>BGPR01000014.1:1736679-1754152 GCA_013235015.1 Araneus ventricosus
ACTCTCCAACAAGTCTGCGTATAATTCTAATCCTACCATACACTCTCCAACAAGTCTGCGTATAATTCTAATCCTACCATACACTCTCCAACAAGTCTGCGTATAATTCTAATCCTACCATACACTCTCCAGCAAGTCTGCGTATAATTCCCTCTATCAGTTGCCGGTAGCGTTTCCGGGCACAACTTCACACGTAACGTCATCATGGTCTAACAACATAACATGTTAAATTTGTGCACGACCATTTCAGACATACGAGTAGTATTGATTTCCATAAAATCTCTAAATTCTCTACTTTCTTTTTGAAAAAGCTCAAAATACATAACTCAGGAAAAGACAGAAGGTTTTGCAATCACTCACTTACCAATAGAAGGTTCGCAGTAAGCATCACACGGAGCTGTGCACCTTTTCAGGGAAACGCTGTAATGTTGTCCACTAGGACACTTGACTAATTGCTCCTCTCCCCCCGTACACCTGTAATACGACGAGCAGTCATCTATATTTACCCAAGTACTGTTTTCCTGGGAGCAGCCGAGAAGTGGATAAGTTTCTTGATCTAATCCAACAGAAAAAAATTATTATTTAAATACAATGAACTGAAGACATAAAATTTTAATATAGCAAACAGATTTCACTGCATTGAAAGAAAGTATCTTTTATATCAGTCACATACTGGTTTTTGTTATTATACAGAAGTTTTATTCTTACCTAATATTTATTTCAAAATTCAGAAGAGCACTTGGCATTTGTTTAAACTGAATCAAAGGGGAATAACGAGTTCAGAATTTTGAAAAGAGATAAAAATTTCGAATATGATCATGTAATCAAGGAATAAACTTCAGCAAATCAAAGAGGTTCAGTTCTACTGTGATACTAAATAGAAAATTATTTAATTTGAAAAAGTAATCCTTAATTGCAAAATTATCTTCGGGTATAAACTCAGTGTAATTCAAAAAGTACTACTATAAAAATAAAAGATACGTCATAAAAAGCGGAAACATTTCAATTTTTTCTAATAATTACAAATGTTTTACGCCCTAACAGACCATGGAAAAAGACAAACTCCGATAGAAATCTACAATTTTAGTGTAAAGACCACATATCTAACTACATTGTTCTAGCTCGTTGTGGTTTTGAGTAATTATGTTCACAGACAGAAAACCACCCGTAGTCCCTATTGGGACCAAGTGCCATGGACAATGGAAGTTCATTCAATTTTTTTCGGATTCAGGGAGGCTGGAAGGTGGAGATTTGTCAAAATCTTGAAGTCAAATCTTTCAAGATCACAATACTTATTTTTTTGTGTTCTTCGTATACGAGAAAGTAAAATCGATAGCAAAAATGATAATTACATCCAAGAAAAATAATTTATATCACGCATTTATATATTGAAGGTACTTACACTTATTCTGTAAACATGTAGTTTCGCATTCATCGAGCGTTTTGAAATTATTGTGATTTCCATTACATCCACCGAAAGTAAACTTCTGGCACTTCCCTTCTTTGTGATTAAAGTAGTATCGCTCAAATTTTCCTTTACAAGGTCCAGTTTTGTAAGGAAGCTTGCAGATATCCAGAGAATGTTCTACAAATAAAATATATGCTCTTTATTGGACTTAATTTGAAAAAAATACATATATTTCGTGTGTTGAAAACTCACCTTCCATCATATGTACGAAAATTCCTCATGTGTTGTATAAATGATGTATTCTTTCCAACTCACAAGGCATCGAACATCATAAATAATAATTAGTATTATTTTGTTCGTTTGTTTCTTCATTTATTGTATACATGAAAAATCATTATTTTATCCATTAAAAATCATCATATATCCCATGGATGACAAATCTCCATGCATAATATGTATGATGTATCTTTTTCCGCTCACAGAACTTCCATCATTATTAAGTAATAATTATTTTTATTTGTTCGGTTATTTCTTCATGCATCGCATAATGAAAATTGCTCATAGATCATATACATGAAAAATTATTATTCATCGTATGCATGAAAAATCATTATTCATCGTATGCGTGAAAAATCATTATTCATCGTATGCATGAAAAATCAGCATACGCCGTATGCATTAAAAGTCATCATATAAAATATATATGTAATCTTTTTCTTCTCTCGGAACTGCCATAAATATTAGATAATTACTGAAATTCATTGTTTAGATATTCCTCCTATCAAGTCGAGAATCAATGTCAAAAGATAAAATCTGTCTCTAAAATCTATAATTAATAAAATTCATAACTAGGGATATATTCTAATAAAATTCATCGTAAAAATTTGATTGTATCAAATTGGAAAATAAAAAACAAAAGTAACTCCAATTTGATTTTTAACATGCATAAATTTAATTCATATTATGACCACATTATTGCTTAATACATTTTTTATGTGTGTGTGATTTTTAAAGGTGATGATTTCGGTCATGATCGCATTATTCAAATGTTTAACCCTACTTGCACACACACCGATTTCTGTCGGTCGATATAAAAGCAGTCGATTTTTTTGCCGGCGATGCGTTCCTTGCACACACACACCGATTCGTGCCGATCGACATTATGCAGAATTTATATCTGAAAAGAAAGGGAAGAAGTCACTAGACCGAAGTCAATCGACCGAAATCGGTGCGTGTGCAAGGGACAGTAGAATTACATGTGCGACTGGAAACGCCGGCAAGAAATCAGCCGAAAGAAATCGGTGCATGTGCAAGGGATAGTAGGATTACATGTGCCACTGGGATCGCCGGCAGTTAACGGTGTCGGCGAAAGACATTGGCAATCGACGACAGCCAATCGACATTTTGCCGTTGTCGGTACATGTGCAAGCTCCCATTAAACCCTTTATGCCACTAAAGGACTGCGGTCGATCAATTTTATGTCATCCGACACAAATAGGTGTGTGTACAAGAAATGTTGTACAATGTAATGATACTACCAAGAGCTAACTATTGGTTCAGTACACTAAACTAAAGTTAAGTACGTAAAATTTGCCGTGTAAAATTGAAACCGCTCGAATCCTTTGCACAACAGAAGAGAAGATATCTTTGAACCCCGACCATATATCACACGCTAGGCATAAATAAAAAGTTTTTCATATGAGCATGTTTAATAAAAATAATACCTGTGTCCGGAATCATGCGAGAAGAAATCCAAGACTTTCATAAGCATAACTAACCCGACCAAGACATTCATGGGCATGGGTCTAACTTTTCTCTTGCTTTGTTGCCTAATTTTCTCTTTCTTTTCTCAACTAACATTTAAAAATTAGTTTAGTATACACAGGCACTAGCAAATACAGCATACTAACTCACATACCCAGCGTTGTTCGGGGTAGAAATATTTTCATGCCTGAGTACTTATAACACATTGAACTTAATTAAACAGTTTTTCGCTATAATGTCTTTCGTTGATTTTCGTTTTTCCTCTCCTGTGTCTCTGATCCCTCGGCCAGAAGCTAAACCACTCTCTTCTTTTTGTCTCAGTTCTTTGAACCAGTTCGCACGAATCCCGCAACCTTTGGAATTCCATTTTTCTCTCAACAACAACAACAAAAACATTATTAGAAATTTGTTTTTTGTTAGAAAACATTTTCAAAAATTAATTAAAATTAAATAGAATGCCACATGGAAATTAAATTAGAGTAATTGAAAAGCTAATTTTTAAACCTTTAAGATGATGTTAAAATGGTTTTTATGCGATAATATGTTCCGAAGTTATAATGGTAAAACGTTAAAATTTAGGGTTATGTTTTTAATTAATTAAAATTTTGAAACCACCAGCAACTACCTGCCGAATTTCAAGTTTCTAGCCCTAGTTGTTTATATAAAGTTATAATTGTTTATAACAGGAGGCACTTTATTTATTTCCTTTCTTATTTTCTCATATTCCTTTGGTTTAAGATACTGTCTCACTCTACGAAAATAAAGCTGTATTAACATTGGGACAGTCGCTGACCGCAATGAGGAAACAAAATCTCATTATTTGTCAATGGTCTGAAGTCAAGGACACAAGCATGCACAGACCTTTATTTGCATTTGACGGCGGAAATGTGGATAGGACAAGACCGCTGTCTCTTCTTTTCCCTTTTCTATGCATGCGGGTGTCCTTGACGTCTGGTTTTAGACTGGTGACAAGATTTTGCTGTCCCATTGCTTCCTGTTATTGTACCTGTGTAAACACAGCTTAAGTGGTTTTAAGCTGAATACCCCTCCCTCAGTAGTAACACTCCATATGTGGACTCCTAGTGAATTTATCAGTTGTAAATTCCTTGTTCAATAAATTTTCCAGGAAAAATTATTTAAGGGTATCCGACTAAGATGAAAAAGCGATTTTCGAAGAAATATTCAGAAACATTTTTTATAATCTAAAAATAAAGCCACAACTTTTAAGACTCTAAAACAGCCTTTGTTTTTATTCTTATTCCTTGACTATTTTATTCCTTGATGTTTATTTGAATTAATGTGCTATATTTTTTAAATGCGTTTTCTGAAAAATGAAAATTTCACGAAAATTGGTTCACGAAAAACGTGATATCTCAATAACAATTAAATAAAATTCATTGAAATTTCGTACATAAGTGTCAAAAACCTTTGACGATGTAATAGCCCGCAGATTTTATCTTAGCTTTATTTAGTCATGTTTTACAGTCGCTTTCAGTTCGGAACATAGGATAATTTTGGCGAAAAATCAATGGCGCCAACTTTGGATGTCCATAAAATATTTATTTATTAAAATATATTTTATCTTGTAGTCTATTACATTTTAGATAGTTTAAGAAATACGCATACAAAATTAAAATTAAATATGCGTCATTTTTTTCAATTAAGCTGTTTTTCTTAACATTGAAATTTTATTAAAATTCTTGAAAAAAATTATTTTCAAAAAACTGATGATCTAAGAATTTTTATTTCTAATTGTGACTATTTAAGCCTATTTTTGTTATTTAGCTCTGTAAGTCTTTTTTGCGCATGCCATTTTAAAATTTTTTTCTCCGAACCTAGTCGGGTACCATAAATGAAATACTTACTGCATTTACGTTCACATGCATGTTTGGTGAGGAAGTTATTTTCATTTCCTAGGCATCCGCCATATTCGAAAGTTGTGCACTCTCCAGAACGCTTGTTGAAATGGAAACGCTCAAACTTTCCTTTGCAAGGTCCAGGTTTATAAGGAAGAAAGCATAATGCGTTGGTTCCTGATAATAGATAAAAAGTTTTACAAAAATCACTTTTGTAATTTGGGCAAAGCCGTGTTATTTCTATTTCAGAATACCACCACCTAATCTATAAATTTGAATGAAAACCTAATTATAAGACAGTGTTGTATGAAAAAGATAGAATTTACTCGATGTAAAGAAAAATCTCTGATGAAAATATATTTTGATTTCAAACAAAACAAATAGAAATTTTGATTTTGTATTTCTATAAAGAAATTTTATAATTCATATTTCCATGACTAGTTATTTTGATCTTTCATCTCTCTCTTATTAACTCATCAATGAATCTTATACTTATAAAAGGCAATGTTTGTGTGCGCGCGTACGCGCGCGCGATGTCCAGAAGAATCTATCGCACTCTCAGCCATGAAATTTGGCCCACAGGTAGTCGTAATGGTGACTAAATGCACCTAGATGCCGGAATTTTAAAATTTAATCTAGAAAATTTTTTATTTAATGTTTTGTGTTGTTTTGGGTCATTTTTGGCACATGTATGGCTGTAGTATCTTTTCTAATGATCATTGAAAAACAATCAATGTACCATCGGATAGAACAAATAATTTCCGTTTTAATGAAGTTTGTTTTGAATTTTCAACATAATTTACTGAATTTTGAGAAAATTTTAAGTAATAGTCACTTTTATGGTAATTTTTTATAAAGATTTCTTCAAATTCTCTCATCCGACGTTCTAACAACTCTATAATTTTCATTATTTCAGCTTATAACTGGTACATTTCTGTCGGATTTGAAACAAGAACGGTTAAAATATCTTATTCCGTTTTTTTTAATTAATTTTTCTCTGATAAGTTCAAACAGCTTTTTTGCTAGCGAGAGTTTCTCCGGACGATCCCAGAAGGCATTGTTGCAATTTCATGGGCTGGTGAGTGACCTTCCTCGCGGGAGGTGACGCAATATGCTTTCATTCCCAGCATGCATTTCTACAATCAGATTCCTTCCGGTGACGTCATTACATTCGCGTCATTGTCGAGAGTAAAAAGAAGCGGACAAACTCAATAATATATACATTTCTGTTTTGATTTCGGTTTTAAAACTTTCATTTATATAATTGCATGTTGCCTTTTTTTTCATTTTGTTGAAGTCCTGACTCCACGGGCAACGCCGTACGCGCACTGCTGTCGACAGTGTCTTAACATGTTTCTTTGTCTCGCATATATTGCTTGCTGTCTAATAATGATTTTCACGTTTCAATTTTTTAATATTGTTTTGGATCAACGTACTCTGTACTGTTTTCCTACAGTTCAAATGTCATTATCGCAAATAAAAATAAGCAGGAAAATCAATAATGTGTATCTTTTGTTTTGATTTTGTTTTCAAAACTTTTTTGTGTCATTGTGGGCACCCCACCCCCATTTTGTTGATTCCACGGGCAACGCCGTGCGCATACTGCTAGTATATCATATTTATAAAAATTTAGCTATTTATAATTTAACGGATGAAAAAATAAGAACATTAAAAGTAATTCAAACTTCTTCTTACCACATGTTGGCCATTTGCATTGGCAAGCTGCAACAAAAGAAATCAAACAATAACTTATCATAAACAATAATTATAAGAAAGAAAAATTCTTAGTATTCATTCTAAGCATAATGCAGGATATCCACAAACTGGTGTCTGGGTTAGTTACCCCATAACTCTTGATTAAAGAACATGACAATAAATATTATTACATATTCCTAAAGTGAAACTCAAAAAGCTTTTTTTAATAATGCAAACCAAGTTGAGTAATTTCCACATGGCACTTTTTCGCGGTACGTAACACATAGAGACTGAAGTCAATTCCCAGTGTGATATTCGTAACGAATAAAAAAATATATATTTGTAGAATTATTAAAACATTTAAAGAAAAGAAATTAATTAGATAAAAAATCGTTTGGTCATAAATGAATTTTTTTAAAAAAAATATCGTTTGGCTGGGAAAAAATTAATTAGAAATATCGTTTGGCTGGGAAAAAATTAATTAGAAATATCATTTGGCTGGGAAAAAATTAATTAGAAATATCGTTTGGCATAATTCTTTCCTAAAGGTTATAAAAATAGTTTGGCAGCGATATATTGTCTTTTGCTAACGTCGCCTAGCAACGGAAAAGAATAATGAGTTTGAACTTGGAATTCGATGTTAGAAGAGTGATGTAACGTTTGGTAATGTAAGTGTATGTATTTGTTTTACATGTTTGTGCTGTGGTAGACGTCCAATAAATATATTATTTTTGATAAAGAAGGCTCCACGATTCTTCATACTATGCTGAAATACATCACACCAGCGAAGTGTCCATGAATTACATTATTTAATTAAACTTTCTATATTGAAATTTAAACAACAGACTTAAAAAAAAATCGACGGAAGGCTGTCTCTGCTAAACGGCCGCTAGGATTGAGGGTCGTAGACTTACTTACGTTACTCAACTGTGACTTTCTGTGACTAAAGTAGTTCTATGTGACTATTAACTCTATAGTCTATAGTGACTATTAGTCTAGTGTGACTATGTGACTCTACCTATGTAAAATTCTTCGTGATTTTCACCAACTTTGCAATCCGACTGTGACTAAACTGTAATTACAAATTCTTATTTTTGCAATCTTCAATGTCTACCTTTCTCTGTTAAATTAAACTAAAATCAACTCTCTATGTTATTTGGTTGCGGAGCTATAAGCGTTTAACTTTAGCACGAAATAAGACGTAATTCAACATTTCTTGAGTAATATTACGCGCGATCGATGAATGAATTGCCTTAGTCTGCGTGCGCGAGCATCGGTCGCTGTGACGTCATCAACATTTTTCGAGATTTTCACAAACTTTGTAGCTCGACTGTGACTAAACCGTAATTCCAAATTCTAAAATTCCTTTTGTAATCTTCAATGTCTACCTTTCTCTGTTAAATTAAACTAAAGCCAACTCTCTATGTTATTTGGTTAGGGAGCTATAAGCGTTCAACTTTAGCGCGAAAAGCGTCATAATTTTTTCCTTTCCCGACACATCATTAGACCACTATGGAGAGAGGTAAGGAAGAGGTTTTTCTCAAGACCAGTGGTAGTCAACCTGGTCCCTACTGCCAAATAGTGGGCGTTCCAGCTTTCATGGTAGGAGGTAGAGCAGCAACTAAAAAGATAGATTTAACTATAGTAAGTTGTTTTATAAAGATTTATTCTGCCAAACTTAGCGAAAATCCGACATAAAGTACTTGGTAAGTAATTATTATTATATGCTTTAACTTTCTGTAACTCTGCTCTATAAATTTTATAAAGTAAAGTTACTTCCCTACTTTATAAATCACCATTACTGTGGAACCTGTGGGCGGTTAGAAAATTTTACTACTAACAGATATACAAAAGTGGGCGGTAGGTATAAAAAGGTTGAAGACTCCCTGCTCAAGTCAGAAAATCTTTCTAGTGATACCATGGACTCGTCAGATATTAAGTTTTCTTCTTTTAGTTATATATTTTATTACAAAATTTTTCTTTGGGTTCCTAAATTGCTTTTTAAATTTTTTTATGATATGCTTACACTTCAAGCCACCTAAACCGATTACATAGAATCATAATTGATACTGGGACCGGAAGTGGTGTCAGATGTTTTAAAATTTGGTTAGTCCGGTACAAAATTGTAACAAATAAAATACTTTTAGTCAATTATTTAATTATTAGATATTAATTTTAAAATGTTAGTGATGCAAATCTGCATCTCTGGGCCATGTAAGATTAACTACTGAGAAATAATATTTTTAGAGTTCATCTCGTTTCTGAGTTTACTATTAATGAATGATGCATAGAGTAACTCAATGGTTGTATGTCCTGCTTATTATTTGTAACTTTTCCCGTACTCAGCTGATTTTGCAAGGACAATGATATTTTATACAAGGCTTCAAAAATAAAAATAAAAAAGATTCTAACCTCTAGTCCAAAACATTGTAGTATGATAATATTTTATGTCTGCTTCGTCAATCTTATTAAAATTTTACTCTTAATTATGGCATTAATAACACACACACACAAATTGCATTTGGTAGTGTCTCAACTCACTTGAGTATAAATGCAGTAACTAAAACAATGAAAAGTACTGTTGTAAAATATACCTAAAAATATTTTTTTAAATTATTAAAATTGGACAAAACATTGTACGGAAAACAAAATTTATATCACTGAAAAGATAATGTTATAAATTTTAAAGAGATGCAAAAATAGCATTTTTGCGATAATATGCTCCGAAATTATTGAGAAAAATCCTTAAAATTTCTATTAACTTTTAATTAAAAATCTAATTAAAATTTTAAAAACTCCTTTCTTAGTGACCACTCACTAATCAAGAAATAACTATGTGCCAAATTTGGTAGCTCTGGGACCATTATGAATAATTTTTGCATCATGATGCAGCAATTTACGAAAAAAAAAAATTTATATCACTGAAAAGATAATGTTATAAATTTTAAAGAGATGCAAAAATAGCATTTTTGCGATAATATGCTCCGAAATTATTGAGAAGAATCCTTAAAATTTATATTAACTTTTAATTAAAAATCTAATTAAAATTTTAAAAACTCCTTTCTTAGTGACCACTCACTAATCAAGAAATAACTATGTGCCAGATTTGGTAGCTCTGGGACCAAAGGTCTGCCCCATTGAGCGTTATGATCAATTTTTGCATCATGATGCAGCAATTTACAGTTAGTATCCAGTCTGTAAACATTATTATGTTAAGCGATTAAAGGACAGAAAAAAAGCATTTACCATACGTCCGATCGCAGTTTGCTTTACAAGGAGTTTCGCATTTCTTAGTTTTGTTGTTGAAGTGAAGCTTTGCCGGGCAGGTTTTGAGAGTGGGAGCACCTTTCGAACATTTGACAAAGAATCTGCAATTCTTGGGGTGAGGATAGAAGCCATCTGGTCCACACTCAAAAGATGGATCGAGAACTTCTTCTGCGAGAGGATCAAGGAATTCATCTACAGGTGGTTCAGTAGATTCATATACAGGTGGTTCAGTAAATTCATCTACAGGTGGTTCAGTAAATTCATCTACAGGTGGTTCAGTAGATTCATCTACAGGTGGTTCTTCACCTGCAAGTACAGAACGAAGGCTGTCAATCCTGATTATCACTGACAGTCAGTATCATTTATTTTATTAGGAACTAGAAGAATCAGTGGTAAATTTTGATTTACTATCTTTGGCTTTTCATAGAGCAATACTTTTCCAAGCTCATATAAAGACCTCGGAGTGGTATTTGAAGCTGCCACCTATCTGTCGAGGTAGTCCCAAAGGTGCTCTATCATATTAAGGTTTGGAGATTGAGCTGGACAGTTCACTCGCTCCAAACCTTGATCCTCAAGATATTTCTCGACAAGCCTATCTCCGTGAGTTCGAGCATTCGATGAATTCCTAACCAATAGCACCGATATATGGTCTGATATATACACTGATATCCAAAACTAATGCACAATTTTGAAGATGTTACAAAATTGTAGTTAATATGGGCAATATGGTTCGCAATCAGCTGCTAAGAATTGAGGGACATACCATTGTCGGAGCTCACATTTTACATTGAAGATTCGGTCCTGAGGGCATTTAGGGGACCGTCTACAAATTGATGAAGACGAAAATTATATTTGCAAACCCCCGTTTCACAGAAATCTGATAATGAGTTAAAACTTTCATCATTGGTTATGTTTCATGTACATAATATTCGTATGCATTTTCGTAAACGCAGCACAAGTATTCGGGAAGATATAAAGGCTTTCTTAAAAAATCCAAACTTTTTCCGACTGTTTTTTGCTTATAACATGCAGAGTTTTCTGTTATATTATACAAAACTTATAGAAAAAGATGGCAATATGTTAGAAAACCATCGTGTAAAAATTTGGGAAAAATTTTTGAATATTAGAGAAAATATGAGTAGTTGTAGTAAATAATATTTTACTGCCATACGCGAGACATAGCGAAATTCGTCTTTCATAACTTCAAAGCCAGATATGTAGGCAACTTATGTAAAAATTTCCGTCAAATATCATTAAGATTTAGAAATATAGCAGAATTGGAACTTGGTGAATTTCGATACACTCTAAGAGAGGCTTAATGATGAGGGACCATGCACAAATTGAAATTTATCAAACTTGAATCTTCAAATAGTTACCATTGAAATGAAATTAAAATTATGTATTCAACTTATAAGTATACAAGAGTATTCAAGATATTCAAATTTTATGAAATTCAATATTACTGTTCGAAGATCAATTTATTTATAAATTTTTGGAAAAACCCTCATCATTTTGCTTCTCTTAGATTGAAGCAGAAATTCTGCTGACTACAATGCAGATATCTTTATAAATCTTAATGGCATTCAACTGGATTTTTTTATATAAGTTGCGCTATGTATCTGGCTTTGAAGTTGTGAAATAAAAATTACGCTATGTCTTGCACATGCGCAGTAAAAAATATTTACTATAAATACTCATATTTCGTAAAATATTCAACGTATTTACTTCACATTTTAACGCAATGCTTTGCTTATATATTGTCATATGTTCTGTAATTTTTGTGAAATTTGGGTAAAAACTCTGCAGGCTAAAAGAAAAAAAAATTGGGACATTATTTTTGGACATCAGTGAAGATCGAGGATCTCGTATCTGTATCTCACAGCAGCGTGAATTCCTTCATAGATGACATGGAAGACAGAGTGATTACACAAAGAGATGCTAGCCGAAACCACGATTTATTAAAACAAAATCAGATACATATACTCAGCGAAATTACAGGTCTATGTACGGAAAGCATCCATCATCATTTCCGTCAATTTCTAGGGAAACTATGGATGCTTGACCCTACTTTTACTTTTTCTTATATTTCTCGAATATTTGAAGTTTTAGTATCATGAAAGGATTTGTTTTTATGAATGAGATACATACTTATGCTAAATCAATATATCATTTGATCGTAAAATATTTTTCATATATTTTATGAAATCGCGTAGGGTCAAGTACCCCTAAGGTTAGGGAATCTTGACCCTAATCTAGGGATACTTGACCCTACATGCAAAACGTATTTAAATTTTATTAATAATTTGTATGTACGCGAAATTCAGATATTACGCTAAAACTATTGAAATGAAAACGTCTTTATTATCAAATAATATTAATGAAACTAATTTAAAAAATTAAATAATATGGTTACTATAAAACGCAGTTGTTCTTATATATAATCCAGTTAATAAATTAAATTCGTTAAGTCATTACATTAAAGCTAGTTATTAAATTAAATTAGTTCAAAATTTAATATGCAATTAAAATATTGATTTAATTAAATTTAAAAAAATTACAGCAATGGAACTGGAAACTTAGTATACGTCCGCCAAGCTATGAAGCAAAGAACCAACTCAACGGCTATAAAAACAACATCTTTATTCATATAAACTAAAGCGACGTCGGCTAATACAAAACAAGGAATTAATTATTCGAAACTGCATTGCTGCACAGCCGGCATACTTTTGTATCCACGTTAACTCGATCTCATCAATTTAGTTCTCTGTCTGAACTGTTGACCGAAGCGCCATACCTAACAACGTCATTAGAACGTTGAAGAATTTCCGGATTTGGAAAAGAAAAAAAAAGAATTGTATCAAAACTCAACAAAAAAAATGTTCTACAAAACAAGAAATTGGGAAGCTTAATAGACTTACTAGAATATACTTGCAAAAGAATAATGGTATATTTTAAGAGAAAATTCATATCAAGAAAGAAGGACAAACTCAACAGAATGGCGAAATGTTAAATAAACCAAACGATGACAAATAGCTGGAACAAAATATTTTTATTAAAATAATAAGTAAATAAATAAATCTTTCTTTCTCAGGGGAGGAAAAAATAGATTAATTAAATTTCAATTCTTTTTAAAATTCTTACTAAAATAATTATTTGCATTATTTGAAATTATCATATGAAATAGAAATTTTATTCATTAAATAATTACTAACAAACAATTTTAAAACAATTATTCTCTATATTCGAGTTTCCAATATTGCCTACAAACTCCATGCATCTGAAAACTGATCCCAACCAGAAAATGTGCTTCGGTCGTTTACGACATCGAAGCTGCAATAGCTTTTGATAAGGTCAATAAGGTATCCCCAACTTTTTAGGGTCAAGTATCCCTAACATTTTAGGGTCAAGTATCCCTAGCATTTTAGGGTCAAGTATCCCTGACTTTTTAGGGTCAAGTATCCCTAACTCGACTTCTTCTAAATAATCTAAAAATTAAACCACTTATAATTAAAATAATGCATGATATCTTAAATCGAACTATAGCTAAAAGTATGCTTAAAACGCATAAATATTTTAATTCACAATATCTTCAATAGAAACTTCCTATCCACTGAGGAAAGAAAAAGTGAAAATTTACTTTTGGATCCCTAAAACATATTTACCTACACACCATCATGATGGCTTTTCAGATTGGAATGAAAATGTCCTTCAATAGACCATGTGGCAAAAGGTCAAATAAAAATGCCACACACAAATTATCTCACAATCTGAGAAAATTGCTTAGGGTCAAGAATCCTATCCCCTATGTGGCAAAAGAAATTTCTGAAGACAGGTACGGTATTGAAAAATCAAGAAAGGAGTAAACTGATGTCAGTGTCATCATTGTTGATACTAACTAGAACACTGGCGAAAAATCGAGCTCTGTCTTGATGTGTTTCGGACAACTAATGGTGTCCAACTGAGGTTATTAAATAAGAAGCAAAAAAAATTCAGTAACTGATCTTAATTTTGTAATAATTTCCATAGATTTATTTATTCATTTGTTTTCTTAACAAAGGCTTGCAATTGTAAAGAGACTTTGTGGGTGCCTTGATTATTAAATTAAAACATGATGATAAAAAAAATTTAATTTTGTTCCTCAGTTTTGATCAGGTGTGTGAAATTTAATGTTGAATATAATAGTAAATTAAGGAAGGCGATATTGGGTTGATTTTAAATTGTATTGATAAAAATTAGTTTAAAACAGCATATTTAAATTTCAATAAAGCAATCTGAAGTGCATTTAAAGCAAACCACAAGAACTGAGTCTTATGCAATATATATGTATATATTATCAACAAATAAGGTTTGAAAATGAAATTAAAAATGGTTAGTGATCTTGATATAAAATATCTTACAAATTTTTACATTATCATATATTACAAAAAAAAATGTTGTCACGTGTACTAGCATGCCTCTGAGCACAATAACTCAAAAACGAAACTAACTAGACTAATGAAATTTTGCTCGTGGTCTTCATACGAAATTGAGCATCTTTATAAAATTTTGATCTAAATACATCAACGAAAAGTCTGTCTGTCTCCCCGTCTGTGCGGACGTGAATGTGATTGGGAAATCCAGCTCAGCCCTCTCCAAGCAAGATCCGACCACTCTAATGCCACCAGCATCTAAAATAAGGTAAATATACCCTTTTTTCTCTTAAAAGTATAATATTGCTAATGTATTGTATGAAAGAGATGAATGAATGACTGGTGATTGGTTGACAGAGAGATATATATCATGCGAATAATAAACCCTTCCTTTACAGAATAACGATTCCCCTTTCATTAAATTTGATATTCAGGCTAAAATCACACTTTTAGTTAGGCCCAACGATAAATAACTACAATGTATCGGAGGCCGAGGACTCTGAGGCCATGCGCTCCGAGTAAAACAAGCATCACTGGCGAACTCAAAAATGAAATGAGCTTGACTGATGAAATTTGACGTAAAGTTTTATCACAAAGACTATAGAACCAAATTCAGTTTTGGTACTATTTTCAAAGACCTGAATCTCAATCGGTCTGTCTATTCATGTATATGTAAAGGTGATAACTAAACAACGCAACAAGATAGATGTATGAATTATAGTTTGTCATAGTTACACTAAAACAGTAGATTTGTTTCAACTATCCTATTTTGAATATTTTTATTTCAATAGATATAACAAGTAAAAGACACTTGAGATATTTAACTGTATTCAAGTGATTTTTGTCTTTTTAATTAATCGTTACTTTAACTTAATTACAGATTTAAATATAAAATATTCTGTGTGCACAAGCCAAACGCGTTATTGCAGGCAATAGGGTAAATGGAATTCCGACGCCACGTTAGTGCTTTAAAGATTTTTAAAATAAAATAACTAATAACTTTGAAGTTATATCTTAAGTTCAAAATTTCCCATTGTTTTTATAAAATTCAAAAAATCATCAAATAATTTTCACTGCTATGAACTTGTTTAGTTTTTATTGATTCCATTTGTGCCATAAAAAATGTTACAGGTTTTACCTGCCATTGTTATATAGGATATTTCTAAACTTATTAAATGAAATATGAATTTTTAACTTAGAAAACATTTGTTATGGGAATTTCTTTACAGACAAACAAATAATTTATTTTTGTTTATAAAAAGTAGACTTTAGTGGAATTTTCTGTAGTGGCATACCAACATTTGGTATTGCAAGTATATCTCACAGAACATCATCCATGTATGTGAAATAATCAAACGGAATAGATATTAAGAGCTTGCCAACCATTATAAAATATATGAATTTTACAGACTGCCATCCAAGTGTTGGTGTGTTCTTTATACAGGGTGTTTATAAATGAAGTTGCGATTTTAAAACGCTTAAATTAAGAACCACTTGTTAAAATTTTCTGAATACACTTGAAGCTCTCGAATTTTATTTAATGAAGAAAAATATTAGTTCAAAAACGGTGGACATCATACTGAACATTTCTTTGGAAAGTCGAAGGTGGTTGTTTTGGAACATTCTTTTCGTGATGTTATCAAGAATGTTGTCGCTGTTTACATGTTTAAGTTGTCATTCTCCCCTGGCAGACCTTTCGGTTGACCTCATTTCTCTACTTGGCAAGTTCGTTAAAACATTTTGTTCTAAAGCGATTTTTAACTTTGTAAACTTTCTTTATTATATCGCTGACAACGCTAACTATCGGAAAATTATGAAGAATTATTCTTTCCACAAAACAAAATTCCATTGCTTCCCAAGTATTCGTCAAATATCATGTCTTTTTGATCAGTGGTCCTAACTTAACGGCGTTTTAAAAAAGCAACTTTAATAAATAAATTTGCTGTTTCAAAACGCTTTTAAGTAAGTTATAAACATAATTAGTATAATCACACTGTAGATAGATACAGGAAGTATGAAACAATCATCTGATGCTGACTTATTTTTCTTTGAGGAAGAATAACAACATTCAAACTATTTTACGTCATATTCATTACTTACTCTTGGAACATGCTTTCTCACATTCTTCCTTTTTTTGGAAGTTATTTTCATTCCCCAGGCATCCGCCATAGATGAATTTTTCACACTGTCCAGTTCGTCGATTGAAGTAATAGTTATGGAAGAGAGCTCTGCAGAGTCCGGTTTCAGCTGGCAAGAAGCACAGGTCCTTCAGACCTACAGAACAATGATTATGTATAACAACAAATAGGTATTCTCAAAAATTAAATAAAAAATTTTGTGTGAACTAATCAAAAAGGTCGTAATATCAAGTATTTTATTTTCCAGTTCAAAATGTGAGAAAATTATTACGACTTAAATTAATTGAATTTGCACTTTTATCCTTAGTATTCGCTTTTTTGTAAATCTATTGCTCTTGTAAAAAGTGTCCAAAAAATACAGAGAAAGATCAAGACTGTTTTAATGGTTTTTCTTCACATGTCTTTTAACTGCAGATTTTTAAGAGCATATTTTTTTCCGAATTATAGAATTATATATATATGTATATATATATATATATATATATATATATATATATATATATATATATATATATATATATATATATATATATATAACAAAACATATCAAGAATCAAATCCTATACTAAAAAGTCATTATTTGAACAATTCATCAATTTTAAATAAAATCTAAAAATTTTTTTTGAAAATACTAAAGATACCATGAACAAAAAATCAAGTTTAAGCAATTATATGTCAACAAGTAAAAAAACTCTGTTGTTATTAAAAGTATTGAAATAGGCAAACCAAGTAAATGGAGTTTTCAACAATTAAAATAGCAGCTTGGCTGTGGACAAGCTTTAGCCAGGTTAAATTAATTTTGTTGTACAAACCAACCCTGTTACTATTGTTGTTAAAAAAACAAACAGGTTAATTTACCCTAAAATGAAAGAATTTAGAAAGAAAAGTCTTATACTAACCCTAACAATAAAACATAACTGTATAGAAACGACTATA
>BGPR01000014.1:1757929-1770375 GCA_013235015.1 Araneus ventricosus
TAAACCTCCGGGTGCCACAAAGCCGAGATCTACTCACCAGGGGCCATCGCGGCCTTATACCCTAGTCTGCAAAAGCTGTGGAAAAGTTGTGGTGCTAAAGGCCCAAGCTCCATTTCATTTTGTGTGTTCTCTTTATTGTGTTCAAATCAATAGTCCTTTTTCCCAATTATTTATTTAACAACAACGAACACATTGACAATCACGAACATCACATAACTTACACTAGACTGATATATAAAAGGAGAAGGATTAAGCATGGCTAAGGGGCGGTTCATATTTCACACCCTCCTTGGGGTAGGTTCAGTTACAGTCTAATAAGAATTTCCTTCGTGGTGGGGATCATAGCATTTTTTTATCCCTTTTTGGGGATTACTGTGGCGGAGTTGGCACAAAAGTTATCGATTAGAAAGAATGGCAAATCTCTATGCATCCTGTACAGGTGTTGATGGGATTTTCAGAGAAACTAAGCGCCTTATCTCGACTAATGTTTATTAACAGCATTAAACTAAAAACAGGCTATAAAATTAAAATTAACCTATTCTCTTCAAAATATTTGCCAAAATTGCTTTCCATTTATAAAACAATATTTCTATGCATGCCATGCAGTTTTAATTGATGTTTTCAAATACAGTTGTGAATATGAATGAAAAGTTTGGAAGTGTCAGAGCTCGACTGATGTATTCGCTTGAGGTGCACGTATAAACAAATGCATTTCGTCGCCCATTAATCACTAAAACACGTAAAAAATTTCAAAATTAACTAAGATTTGAGTTATAATTTCACTGGACAAAATTAATTCCGATTTTATTTTCTTACGTTATTCGACAAAGAATTCACAGTTACGAGTTCTTATGTTGGTGCATATCAGAGAACTACTACGCAAAATAGCGGAATAACATTTAAATTTACATTAAAATTAATCAACGAGAAAAGGGAAAGAAAATGGCTACATACCGCAAGTAGGCCACTTGCAGTCACACGCTGAAAAAGAAAACAAATGATTAAAGTCTTCTCCCAAAAATCATTAATAAAAATGAAAACAGATGTGCATGTGCATCTGTGTACCTGTCGGCGTTCTACGCGACAGCTCATTAACTCAGGGCTACCAAATTTTCAACAAGCATACTTTGAAGGGCAAAAATTTGCACTTTAAGGAGATTTTTTTTAAAATTTCTAATAAATTAAAAATTGAGCCAGTTTTGGTCGATTCTACACCCATATTTTCCTCATCCATATTCGTACGCACTTCAATTTCCTTCACCCATATTGCCTTCAAAAAATATTATAAATCAGTATGGGTGAAGGAAATTGGGAAGAATTTTCAGGTCAATCATAGTCGTTTAATAACTGTCGATTAAATGGTCAATAAAATGTATTGTTTTCTTATTCACATACAGGGTGCCCACTAAAGTCCCTTACCACCCTTTTAACTACCGAATGGCTGCAGCTATCTTCATAAGAGTGTTGTCTAGGTATGGTAAAATGACTATGCGCTACTAGATGAAACCACTTACAGCGCCACCTGGTGGAAAACGGTAGAGTTAGCGTTATTATCTCTAAAACAATATGAGATGGAGGAAAAAAGTGAATTACAAAGTTGTAGAGCACCATCTATTTAGTACAAAAAGACAACTTGTGGACGTAAATGCTTAGAACAGAACACTTAAAACACGTATTTGTTTGCTCGCGATTTCCTACACTGACACGTGACAAAACATTATTAAAAAGAAAAAATAATAACTAGTTATCACAAGATACCTTTATTTTAGATGTCTCCGTCAGCTACAATGCACATCTGGACCCTTACCATGTTGGGGGCTCATTTTTCGTCTGAAAGATAACCCTTTCTCCTTTTGTTCAAGTTCCGTGACGTCACAGTTTCGGAAGCCGCAAACAAACAAATGTGCGTTTCAATCGTTCTGTTTTTAGCATTCATGACCATAAGATGTCTTTTTGTACTAAACCGATGATGCTCTACAACTTTGTAATTCACTTTTTTCCTCCATCTCATATTGTTTTAGAGATAATAACGCTAACTCCACCGTTTTCCACCAGGTGGCGCTGTAAGTGGTTTCATCCAGTAGCGTATAGTCACTTTACCATACCTAGACAACACTCTTATGAAGATAGCTGCAGCCATTCGGTAGTTAAAAGGGTGGTAAGGGACTTGAGTGGGCACCCTGTATAAATAATACATAATAAGTTATTAATCTAAATTAGGGGTTCCCAAACTTTATTCCCTCGCGTACCCCTTGAATAATCTTTATATTTTCGCGTACCCCTACTGTCATATCCTCCCACAACCCCGACCAACCGTCTATGCAAAGAACATTTTATCAATAATGTTAGAGGCTTAGGTTAACTTAAGAATCAAATGACTCGAATTAATAAAATTTTCTAGATTTATTTATTTTTATTTTACATTTTATTGCATTTTTACAACAGCATTAGTTCAACGCCAAAACAAATGAAATCAGTATTGTAAACATTTCGCATTAACTTATAAGGATGGCTAAAATCAACTCTCCGTAATAATTAACTTTTCAAGTGGTGTAGTTATTAAATAGCAAGCATTAACTTGGGAAATGAAAATTCTGTAACTTTTTTAATTCTTTGTGTTTTCTTGTTTCTGCCAGTACCAACTTTGATTTCGTGTACCCCCAGTTAGTCCTTCGCTTATCGCCAGGGGTACGCGTACCACAGGTTGGGAACCTCTCTAAAATATTGAACTGCATTATCCTAATGAATGCACATCTAGTTAAGTCCTTACGGACAAAGCGAGATCGAAGTTTTAAAGAGGAATGAATTATAAAATTTACGTATTATTATGCGGGCTGCCACTGAACCAAAGGAAGAAGAAAAAGCAACCAATAATTAATATTAGTATCTTGATTTATGAAAATGGGTTTTAAAGGAAACACATATTATGGTATCTAAGAGGCATTCAGGGATCATGCTTTTCTTGATTTTTTTTATTACTCAATGTGTAAAATAATTAAAGATATCCAAGGAAAAGAAACTGACCAATCCATAGAAATTAAAGATGTGTGTATAATATGAGAATAATAATTTAAGGGTTTGACCAAAAAATTTGTAAATTCATACCCACCAACTTATTTATTAACCAAGAATTGAAAAAAAATTAAAATCTGATCAGTATAAAATTATTTGTTTATATAAGAATATTTAAAAAGATATTTGTGGCCTCAACAAAGAAATTTCCAAGCTTTCTTATTGATATATTTTTAATGTGATAAATATAATCTAAAAAGTTCTTGTGTAAAATCTGAGTCTGAAAAATTCTTTTCTACCTTCTTACTAATTAAAATGCATAAAATCACTTTTTCGAAACTGTGATTACTCCATAGAATAAAATGCTTTCTTACACAGTGATTTTTCGCAGAAAGCAGCGCAAGGCTTCTCGCAAGTTTTTGACTTATCACTGAAATGTAGACCAGCTTCGCAAGACATCAGTTTTGGTTTGAAGTCAGAGCATTGAAAGTAAGTTCCGCAGTTATCCGGGTTGGTAAAGAGTCCATTCATCTCGAGGCATTCGAATTTCGGTATAGGCTTTGCTGTAAAAAAAATATATGAAAATAAGTGAATCCTAAACTTAATACATTCATTCTTTACTTCAAACAATTCTAGTCCGCAATAAAACAGTTGTTCCATATGCACTGAAATCTTTCTTTTCTTGTGAGATATTTAAAAACCGTTTACAGCCGAAAATTCATTGCAAGTTTACATGATTACTTTCAGTTCTTTTAAAAATTACTCATTATAAATACCGAAGAAGCTCTTGAGAACTCTGGATTTTGATGGCTTTTAACATTAGCCCCTCTGTTGTAATGTCGTTGCCCCTGTCCTCTGGAAATAAAAAAATATGAAGTTTGGCAAGTAATATTTATATAGTCTGTTAAATGGCAACAACGCCCATACGTTAAAACAATTCTTTCCGAAAAAGAAAACTGAAAAAAATTGCAAATTGTTTTCTTGTTGAAATATCTCGCTTATTTTTTTTTCTGAATTTCTAATAGTTAGGCCTTTTCTTAACCAAAACAAAGATAAAACTCTAAGTATGTATGAACAAAAGGCAACATGACAAGGAAAAGCAATATGACTAAGGATTTTTGTGGCAAAAGTGCGCATGCTTTTTTACTTATCCAAATAAATTGGCTACATATAATGATACTCAAATACTCTAACTTTTTAACAACATTTTTCACTATTTCCTCTTTCTATACATATTATGCAAAGCGAAATTTGCTGTGAACCTTTTTCATTATCTAGGGATGTTTTCTTTAATCTTTTTCTGGGCCGATTAATTTTGATATGTCTTTATAAATGCGAATTTTAAGAATTTTAAAAATAAATTTAAAGTAATTTTCTTTGTAAGGGGAATTAAAATTTCCTTTATAACCACTCTCGTGTTTTTAAAAATGCGTTCAAGTTTACAATACACTAGTTGAAAAAAAACCCGCCATGTGAAATAAATATGCAAATACATAAGAGCCCCTGATTGGTCGGTAGTACAACGATTTAAATAGTGGCATTGCTAATTTATTCTTTAAATAGTCCTAAAGCACTGTGCAATTGCTCATTTCTATAACAAGTATATGTGAAGTTGTTCAACGCGGTCGCAGGAAAGATGTTTCGATTTCAAAATGGGTCAAATTATTGGCCAGCATCAATAAAAGAAAACGACTAAATAGATCGCTGAAGTTACTGGAATTGATTTGAGAAGTGTCCAGGGCATTATTAAAACCTGGAAGGATAGTGGTGAACCGTCAACATCTCGGAATAAATGTGGTCGGGTAAAAACTCTTAAGTTCTCGGGACCGAAGATATCTGAAGCGACTGGTGAAGACAAATTTCATAAAATCAGCTCTTGAACTCAAGGTAATGAATAACACGGGATGTAGGAGCTTATCATCACGAACAATGCAATGAGAACTTAAAGGAATGTAACTGTGCAGTTGTAGATCCACAAGAAGAACACTTGTTTCGGTGATTAACCGTAAAAAATGGCTCCAATTTGCTAAGCAGCATAAAGATTGGACTGTTGAGTAGTGGGGAAATGTCATGTGGTCTGATGAGTCTAGATTCAACCTATTCCAGAACGATGGGCGCGCCAGGGTTAGAAGGGAACCTCACGAACAACCCTTCATGCATAGTGTCCACTGAATAGGCCAATGGAGGCAGTATTATGATATGGTGTTGCTTCAATGGGTCTGGTCTAGGATCAGCAATATTAAGACAATAAAATGAAGCGTAGCATTACTTAAACGTGCTTAATGACCAGGTCATCCCATCAATGGACTTTTTCTTCTCCGATGGAACTGGCATATTCCAGGACGACTATGCCAAGATCCAGCGAGCAATAATTATTCAGAATTGGTTCAGGGTACATGAGGACTCATTTTCTCCACGAATTGGCCACCACAAAGCCCGGATCTTATCTAATCGAAAATCTTGGGGTTATACTGGAACACCGGTTACGAGGTGGTTCGTTTCTTCCGTCATCAGTTCAGTGTCTCGGTGATAAACTTCTGAAAATCTGGACGACAATAAGCGCTGAAAACATACAGAATATTATTGAAACAATGGCACTTTAAATGCCCCTTCGTAATCCGAGCCAAAGATGGTCCAACCAAATATAAAGGTTAGCAATTTTTTGGCCAGGTAATGTATAATAATTGTTCTTATGATGCGTAGATGGTCATTAGTATAGCGTACATGTGTTTCCATTAGAAATAATAGATATGTGCTTTTAAGTAATTTACAAATATCTTATATGATAAATTTTGATTGAAAGTTTAGTTAAAACTGAATATAACATATCAACGTATTGAAATCAGTCAGTATGGTATTTCATATATAACGAATAGGTTAAATCAGTTATCAGTTAGAGTTCAAATAAGGGGTTGTTTAAATTAACTTTTCCTGTCTGATATCCTAGTTTTTCACACCTGAAAATGTAGCAAATACAACATTTTCGGAATTACAGATACACAATACAGATTTAGATAATGCGAAAATACAGAATTTTTTTTATAGAAAGAGAAAAATTTATTCTTTATATTAACTTTTTGCTTTTAAAAGATGAGCTGTAATGGTGTTTGAAAGTCACTTAACGTTTCTGTCGAAATAAATGCTTGATCTCGCAAGCACACCTCACAATCCTCATCCATTTCAGGGAAATAAATGTATCTCAAATAATCATATAAAACAGATATTTCATGCTTTTCTTAGGCATCATATCAAATGTCGAAATTTTATACATTATCTGTTACATATATAGAACTATTAATATGCAATTTATATACAGGTATAGGGAGTATAAAAAGGTGATCTGATGCATTATCGTTTTGCAATGCTGCAATACCATATAATTATTGCACTGCGTTTTTATTCTATAATTGATGCATTAAAAAGGGGGTGGGGAACCTTTCTGCATTGAAAGGCCTCATTAAATTTCGGAAGTTGGTCAAAAGGCCGCACAAGAAGAATTTTAAGGGTCATTGTTCTGTAATTATTATTATATTACAGTCAAGTATATTATTTCAATGTAAATTGTAAATAACTGGTAAAGCCGCATAAGAAACTCAAAAAGGCCGCAGGTTCCCCATCCCTGCATTAAAATGTGTTTTTAAACTTGCTTCTTTCAAATTGCAGCACTCCTCCGCAGGTTCCCCATTCCTGCATTAAAATGTGTTTTTAAACCTGCTTCTTTCAAATTGTAGCGCTCCCCCGCATGTTCCCCACCCCTGCATTAAAATGTGTTTTTTAACCTGCTTCTTTCAAATTGTAGCACTCTGCGACAATAATATAAAGGTTTCGCACTACATTCTGTACTTACTTTTGGTACACGCTTTCTCACATTCTTCCTTTTTCTGGAAATTATTTTTGTTGCCCCGGCATCCGCCATAGAGGAATTTCTCACACTGTCCAGTTCGTCTATTGAAATAATAGTTATAGAAGCCAGCTCTGCAGGGTCCGACTTCAGGAGGCAAGAAGCACAAATCATCTAGACCTACAGAGTAATAATTTTGAATAACGCAGAGCTGTACTTACTACCAAATAAGTTTTTGTGCGAAACTGCCAAAAAGAGGCCACGAATGATTTTTTCAGTTCTAAGTGAAAGAAAATTATTATCAGTTGATTGAATAGAGATTTTTATCGTTGATTTGAATATTTTGGGGAATTTGTTTCTCTTAAAATAGGTGCCCAGACAATACAGAAAATCGTCGTAATTCTTTAAATATTTTTACTGTCATATCTTTTAATTGCATATTCTCAAAGAAGTCTTGTCTTCTTTTCTTAAAAAACAGAAATGCTGATATGTTTTTCTCAATAAAGTTTAAAATATTTTATTGGCTAATCTGCATAAGCCGCAGAAACTGAATTGTAAAAAGAAATTAAATCATAAAAAAAACCTACTCAACCTACTTTGATGGGAATTAATGTTAGCAGAAACAACAAACTAGAAATAATAATTAATAACTAGCAATAATAAAACATAAAACTAGCAATACCTATTGTCTTTATTGCTTAGTATTAACCCCTTCTTGGTCGGTGTCGAACGTCATACGTTCGGCTTTGTTGTGCCCATACGGTCGACGTCGCATGCCATGCGACGAAGAGAAAAATTGCATCGTTGAAAGCGAATTCGTCGCTACTTACGCGTCTCGTTATATTCTGCTATTTTGACACTGTAAGCAATAAAATAATCAGCAATAAATGATTTCAATAGGGTTTTCACGCTCTGTTGGTCAAGAGAGATTGAAAAGCTGTTTTCACGGCAAGGTGGTACAACCGTCTTAAAAAAACAATTTTTACATATCATTAATTATTCTTTTCATGCAGATATTTATCTCAAATAATTCAAAGCAATAGATGTAAAAAAAATATTATCAGAGAGTATTTTTTTAAATTTAAAACTTGGATGCATTGCAGGAAAAACTGAAGATCAGTGAACGGGATATCGCATGCATGACCACCAGTAGGTCAAGCAAAAATTGCTTACTGACAAAAATATTTTGCATTTTCGAATTCAGAATAGAACAATATATTAATTTTCAGCAATATATTAATTTTCAGCAATAAAAAAATTCTTCTTTTGGGTCGGAAATTCGAAAAAAAATCCGCCCAAGAAGGGGTTAAAAAATTGTTTACAAAATTGTTTTCATAATGTTTTGACAATATGATCTGATACATAATGGCACTCGAGTTATAATATTCTTAAGTTTGGTAGGTAATTTTTCATCAACGTTTTAAAAAACAGTTGTGAATACGAACGGTATTAATTTGTCAGAATTTTCTTTAAATGCATGCAACGACAAATGTATTTAATCTTCCAAATATGTGTGCCAAATATCGAAAAATTAGCTTAGATTTTGGTAGCATCATTGTTAGAAAACGATCACTAAGCTGAATGTATTTAATTTTTATTTTATTCGGCAAAGAATTTATTTTTTTAAAGTTTATGACATTGCATATCAGTATATCAGCGAAATAACACTGAAAGGAAACATCAGAACTAAATCTTCGAAAACAAGAGAAATAAAATGGTCACATACCACAAGTGGGCCACTTGCATTCACATGCTAAAAAGAAAAGAATTAATAAAACATTAATTATTTTTAAATGGACATGTTGTCCGAAAAGTATATTTACACTCTAAAAAATAATTAATGAACTAACAAAGATATCCACTTCCGTTTCTTTTATTCAATAAATAAAATATGAAAATATTTTTAATGAAATAACCACTAAATGGCATCAGGACACAGATATTATAATTTTCGTTTTCATTATACAGGGTACACAAATGAAGTGACATATTTCATAAATTAATAAAAAAAACTAAAAATGTTAGAACAACGAATTTTTTTTAAATGCGAGCGCATCTCAAAAAGTTTTTTTTTCTTTTTCAAATAGGTAACATGCCATTTCGGTGGTCTAGGGGGTCGTAAATTACTGGACATCAAAAATTTGTTTAGAGCCATTATCTGAGAAAATATTAAAACTGGAAGAAAAATAAAAGCATGTATTTGTAGGGAATTTTACGCTCTTTAATTTGTTAATTCGCATGTAGTGTGAAAACTGAAGAGTTTTCGTGATATTCAAGAAAAACTAAAAAAAGCAACCAGAAAACACTCATCGGCTTCTGCTAATCGGTAGCCATTGCGTACGGAATTTTCTCGCTGTAACAAATTTAGAACGGCGTAACGCCGCGTTACCTATCTGAAAAAAAAACTTTTTGAGATGAGCTCTTATTTATAAAAACCGTAAAATCGTAATTCCAACATTTTTAGGTTTTTTTAAATAAATTTCTGAAATGTGTCACTTCATTTGTGTAAACCGCAGTAAATTGTGCAAGATGTTGCTCGGTTTATCAAATTTAAATCTGTAACGCATTAACTCCTTAAACATTACGTGCTATCTCAGTTCATGTGTCGAATAATGATATCTTTACACTTATAATCTAAAATTAGGCCATTCATAGACGTTCTCAATCGATTTGTATCGATTGAGAACGATGCAAATCGATTAATATTAATGACCGGTAATCTATTAACAGTTCAAGTGTTCTAAGGGCTCTTATATGAATCAATGATATAACACATTCCCAAAACAGAAAAGGGTTATCTAATTAGACGGTACAGAATATTACAATCTTAAGGGGTTAAAATGTTTTATTGTTTAGTAATAGATTCCGAAACCCCCCGCGCTTTTGCGCATGCGCCGGGCGGAATTATTTTCATCAAAATAGGGGGAAAGTGAAGAATGAAAGGGTGATGTTTACATTTTACTGAGCGGGATCTAACAAAGAACTCCGGAAGTGCGCTCATATGACTATCATTGCTTGACACTCCTTTTCGGTGTAGAATCGTTCAAAAGTGGTAGTCTCGGGAATAAGTTGCTGAACAGTCTTGTCAAAAATAAATAAATAAATTTTGATACATTCTTTATTGAACACAAAAAAAAATTAAATGTATGCCTCTGTTTGCTTTTAACGTTTTTTAAAGTGTAAAGGCACTTTTCGGGTACCCTGTATAAGTATGTAAATAAAACTCAAATTTTCGGGAGTCCTACTGTAAAATTACTTACACGGTAACAAAAATTCTTTGGAAATTTTTAGAGAAACTCGCAATAAAATTAACGATCATCACTTTATATAACAGTATTATGTTATTGTACAATTTATCTATTTTCTCTAATCATAATCTTCATTTTCACTGTGTCACCCAGGTATGATGACCAAATTTGTTGTTAATGAGGAAAGTTACGAATGAGATACGATCGAAAGAGATGGCAGATCTAATGACCTGAAAAGCCCATTTTTGTATCTGCACCAATATCCCCATGTCAAAGGAATATTTTTAAGTTAAATCGTTCTCACACCGAAAGAAAGCAAAAAGAGGGAAACAAAAACTCATTGGTATCTTGAATTATAAAGATAGATTTTAAAGCGAAATATAGATAGTGATAATTACAGTAATCTCTTTATAATCTGGCAGGTGCCTAACCAGCGGACTGCCAGATTGACGACAACACCAGGTTCATGAGGTTCATTGAAAGAACGTATTTTAATAGCAAAATCTATGTTTATTGCAAAAAATATACTACAGAAAATTACTATTAAAATACGTATAACAAACTCTGAGCAGCAACCTATTGTTTACGTCGTTCCAAAGTCACCGACATCGGCATGCAATGACTTTGGACAGTGACTACAGTCCCTTTTATGCTCCCTAGTCAATCTTCCGAAAACACCGGACTACTGGACGGGAAGATTGGCTAAGTGCCGGATTATAGGATTACTTTACTTGGTACGTGTTTGCTCGGGAGGATGCGTGTGTATGCTCGTGCATATGTATAAGATCCATACAGAAATTTGCAAAGGCATATCCACCCACTTTCTGTATGTATAAGATCCATGCAGAAATTTGCGAAGGCATATCCACCCACTTTCTGTATGTATAAGATCCATACAGAAATTTTAGAAGGCATATCCACCCACTTTCTGTATGTATAAGAACCATACAGAAATTTTAGAAGGCATATCCACCCACTTTCTGTATGTATAAGAACCAAACAGAAATTTGCGAAGGCCTATCCACTCACTTTCTCTACGTATATGATCCATACAGAAACTTGCGAAGGCATATCTATCCACTTTCTCTATGTATAAGATCCATACAGAAATTTCCGAAGGTATATCCACTCACTTTCTTATTAATCCTCTGATTCCTAACACCATTGGAATATAGAGACCTCAAAATGTGGGAACGGCCGAGTATCTCTTTAAAAGATAAGGGAAATTCACTTCCCCTCCCAAAAACCGCAATGACTGCTGGCACTCTCCGAATTCTAAGAGCTTCTTCCCCACCCCTATTCCCCAAACCCTTCTGGGCAAGCCACTCTAACGAAGAAAGCGCGCGCTGTGGGTGTGGAATCAATCACACTTAACGAAAGGGAGTGGAAACTTTACAGTGATATTCGGACGTTCACTGTCTTTTGCTTGAAGGGACGGTTGGGATCATCCCATATCGATAGAGTTAACTAGAAAATGGAAAAAAACTTACAATCTGATCAATTCAATCAAATTGTTATGAAAAAGAGAGTTTACATTTGTTTTTTTTTTCATATAAACACCCTTCTAAACTGTGATTATTCCATAGACAGAAGTGTATTCTTACACAATGATTTGTCGCAGTAGGCATCGCAAGGCTTCTCGCAAGTTTTTGACTTATCACTGTAATGAAGACCAGATTGGCAAGACCTCAGTTGCGGTTTACCGCCAGAGCACTGAAAATAGGTTCTGCAGTTGTCTGGGTTGGGGAAGAGCCCATTCATGGTGAGACATCTGAAACCAGGTATGGGCTTTGCTGTAAAAAAAAGTATGAATAAGTAAATACAAAACTAAATACTTTCAATCTTTACTTTAAAAGATTTTTGTGCTCAATAAAATAATTGTTCCATGCGTTACGCTATTATTTCAATCTTTTAATTTTTTTTCTTGTGAGATATTTAATTGCCGTTCTCAGTCGAAAATTAATTGCAAGTTCACTTACTTACTTTACAATAATTGTTCATTATACCGAAGTACCTAGAGTAGATTACGAACTTTAATAGCGTTTCTGGAGAAATGAGTTAGGGGAAGCTTTGCTTATTTAAGCCCCCTAAACATTTTTTTAAAAAATATACAGAGATAGAGAAATAGTTTTAAAAATAGAGAAATAGTTTAAAATGTAGAAGCATTTCTTTGCAATTTATTTATTTTCAAGATAATGCAATTAATAAAAAATAAAGTAGAAAAATAGCTTATTAAAATTGTGTCACTGTTCCAATTAAAGAAACTGTTTTCTCAAATTGGATCACCAATTTCTTTAAGCACTATCAAAGCAAAAGTATTCTTTGATTCTCAAATTCACATCAGC
>BGPR01000014.1:1770385-1786528 GCA_013235015.1 Araneus ventricosus
CAAATTGGATCACCAATTTCTTTAAGCACTATCAAAGCAAAAGTATTCTTTGATTCTCAAATTCACATCAGCTCACAATCATTCGTCACTTTTTTTTATGTATATGAAGCATGGAAATATGATTCTCGTAAGGAAAGGGTGCCTAAATTGAAACCACTTGGATATTTTTTATGTATAGTAATAGAAGTAGTTTTAATGAAAATGAAGTAGTAGAATTTTTTGTAGTTTATTTATCTTCAAAACATTGCAATTAACTTTTTTGTAAAATACACTTGAATGTAAGAAGCAAATAGCTTGAAAAACTCATCGATCGAATTAACGAAACTGGTTGGCCAGATTCCACCACCAATTTCTTTAATTAAAATTAAAGCAAATAAAATTCTATAATTAATTCTCACAAGCACACAAGGTATGAACTCAAGTTTAAAATTTTATGCACTGTATCATTTCTTCTTCTTACTTTGTTTCCTGACATATGATGCAAAACCATATCTTTTTTATCTTTTACGTCTTGGTTTTTGTTCTTTTTGAACCACATTTGATCTATTTAATGTCCCTTCATTGTGTTTTTTTTCCTTGGCATGTTCCTCTTCCAATTTCTAAGGACTACTAATGAATATAACTGCATGCTGGGCTACTCCTTTAGTTCGAGATATAATCCTTTGATTTGACCGCTCCATTTCAAGCAACTGTTTGTGGTCCAATCTCCGTAACTTTTTTGCAACACAAAAAATTCACCTAACCTTAACTTGAAACTATTTTACAAAACTATGTTACCACAAACGATTTTCCTTTCTGAGGTTACTATAATAACATATTTTCTACTTACTTTAAAAACAGAGCAAGGAATATTAGTCTTTCGTTACAGTATTTGATTGATGAAATCTAAATGTAAACAGTGTACAATATTTAATTGATTATATCTAAAAGTAAACAAAGAACAATATTTAATTGATGATATCTAAACGTACAGCTTTCTCTAAAAAATGTCGCCATGAACCACATTTACATCATTGCAACATTACTTGCCTATTTTTACGTCCCAAGTATTCAATAGAATTGAGATTACGGAGTCTTTCCAATCTAGGCGACGTTCGAAATTCGGCAACTCTCCCATGTTTCATAAACATTCCTCATTTATCGTGAAAATTTTATTTAAACGAAGGATAATAAAAAGCAAACATATCTGATATATGAACTAGATCAAATTCCTTCCACTTTCCCGCAAAAAGTAAAATGAAAAACAGTCATGTAACCCTTAAAATGACTTGAACTAAATTTCTAAGTCCGATTCCGGCATGGCCTGAAATTTGACATTGAGTTAACCTTGAGAAGACCCAGTGATCCACATTCTAGGTCGTCCCTGGGCCTTTCTAACCTACATGACATTCATTAGATCGAGACAACCTTCAGAGAATGCGAATGGATCTTCCGTGAACTTGAAACGGTAGAAAGAAGGATCCGACAAAGAAAGGGTGAACCAACTCGCATTACTGACCTTGATTTCAAGAATTTTGATTCCGTCCCGAGAAACATTGATCCATGTCGAATCATCGAATAACGTAAGTGATAAACGTCTTTTTAGAAGGGTGAAGCATGAATTAATTGTTTTTAAATATGTTGATCAAAATCAAAAAATTTTCCAAAAATATCAAAAAGGTTGAAAATAACAGAAAATGCAAAACCTTTGCCCAACACAGCCAAAATTCAGTAATCGTATAAAATGAAGAATTCTTATTATAAATACTGATGATCACAAAATTAGTTGCCTTTTCTATGGCTTTACAATGTCACATGAATTACGTCTTATATTTTACAGACTGCTTAAGTGAAAATGGGTGGACCAACAAATTTTAAAATTCATTTAATTTGGCAACAGATATTCCATTTTTCATCATAATGCAGAATAATTCCAATTTTTTTCTATGCTAGACAACATTCAATATGCACTTTATTATAATGAACGAGCACAAATAAAAATATCTGAAATTTCCTGAATTTTAAATTATTTTATAGAATTTACGTTACCAATTCTCAAACATTCTGAAAAATAAGAAATTCCAGTAAATATACCCAACTAACACCAATATCGAACTTCTATACGTAAGGTATTCCAATGATAGTATTCGAAGCTAAAGAAGCTTTCTAAATGAAATCTTTGTAAATTCTATTATTAAAACAATGCATATGCCGACAATCACCAAACTTTGTTATAAAAACTATACAATCTTCACCAGTATATCTGCAAGAAAGCGCAATTTAATCAGAAACACAATATTTGGTATATCAGAATACAGAATCAGAACAGAATATATCAGAACACAATGGGTCTTAGTAACATTTTTCTCATTTTAAGCAAATCAAAGTTAAATTTAGAAAATTTATTTTTGCAAGGAATGGAAAGATTAACATTATTTTTGTAATCCAAATTCTTATTCAGATCTTTGACTTTCATTATCAGTTACAAATTTTTTTTAGTTTTAGGCGTTTCTATATTTTTTTTAAATTGCTATTTGCACTTATAGCCCTTGACTTTCAAGAAGACTTCACTTAGCTCCCTTGACTTCTGATCAGAATGGAAAATAAAATAACTGCAGTAATTTCATGAAATTAAAATTTGTTTTAATGAAACAAATGTATGAAAACAGTGAACTCACTTTATCTTAAATTTTAGTGCGCATTAAATACTTCTTATGTACAACACAATCTAATCATCAGTGCCTGTGTCATAAACATTATCTGCTTCAGATTCTCCCCCTTCTTGAACTACTGGTGTTGTTTCTTCCGTTGTTGTATTATGGGGCAGCCCAATATAGAATTGATGGTAGATTGGTGGGATAAATTGGAGAAGTTCCATAAAATTTTCATACTTTTTCTTCTTAAGTTTAGGTTTCATACCAGCTGGCGGAAGAACTGGAAGCTGTGCAGGAAGCCGACCTCTGTATGCCACCATTATAATTCTTTGAATTGCTCAATACTTTCTGATGTTGTCTTGTGAAAGAGGGTTGTAGTAAATAGTTTTATCTTGTAACCGTGATGTTCCTGAAATTATTCTTTATTTCTTAGTTGGGTGCACAAAACCAAATACAAGTCACAAGACAAAAACAGTTAGATATAAAGGGATTCAAAGGGACACATAGACTCTAGCGCTCTAAGGAATTAACTACATTTGCTAGTTGATGTAGGCGCTCTACTCTAGATAGCAGCACCTGTCAAGTAATCCACTTAGATCTCTTTACCACTCAAAGGACTGGTATTTTAACCACCACATTCCGTATTTAACTGGAATTTTTCAAAAATGTCACTTAGACCCCTTGTGTTCTAGGGTCCACGCATCTTAAATAACGAAAACGAAGAAAATGCACTTTTAATCCTATTAAAATGTCTCGATCGTCAAACTTTCTGGTATTGTTAATCAAATTGAATCCTCTAGAACAGAGGGTCCCTACCTGTGGTACGCGTTTTCCTGGAGGTACGCGAAGGACCAGTTGGGGGTACACGAACTCAAAATCGGTAATGGCGGGCAGAAGAAAATATAAGGGATTAAAAATGTTACAGAATTTTGTTTTCTCAAGTTCGAGCAAAAAGTAAAAGTGAAAATTGTGCAAGTCTAAACCTACCCTCAAAATAAGGAAAAAAGAAAACAAAAGGGAGTGTTATTTTTAGATATCCTTATGAGTTAATTCGAAATTATCACAATATTGCTTTCATCTGTATTGACGTTGAACTAATACTATTGTAGAAATGGAATAAAACGGAAAATCAAAAATAAGTCCTGCAAATGCTATAAATTCCAGACATTTGACTCTGAAGCTCACCTAAGCCCATACATTATTGATATAAGCTTCTTTGTGTGTGTGCATAGACGGATGATTGGAGGGGATACGACAGTAGGGGTTACGCGAAAATAAAAAGACTAATCAAGGGGTAAGTGAGGGAAAAAAGGTTGGGAACCCTGCTATAGAACATAGAAATTTTAATATGGATTTGAGGCAGGTGGATTCGAACTCGGAATCTTCCGACTCGCAGAAGGACGCTGGGCCATGCACCGACAACTGAGTTCTATATATGCAACTTTGTCTGAATAGTAAGTAGTGTGAGTCGGGCAGCGGACTAAAAACACCTCCTTCGACATCAAATGCTGTTTAATACGTATGGTGTTTATAAAATCTCAGGGAAAATATTAAGAAAATTATTTGTTTACAAGGCACACATTGATGAGAATAGTGGAAATGACAAATGATTAAAGTTGAAGACAATATATCAAGAAATAAACCAATGTTGCCAACATTAGGAATCTATATTCTAAACTGGTGGGATGTATGCAGCCAAACTGAAATGTTTGCCGGAGATTTCATTACCGTTTTCCCCATTGACTAAATTCAGAATTAAACATGGAAAATAGCCCTTTAAACACATTTTTATCAAACTCCGGTCATTGATTTACTCCATATTTTTACAGGTTATTTTAAAATTCTGCCTTCTCGTCTCAAACGTTTTAAACTTCATTATTTTGTAAATAAATCAATTTGCGATGTCTATTATCATTGAACGCAAAACAGAATATATGATGCAATGCTCTCATTTCCCAAGTATTACTTCATGCTCTGGGATATAGTATTAGAAATCCGCATCGACAGATGAAATTCATTTTAAAATATAGTTAAAATGTGAACTTCGGCGTTAGAGAAAAAGGTTTTATATTGGCTCGAGGCAAGAGATTATTATTAGATAATTCAATAAAAGCTTACAAAACATCAGTAAAATTATATACACACACTTTTTATTAAGATCGAAAATATTATATCAAGAAAAGACCATCCAAGGTCAATGGAACACGATCCGATGTAGTCTCTTTCTCCGGAGAAAGTGAAATAAAGAGATCAAAGCCCCTAAAGGTACTTTCACCCAATGTCAAGGTCTATTTCAAATCTAGACCATCGTGTGACATTGGGCTAAGCAAATGTTGGGCAGGTACATCAGTTCTGGGTCATCCCTCGGCATTTGAAGGCTAAAAGGGTCTTCCGTGCCCTTCATTTGACCGAATGAACACGAGGATTCTTCATTTGACCTGGATGGGCATTCAGCGGATGTGGATTGACCTTACTTGATCTTGAAATTTGTCGATGGAAATCTTGAGGAGAGAAAGTGTGAGTGGCCTTATCTCATGGCCTTGAATTTCTTCAAACATTGTCCCCTCACTAGTCACTGAACCACGTGTCAAGTTAATGAGTCCGGTTTTTCGGTATTCAGTTGGCGTTTTTTTCAAGTTAGGCTGATATCACACTAGCATTTTCGATGGCCGTTTTTCAAATAAATAAAACCGCACTGGCCGTCGTTTAAAAAGCATGGTTAGATGTAGATCGAATAATGCTGGACTTAGAAGGCGGATACAGAAATCTTTTAATCTGTTAACCTGAAAATGATCGGTCCACTTTTGTGAAAACAGTAATCCGAAATGCCTCTGAAATCTCAAATCCAATAAACACGTACTGTACTGCATGGTAATAATCGCGAAAGCGAGAGCGCTCTGGACTGTGGTTAGTGGAGAGGTTAACGCTCGAACCCCTAAGGATGTAATTTTAACTTCAACAAATAATAGCATGTAGTCTGACAAAGGGAGTTTTGAATTCGTCTTACGCTCAAGACACTTCACAAATACATACTGTAAATCGATACGAAATAGTAATAGAGGTTTATGGCTTAACCGAAAAAATCGTTATCCGAAACGGCTGCCCTCCCCTCTTTAGTTCGGTTAACCGGGGTTGTAGTGTGTTTTATTGCCTTATTTAGGCAATCGTGCATCGCTTTTTTAGGGATCGAATTTTCTGGCTTCTTTAACATTTTTTTCTCTTTAATCATGTTCGTTAACTTTGCTTCTGTGTTGTTTTTTTCTTTTTTTAAATGCAACATACTTCATACTTACGCATCATTGTTTTGTAATACGGTAGAACCTCGATTATCCGGGCCCCTATCTCCCGAGGTCTCTGTTAAGGGAGCAGGCACCAGAAAATAGAACTGTATTTTTCATTTTTTAGTAAAGTCTGACAATTTTCCAGAAAAGGGGTGTCAAAGTTGTGCAGTCGATTTTCAAGAAGCGAAGGCTTGTAAAGAGTTGCTCTTGAGAGGTGATATTTTATAATTCATGAAATTATTCAGAGGGAAAGAAAAAAAGTACAGTTCCATCCTTAAACACTTCAACAGTGATATGAGGAAATTCCAAGCATTTTCTTGAAAAAAATGGCATTGTAAATATGTCGGAAAGATACGCGTTGTTAAGCAGGGGAAATAGTCTTTGGAGAACACTCACTAAGAATTTTTGGGGAAATGCAAAGGCAACAGCGAAAATCTGTAACATTCGCGAATAATTTTAGAAATGGTCATTAAGAATCAATGGGAAAATGCAAAACAGCGAAAATCAATAACATTCTCGAATCCTCTTATCAGAACAAGTTAATGTTTCAAAAATGCATGTAAGAAATTTGATCAGTGATAAGAATTTTTTAAATGCTTATGCTTGATAGTTCTTGCAGACACATTTTTATAATTTCAAATAAACAATTTTGGAAAACCTTGTCGAAAAAAGACGTCATGATTTAAAACTTAGTATCTATTAACAGAGTTTTCGATTATCCGATATTATTGCGGTCCCATTCAGCTCTATTGTAGATATAGATTATATTGATATACGCATAGTGTTGATTGCATGAGGGTCATTTCAAACTAAAAGGGGAAAAAAAGAAAAGAAGAGGTTGAAGTACAGGCTGTATCTATTTCTCGATTGTCATAAGTTCGAAGATCTCAAGTTGGACGTTCCATATCGATTCGAAACATTCTTTCAAGAAGCTGGTCTCTTCATTCTCTTGAAAGTTTAATTTTTAACTATCTAAATTAGAAGACACGATTTGCTTTGGAAAAGGTGCTGTCGTTCTTATTCAGTTAAGAATCCGCATTAACTAGTTTAAATAATTACGATAGTGGTAAGCAAAATCAATCTGTCCCATATCTGCATGGATTGAGTGAAGTTCATACTTACATACTAAACGTAGAGTGGCCAACCCTACTTCAAATGTTGAAAGGAAAGCTCAGCTTGTAATTTCTGTTCATAACATTAAGAACCATTCTTTTGCTGTTTGAAATCATTTTTCGTTTTTATATTTGTATTTTTTTGGTTTTTTGGTTTGGCCCTTTTAATTCTTCTTACATTAGAACTTAAAACGAACTTTCTGGAGATTATATATTTTTTTAATTCTTAAGCGTTTATTTATTAATTTAGGCTCGTTGTCTTTTCTTTATAATAATTCTACTTTATTAGCATTTTTAAAATAAGTGTAATTTAAAAGCAATGATGGGTTATTGAAATTATAATGTATGTAGATAGCTTCATTGAAAGGAAGACATATATTTTTATTAAAAATGATATATCCCTCATATTTCTACAAAAACTTTTTTATAGAGTGATGCATCTCACCGAATTATGTAAAAATACTTATTGAATGATAATCTTAAAATGAATTCTTGTTATGTTGACAGAAGGCTGACGCTATTATCGAATAACATCAATCATATTAATTTCCTAACTCAGTGCATTTCAATGCGATTAAATGCAACATGAAAGCCCTATTAAAAATATTAATTTTTTTGGAAACAGTAGATATGCTCTCGATAATGCAGTGATCCTCTTATACTTATCAAAATTATACCAGGTACGAACGCAAATAGAGCTCTTTAAATAATGTTGAATGAACATTTTCAAAATTTTTAGAGAAAAAGATATTAAACTATATAATCTTTCATAACGGTGTTTGCGATAAGAAAAGAAAGAAGACATTGGAAATTAAGCTGAAAAGCAGTTTCTTAAAACAATAGTGTTGAAGCTTAAGCGCATCAATTTAAATAACGTTGATGGAGAAAATAAACAATTTGACATCGGCATACGGTAAAACATGACCCTATCGGATTTTTAAACTAAGGGTGACAGCTCTGTATGACATCGCATTCATCAAGTTTAGTTCTCAATATTTACGGAGTCTTTTAGATTTTTCAATATTAGTAAGTAAAAATGCTTTTGAAATGCATCTGATTTGGAACAGTTCAATATATTTTTCCACATAAATATATTTCACTAAGTTTCTTGTATTTGTCATGAAAATAATACTTCATTGACATAATATGCTTTCGTACTTAAGTTTTTTTCTGCTTACGCTTCAGAATTTACGCTAAAAAATGCTCCGCGTAAAGAAGGGATAAAAAATGTAAGAAGCCTAAATTAACTTATTTATTATTATATGACTCGACAAGATGAAATCAAAATGTTTGCAGCATTGCATGGATAAAAATTAGTACCATTAGAAATCAATGTAAGAACTCGATAGATTTTATTCCCAACTTTTCCCTTTTCCTGAAGAGAGAAAAAAAAGAAAGGTCAAGGCTCTCTAAAAATATTTCTTACTTTCGCTTGAATCCCAGATCTCACCTGGACAATTGCGTGACATTGGGATAATGAACGATAGACCATTAACACCGAATTCTCAGTTCATCCCTTGGTATTGAGGGTACTTCCATGACCTTCATTCGACTTGATTTGACATTCAGAAGAACTGGATGGCCCTATCTTGACCTAGAAATAGGTCCGTCAAGGCCTCGAAAATAAAAAGGTAAATGGACTTACATATTTTGACCTTGATCCACAGAGCATTAACTGTATCGCGGGAGATATTGCTGCCTCACAAACCAAGATGGAAAGCATCCCTCTCTTCAAGGCACGTGGGACAACTCTCAGAAGGCCATACACTCACTTTCTGGTCATCCGTTGACATTCAAAAGTCCTTCATTTGACCGAATTTGACATTCATAGGCACTAAATGGTACTTTCTTGTCCTATGATAGACTTGAAATGGTTTGTGATGGCCTTGCGAGGAAAAAGGGTAAACGGACCCTTGAGCTGGATTTTGATAACAGAACGTGATTTTCGCGGGAAAAATTGGTTCCACACATGTCTTTTGATAGCAGAAGTCGCATCTAAGTCTTGAATGCGGTCTTTTAAAGCGATTTATTGACTTAATCTTTCAGAATAGTCTTTATATCAAAACTGGTAAAGACTTTATAACAAGAAATGCTGAAAGCATAAAAATGACCTGTAACTTTTCGTTACGTTAAAAATCTTGGAAATAGAATGTTCACACTCGTTCTCATGATGTTTACCTTTCAGTAGCATAGCTGCAACTTTTGTCGCTCGGGGTGAACTTGCAATATGCCGCCCTTCCTTTACAAGTTACATAGGGTACATAAATATAAAATAAATAAATGCATAAAATAATCCAGAAAAAACATTTTATTCGTGACGTAATTCGTCGTTTAACACTTTTGATCTCTGCAGATAGTTAGTGAAACAACGTGTCCACCACCGCCTGGGTGATGCAGATGCTCTACCAGTATATTCTTTATATATCTGTGTGAATTGATACATATGTGGCACTGGTAAACCATAAGGTTTCACTCCCCTCGCGTTCCTAATTTGTTGGGTATCTAATCAGCCCGTATATAGCATTACACCCTTATACTATTGTATTCTGACATCCTTATGGATAATTTTTTAGCTAATAAATACAAACAATAATAATACGTGATTCAACAGGTGATATGGAAAGCTTCCAGTGACTTGAAAGCGAGGGAAACGCTTCCCTGTTTCTCGGCTAAAACCATTGTCTTTAGAGAAGAACCATAAACTATAAGTAAAGAATTTTTTTTGTAAAAAGTGGAAGTATTCCATACTCTTTTCGATAAATCACTAAACTTTCGGTAATTACTCAGAATGATGGAAAGAAAGAAAGGAAACTTGTCACTTTAAATTATTTTAAGCAAGTTGTTCGATTTTGAATGTTAATACCATTAGTATATATATATATATATATATACAGTTAGTATATATCTTCTATGTTTGAACTGATCACTTTACATGGTGATGTATATAACCAAATAACGAAATAATTTTAAGTAAAGAATGTAGAAAAAGATTACTTTTCATCCCTTTTGAGTTTCAATTTCTGAATAAGCAGTGATGCATATCATTGCTTTCGGAAATCATTTATGATTATCAAATGCCTGATTAACAAGAATTACAAATGTTCACCAGAGCATTTGATTCAGAAATGGGTTTTAAGATCTGTAGGAAATTACCTATTCAAATTCTAGGTGCACATGCATCGAAAAGAAAAATATTAAAGATATAGGAAGAGGTAAAAAACAAATTAAGTTGATCCACCTGATTTTCTGAAGTATCAGTTGCATTTAGAAATGTTTTGTTTTCTATATTAGATCATATATTAATTGACAAAATGTCCCGCAATTTTCGGGGCTGTCACTGGTCCTAACATTTTATCCCGGATATAAACAAAATGTCTGGGATTCTTCCACTCTTACTTATAAGTAAGTTCCCATTGAAAAATTAAATATATATATATACGTAAACAATTAACTTCTGATCAGCCGAGCACATCCTGTTTCCAATTCTTTGTCCCAGATTGACCCAGCTCTTCCGCTTCCCCCAATATCTAGAGTGCCCCAGATTGAAGTTCCGAAACTCTGGGTTATTTTACTGTGACGGAGTTCGATTGCACCCAACCTTGAACGTTTCTGAACTTTTTCACTTTCTCCAAAGAAAGTAAAGCTGAAACGAGGTCAGCACTCCCTGAAGAAGCCTCTTGCTCTCGCCAGTATCTGAAGGCCTCATGGACCACCCTGTGACATTGGGACATCCGACAGAAGACCATGTACAACCAATTTTGGGTCATCCCTCGAAATATGAAGGCCAAAAGTTGCTCCCATGCCCTTCATTTGACCGAGACAACCTCCAAAAAAGTTGGACGGACTGATCTTGAACTTGAAATTGATCGGACAGGGAGTAGCAAAAACAAAGGGTGAACAGACTCGAAACTGTTCGACCTTGACATCATAGAGCAGTGCGTTTCCGTAGAAGACACTGATCCCTACCGAATTCTTGCAATGTAAAAGCGGACTAAGGTTTTTAGGGGAACTGAAGCATCTAAATTCTAATTTCGTTTTAAATAATGGTTAGAAAGTTTTGTTTCCTTAAGATTCAATTTTACATCCATTAATAATAATAATTCAATAAAAATATCATTCAAGATGCTAATGGGTATTCAATAATAATGTTAATTGTATGAATGTCTAAATATTATGAAACAGGAGAATTTTTCAGATTCTTACAAACTCTAGAAACCTTTGAAATAGAATTTTTTTTTAAAAATGGCGGCATCATTTTTTATGTTTTCTATTCTACATTTTTCCACAATTTGGTGATATTGGACGTACATTTCAAAGGACAATAAAGAAGCGAAGAACATGCATTCATTTATGTTTACAAAACAATATTTTTACTCATATTCAGCTACTCGGTTAAACTGTATCCGTAAAGTAGACGGAACAGAAAACGCTCTCAACAGTTCACAACGAAAGCAAAGCTTTCGAGTACCATAATGACAAGAGTATTGAAATTTACATACTGTACTGCTTTCAGTGCAGAAACCCTCCGCCATTTTGTGCAAGCGCCATTTGGCTTCTTTTATTTCACCAAAGTAGGAGTTAGATGAAAAATGTAGGAGGGATGTTTATTTTTTACTAAACATTATATAGATACATTACACAAGTTTCGAATTAAAACAAAATAGTAAGATTCAAGAAGAAAATGAACATCAACATCGCAAAAGAATAGCTAAAAGAAAAACTCGTTTAACAAAGAACTCCAATAAAGCTCTCTTCTTAGTTATGGTATATCACATCTCTGCGTAGTAAAACCGTTCAAAAGTGATTACCGAGGCTTTTTGAAACGAACATTGTACAACAAAGTATATACAGTCGACGCTCGTTATAACGACTCTCTGCGTCCCACAGCAAAAGGTCTTTAAAACGACTGGTCGCTATAGTGGATATAATTAAAAAATGTGCACGTGCACGCTCTGCAGTTCCGTAAAAATAGGCGAATTTTAAAGAGATTTCAACTAAATACTCAACTTATTTTTTTATCATTGGTGTTAAAAATAAAATTTTATCAATTAAAAATATATTTCTAAAACAGATTTTAAAGTAGAAAATAAAGGGTGGACTTACAAAACATTTATTTTCTAAAGAAAAAATCAGAGATGGTTGCTTGTCTTTTCTACATTGCGATTTTTGCAAAATATAATTTTCCATTTCAGTTAAAGATGATAAATAATGTTCTGTATTTTCTTGCCTTTCAAAAAAAACATTTTAAAGTCTCAACAGCACTTGAAACATTTTTTATTCTAGGCTATTCTAATTTCCGCGCCGTGGTGAGTGGTAATTTTCCCCCCTGTCAAAATTGAACTGTAACACTGAAGACTCTACATCGAAGCTTGGCAATGCAATAATCAATGCCATTTCAAGTTACACGTTTAGAAGCATGATATTTTTGGAAACATACAGGGAAGAGTGTACGTTGAATTCGAACGTTGTATTGGGATTAGACGACAGTGGACGGCCATTATACCGGAAGTAAAATAACATAGAGTGCATAGGGAAACACAGTTGGGGATTTTACCACTGGTCGTTATAATGGAATGGTCTTTATAATGTGAGGTCGTTATAACGAGCGTCGACTGTATTATCATGGATGCTCTTCTTAAGCATTGGATCTCGAGAACTCTTGGGGTCGTAATGAAGGCAATTTGCTTGACGTCAGAGTCAGAAGACAAACTTAGTCACCCATGCCATCTAACATGCATGCGACCTTACGATGTGTCATGACTTCATATCCTTTTTTTTGGCAAGTTGTTCAATGGACTCTAAATTTCAATTTGGCGTGTGTCACGTGATTTTATTCCATTTGTAAGTAAAAATCATGAGAAAAGCGCAATTTAGATTATTTTATTTGTGAGTAAAAATAGTAGAAAAACCATTTTCACGTTAAAATATTCAATCAAAATATTTTTTGAATAACTACTTTAAGTTGAATTTATGTTTATTAATTATTATTTTATGCTGCATTTTGTTATTAATTTTCCAATTCTGGGATCGCAAAAAAATTTATTCGAAGAAGATAGTCTGGAGACAAAAATTTACCTTCTAAAAGTGTGCCTTATTGAAAAACTTTACAAAGATCTTGTTTAATGTATAATGATAGTCACAACTCTTACAGCATAAAATGCAATACAATAATAATAAGATATCTTTACGATATTGCACAGCATTGAGAATAATGAAAACATCATAAAAAATTTTGTCATTCACCATATGTTTGGCGCAGCAGAGTCAAATTTGGATCTTGCGCCTATAAACCCCAAAACAATCAATAAAACATACGAATTTTGTACAATATGTTTTTGCTAAAGGGGAGAGGAATCATAAGCAGTTATAGACCTAGGATTCGTAACACACATGTATATTAGTTATTATTTTCCAATTATATCTTGTATGTGTAACTGAAAACTAAAAATTTGTACATAATTAAAATTTTAAAAGGATTATGAATAGCTGCGACAAGGTTATTGCTAATATAACAGCCCAGATCTGTCTCTCACTGAGCCGGTATCGCTCTGACGTCACCAATGATAAAACTCACGCCATAGCACTGCGAGACGTTAAACAGCATTATTTCATTGCGAGATAACCTAAATTCCAGTAATTTTAAATTTAAAAGAGTAATTGTCGTTCTAATTTCAAATTTAATAGCTCTAAAGTAGTGAAATAAAATTTGCTATCGATTGATATATAATTTATCTCGCTATGATCAATAGTTCCCGAGAAATTTTAAATTATATTAATCATATATTTCAAATTAATTTCCGTTTTTTAATAGAAAGTAGTAAATCACGTCGCTGGTATATCATGCGCGTGATATAGTTTGGACGCCACGATGCATCTGATTATTTATTGCAATCGTGATGATATAATTTGCTAATATTTTTTTGGCAACGTCAAAATTTACACAAAGACATCTAAAGTACAAGGAAAATTGTTAAACAACGAAAAATACTTCACACGGAATGTTGCTTACCAATAGTTTGGTTTTTTGAATAAAGAAATATTTAAATAAAAAAATATTTCCTGTCCTAAAACGTATGTTTATTTTATTTGCTTTCAATCAAAGTTAAACATTTCTCTCGTATATATATCTATTTAAACGCGCCAAATTTGACGGAAATCTCTCGAATGAAGAGGCATACCATGACACGTGATTTTCTAGTGGCTGTAAAAATAGATTTAAATCTGAAGAACGCCGATCGGCTTGTTATCTAAAATAAGAAAAATCGAACAGTTGGGCTTGAGCTTTAAATCGGTCTAGAATAGAGTCATACTGTTGGCAATAATTAAATATTCCGAATTTCTACGTCAGCTGGGTATGATGATTTCGACGTCACAGCCAAAGATATAAAAGCTACTACTTGGTTTTACTGTAGTCAATCAGCAGGAAGGATCAACTAGATCCTCAATAGCATGTATGATAGTCGGTAAGATCGGTCCATCTTTCTGCAGTTAATGAGAGTTTCAATAAATAAAGTTTTAAAATCTCGTATGTCTGGTTCTTCATGTTATTTATACACCACCCAATATGTGCATTAAATCAGTCTTGACCAAAATGGCATTTTAACTGGTTGATTTTGGAAGAAGAAATGTCGGCAATTCTGAAAAGCAAGCAGGCGAAGGTCCATCCATGATAGTCCAATAGGAGGCTTTAAAAAGGCTTACCAGAGGAGTCAATTCGCATTATTATCACATGACAAACGTAACTAAGCAATTCATCTTATACCTAATTGCATGTTGTCTTACACTGACTTTGAAGTCATATCCTCTTTTCGCCTATAAGATGCACAACGAATTCTACAATTAAATAGGTACGGCGCGTTTGACGTGCATCGTTTGACCAAGAATTGACTCTATTCAAGAAATGAGTTATAGTCACTGATATAAATGCTTTTAGTCAAAGGTACAGTAAATGACACTAAAACAATATGACTGAAGATAATATAAAATTTACTGTGCCAATTGGGTTGCGCATCTACAAATTTGAGAATTTTCGCACATTTCCAATTTAATGATTGTGAATTTCATTTTTACATACCTTTGCTGCATTTCTGTTGGCATTCTTCTAGCGTTTTAAAATTGTTCTCATTTCCCATGCATCCGCTATAGCCGAATCTCTCGCACTGGCCAGTGCGCTTGTTGAAAAAATATCTGGTAACACGATTCCTGCAGCCTCCGACGATCTGTTCTAAAAAGCAGACGTCGTCGAGTCCTATGAAAAACAGAGTTTTCCTTTGTTATTCACTTTTTTTACTTTCTTCTATGCTAAACAAGATCTCTAAATAATAGGGTAAACAATCCTAATCTCTAATTTTAAAAAATAAGCTTATCCCTATCTTCCGCTGTATAATTCTAATTATACTGCAATAATAAACTAAATAAGAATAGTCATGTTAATAATTATGATATCATTTACTCATCCATAGGTTGCCAACAACCGATTTTGCACTATTTATTCTCAATATTTTGCAAAATGCCTTCCAGGGATAATTTTTTTACGGATCCCTATATTCAGCTTAAAGCAGAATAATTCAAGAGAAGTTACAATGAAACACAATTTGATTGGACTATTTTTCCACGAATTAATGGTGCAGATATTGACTTAAGGATGTCAATATCAGTCTTGTTTACCTTATATGAAGTATAGAAATATATTATGTAGTATAGAAAGATGATTCTCGTATATTTCTCGTAATCGTCGAAAAATTTGACCTGGTGATTTTATTGAATCTCCAAGCTCAGAAGATCATCGAAGAAGATTTCTCGAAGAGATCGCTGGCTTCGAAAAAAAAAGAATTTGGGATTATTTCTAATTGCCTACCTGTTTGTCTATCTGTCTTTGAGCAGCTGTAAAATAGCTGTCGAGGCTACTAGGCACAGGGCAGTGTTCTGTCTTTGAGCACGATAAATTCAAAACGCCACTAACTAAATGGATGGAATTTGGTATATGGTTTTAAACCAAAATTGTAGATCTGTATCAAATTTTGAACGAGAAGGCTGTCCGTGTGCGTGTGAATAACATAACTCACAAATGTAATGATCATATAACTCACACATAATAACTCACAAATAATAACTCAC
>BGPR01000014.1:1786538-1829418 GCA_013235015.1 Araneus ventricosus
CACAAATAATAACTCACTCAAATAATAACTCACACAAATAATAACTCACTCATATAATAACTCACACAACTAATAAGTCATAAATAATAACTCACACAAATAATAACTCACACAAATAATAACTCACAAATAATAACTCACAAATAATAACTCACAAATTATAACTCACACAAATAATAACTCCTAAATAATAACTGACAAATGTAATGATGGATGAAATTTAACATTTGACTTTAGATCTGACTGGTAGATCTGTATCAAATATTGGACTAAATCCGTCGATGACTGTCTGTCGTTCTGTCTATTCGTGTATATGCAAACGCAATAACTTTAAAAGGCAACAAGCTATATTCAACGAATTTCAATGCATTATCTTTCCATCAAAAGCATAAATCTGTGTGAAATTTTGAATAAGATCATTCAACGGGTATATCCTGTTTGTCCGCGTGTATGCTGAAACGCATAACTGAAAAATGCAAAGATACTGATTAAATGACATTTGTCAAGATCGTTGCGTCATTTATGATCTTGATGCCAAAACTGTACATTGGTTACAAATTTTGGACCCAATCAGTTAAAGGAAAGTTGTCCAAAATCCATGTTCAAACTCTTCACTATATTGTGAAAGTGTGTGGCATATTGTGAAAGTCGAGGGGGGAATGGTATGATGCTTTGAAAATCTAAACAATATAAACTGGAAAAGAAGCTAAATTTCCAAAAACAATTTCAAAAAAATATTAAAAATATCATTTAAAAAGAGTAAACTGTCCGAATTTTCCAAATAATAAATTTTTTGAAGAGTAAACGCCTCTTTCCTTTCTTTTTTTATTTATTTTTTTCATTTTTTTTTTCTTAGTCAAAATGACTAAAAGAAAAGAAACCCGAAATATATTAATTACTAAATTAAAATGAAATTAAAAATCTGTAATTCGAAAGCAAAATAAATGTCCGTTATGTCATTATAAAAAGTACCAATTTGAACCTGGTGTGAGAAAATATTTCACTGCAAAAAAACTTATTCAAATGAAATAAAAATCACTTCATTCAATGAGACGGTTGAGAAACATATTTTAAAAATTGCATAACATCAAAACGCGAGTGAGTGAAAATCTACTTTGGATTTAATATAGTTAAATACATCAAAAAAGCATATTTTGTTAATCATAACTTTAACAAAGGAAAAAAATTATGTGATGAAACGATTGGATGACAATAAAATTTGTTTGATTTTCACTACAACAATAAAAAGTAGTGTTGCAAATCTCACAAAAGTTTTTAAAAATTGTTAAAATTAAGGGGAAATTGTGTGACAATCAAATTGAAATTAATAAAAAGATAAATCTTTGAATGTTAAAATGGTGCAAAAATCTTTTCTGTGACTTGCTCTTTTCATATAATATTGATAAAAGAACCAAAATCCTACTTAACTTTTAATTAAGGAAAATTTACTTAACTTCTTAACCGTGATTTATCTCTGGTTTTGAAGAGCGCACGTGCCAAATTTCATATTGATTGGACAAAAACTGTTAGATTTATGTAAAAAGATAAATAAACGTTCTTTTTTATAGATTTTGCAATACAACGAACCCGCAAACGATTTTTCTATTAATTTCATGCATCAGATGATGCACTCATTTCAGAAAACATTTCGGAGATGCAATATTTAAGTAAAATGTTCATTCGGCCGTGTTTGAGTGTGTGTTATCTTTCGGAATATGTAGATTTATATTATTGGGTTATATATGTGACATATGACACGCAAGGTTTGCACTAATAATTATAGATTTTATTTTAAAGGAGGATCACACGAATTAGTTCTAACTCACGGAGCTAATTATTTCTAACGCATATTTTTCTTTAGTAGCTGCCAATTAAACCAATTAGAAATTCCATACATCTTTTAATGTCATGTCACGCAAAATCTATTTCTTCGGTAAATTAGAATTTGTCTCTCCTGTACAAGAACTGTAATTTAGTTTTCTCTTAGAACTTGATCCCTAGAAAATTAAAAATTGAACTTTTCTCCTGAAAAAAAATTGAGAAATAAATATATGATTAAAATGAATATTTGAAACAGTCTGGGTACATACCACATGTTGGCCATTTACATTCACAAGCTGAAACAAAATGAATTTATAATTAAAACATTGCCAATATTCAGGACGTTATAAGATATGAAGCATATGTAATTTTATTTTATGACTTCACACTGCAAAAGCTGTTCCAATAATTCATGTATTTAATTAAAGAACAGCAAACAAAAATTACTACCATTTCACCTGATTAAGTCAGAAAAGTTTGGTTTAAGTTTTATTAATGACACAAGAGCCACTTTTGCTGGGTAATGTGAAAAAGACAATTTAAAATAATTATATATAAATTTTAATTGTAAATCCAAAATTAGAAAGCTCGTATGTTTTTTCTTTCACGAAATATTGCCCACAACCCAGAAGTTCTAATAAGTTGTCGTGATAATAACTTTCAGGTTTAGTTTTCTTTTCTGTCGATTATTAACGAATTAATTAAACGAAACATAGAATGTCGAAACTTGCGCAGCAGAATGAAAACTTTTAATTTTCAGCATGTCGAAGAATTGTATCTGAAGCAGCAAGATAAACCAACAAAACATGAAATACCTTCAACAGCGTTTTGTGACTATGAGTAACGGCATTCATTTGCAATCAGAAACTGTGAGCAAAACTTTAAGTCATCAAATATACAAGCATTCATTACGCAGGTTGGTTACTCCATGAAACCCCACCTCCTAGTTTTTGATTGCCAACCATTATAATTACAAAAATGGCGTCTAAACACTGAGACTTAGCAACGTCAAATCATGCAAGATTTTATCATGGAAGATGGTTAAAGCATCGTGTCTCTTTTGTTCATCGAATGACTAACGCGACAGTCTGGATGGCCGCAGACCTTGCTTCTTGGTGTGCAGCGCTCTCAACGTCAGTAAAAATCTGGGGAAATTAATTTATTTTATCAAAGCTAATTATTTTTGCGAATTGCTTCGGGATAGCATTCATATTACTGTTATAACACTGCCAGACCGTTTAAACTTTTGCAAAGTTTAAAAGACATGCCAAACGAGTTCCAAGTCGTTATTTTTAATTTCCTTATGTTTGATTTGGTAATACCGCAAACATAATTCTTGGATGCCGAATTAGACTTGTAATGTTTATTCTAGAACTAGCGGCTTGGATTTACAATATAGATTAAATTACCTATATATGCGCTATTAATGTTTAAAGATCCATTTCCTGTTTTTCCTAAAATTTTTATTATATTTTCCACCTAACAATTCCCCAGAATAGAGAACTTGATTCAAATAGAACAAGAAACTTAAATATTTGAATGTAATATTTATAGAACGCTTGACAGAAAAATTTTATATGAAGGACAAAATTTCCAAAGTTGCCCTGGTATAGGAAGTATCATTGCACTATTAACCTTCCAGCGGGCTCGAGTTTTCAAGAGATACTTGAATTGTGCATCCTATCATGTATTTATATCGTTATTTTATATATTTAAGTGCAATTTTATTTATAATATCTTTGTTTACTATTAGGCTAATAAATAGAGATAACATAAATAAAAGTTGAATTTATTTTTGTAAAATAACACGATGTATATATATGTAATACAATGCACGATGTATCGTAAAATTTGCGTAAGCGCGCCCGCTGGAAGGTTGAACTACTGGGTTCGTTGAAACTTAATATTACAGTCTTTAACTCAACAATTAAGTATTTTTAAATTCAACTATTGTTGTAAAGATATGGAAAAATAAGATTGTTTAAAAGCAAAACACCTCTTACATAGAGTCTTATTGCAATATGCTTGACACGGCTCTACGCATCTAATTGTCTTGAAGTTGTAATGCTGACCAGAAGGACAAGACTTGATAGATTTCTGACCATTCTGACACACGATGTAGGATCCACAGTCTTCTGGATTTGGATACTGAGCGTAATATTTACCACATTTTATCTCTCGGTTATTTTGAGCTGAAAATTAACAAAAAAAATAGAAAATCATAATTGCTTTCTAATGCTAAACATATTGCTAAATAATCCATTCTGTAAAGTTATACAGACCTTCCGGAAACCCTCCACCACATTTTGATACTACCATTTTCCAAAAGATTATACAAAAATATTCACGTCTCCTTAGAAAACACTTTACCTTACTTTTTTAAAGAGATAAGCTTTTTTCAGTGAAGCCGTTGGCTAACCCGTTATAAACGGATATTATAGAAAGGTTTTCACTAAAAAATTAAAAGATATTCCAACCCTCTAGTCTCAAATATCGTAGCAGGATAATGTTTTAGGTTTGCTTCGTCTGTCTTTATATTATATATGAAATTTTACTCTTAATTACATAGCTACGACAGCATACAAAAAATGTACTAATTATGGTTGCAACGTGCGTGAGTTTAACAATGGTAAATGTTTTTGTAAACTTAAAAATATTTTTAAACAGCAGGTAGTAATATACTTTTAAATTCAAAATATTTCCACTTGTTTTCCTTTGAATTTGGTATTTCGGAAAAATAATAATGAGCTGTTTTGCTTTAATAGATAATCAAGAAAAAGAAAGAAAAATCTTCTGAACTACAGAAACTTTTATTCAAGTAAGTTACTACTAAAATACGACGAAGGCATTTTTATCAATTTCATAGTTTGGCTTATTCATTCTTAGAAACCTTTGCATCTCATATATAAATGTTTCTACTCCCTTTCTGATGTTCTGGAGCTTTTAAATTTTGTCATTCTATGCCAGTATTACCTCTTGATAATGAATTTCAGAAATAATTTATTTCAAGATTCCATAATATTTATAATAATGAATTATAAATCAAAGATTAAAAAGTGGAAATAGTCACATTTTTAAAAGTTCAACTTTTTAGTACACTGTGTTTTGTTTAAACTGTTTTATTAACTTTTTTCAGTTTGTTCAATATGCAATAAATCCTTTCTGTGAAAGCTTTAAAGGAGAGATTTACAATTAATAAAAATAGTTAATATATATCAGCTAAAACAGTTTAAAGTTAATTACTAAGTCTTTCTTTCTCTCCTTTTTTCAACTCACACTCCCTGTAAGGATTCGAATCATTTACCATTGTGCCACCAAGGCGTCTATGAATTTGAACCTATTATTTGTAAATGGTTTTTGTGGCAACATGTTGTAATTCCATACTATTTAAGGTTTTTCTTGTTAATAAAATTTCAGTAGATACATTGATGGCGTTGTTAATTGTTGTGTTTTTGCAGTCCTTATTTAGATGGTATATTCTATTGTAGAATTAGGTCCTTTTAGAGTAAGAGGAAACATAACGCGGGGTTAAGGAAACCTGACTCTCCCGAAATAAAAGTTACTGTATTACATAAGATTTATGATCAATTAAATGATATTAACAATATTTTCTAAAAAAGGTCTTTTAAAAAGCAGAGCAGCAGAACAGAAACAACGTTGCAGAGGAGAAAACACTTTGTTCGAGTTTTATTATTTCTGAGGAATGGTTATTTCCAACAGTTGGGAATTCTTCCAGCTACATCTATCAAACATCCATGTAATGAATACCTTATTACATTATTTACAATCTTATACATTTTCTGATAAAATTATAAACACAATTCATAATTCAGTTATTAATACCAAATCTAGGTATAAAGTGAAGATCAATTCTTTCATTACTCACTAGAGTCAGGAATGAAATCTTGATCTTCGTCATCCTGATCAGCATATGCCTTCCAGACAACCGCCGCCAGCAACACAAAATACAACAACTTCGCCATGCTAGTTCTGTTGTGAACCAATGGCCACAACTCTTTTTATCAATCAGAGTAAGCTCCAGAGGACCTAAAAAATGCAGAGTGACCAGAAAAAAGGTGAATTTGATGAGCTATTAAATTGAAAGCTAACAGACGCTGATTTTCAGTCACCTGATACGCTTGTCATGTTTAGGCTACCGTCTCGAGAAATGCTTGCTGATACAGATGATTATTCAATCTGTTTCAACACGCTGTTGAAGCAAAATAAACTGCAGTCAACCCTTTAACATCACTGTATTTTGTTAATATGGTTTCCACATAGTTTAGGGTAAAAATGCGGCTGTCATACGATGGGGCGTTCTTGTAGCGCGGTGCATAAGTTGTGATAACTTTTCGACAGAACACAACATTCAATGTAGTACGACATTTTTATAAGACAGGGCGAAAATTGCGACGATCCTGTAACATAGCATTGCGACATCACCTTGGTTTCAATTCTAATGGAATGAATCATCTTTGTTATAGCTACATAGATCGAATGTATTTATAAGTTTAAGTTGACTTAATGTGCAGAATTATTTAATAACAATAAAAATCGGACCTCAAATGTAAAAGGGATATAAAGAACGTTTTGATATGGAAATTATCTTGGAATTTCTCTGAATTGTTAGACGTATAAACTAAATTTTATGTCACCCCTCATAATTTTGACTCACCAAATTTGTTGCTCATATGTAAAATAAGTTTTAAATCTTTAATTTCAAAAATGGAAGAGATTAAAACATTTTCGGATACTTTTTAATTTAGGTTTGTGGAAATTGACTTATCTCAATAAAACTGTAATGGATAAAGCTAATAAAAGTCAATTCACGGGTTTGCCCCCTTTTTTGTGATTTTCTGACATAATGTTGCAGGAAAAGGACTAAAATCAGGAGCGTTTTAAAATCAGCAGCGAAACATTTATTTTCAAGATATTTTTACTACAAAACTCTCTCTCTCTCTCTTTGTAAGAAAACAAAATTATTATATGTTTGAAATCATATAGGAAACATTCAGGGTATTTATTATGTTTTACGTTTAGTTGCGCTTAAATTTTCAAACGAAAATTTTTAGACCTATTATGCTTTGAGATAGGCTTTAACTGTGCAGTAAATAAGGGCTTTAACTGTGCAATAATAAAGTGCTTTTACGTTTCTTGAATGAAACGTTATTGCGCTCTTTTAGGACAGGGAAACGAAATTATTCGTATTTTATTCAAAGTATTTTCACACCTAGAAAAATTGAAGCCATTTTTTGAAATGGAGTACTAGTTCCGTATTAAAACACATTAATTTTTAACCCTTTGAAGGGCCACTTTTTCTAGTAGTGATATAATAAAATAACATCGGGATTGAGATTAATTTTAGAAAAGAAATTCATTTACCTTATTGGATGGCATTATTCTTTATAATTAATTTTATTAACTATTAATTAATTAGCAAGTCAAGACACTTCATCATGGTTACAGGTCAGAAAGCGGAATATTTAGCTTTGTGTTTAATCGAAAGAGTTTGCGGAATCTTACATCAACCTTAAAAATTGATGAATTTGGCGGTAAGTATACTTACCACGGCCTCAGAAAGGGTTAAAGGACTGAAGCCTGCAGAATTACTAATGTTCAAAAGTACATATTTCTCACATTGAGACTTAGATACCTAATTGATCACTTCTATTCTCTGACTAAACTGCTATGCGGAAACTCGGCTATTCATACTGCACTGGTAGTAAAGATAGGTAAGAATAATATCGTATTTGGAAGCCTATTGTTATATAAAGGTTGCATGATGTCGTCAGGGAAATTCATATTGATGGATTTTCAGACACAATTATTATGAAATTTCCTTTGATGTTTTCATTGTGATATTTTCCTGTGATTCTAATAAGCAAATAACATGACATATCTGATTACTTTTTCATACAGAAATACATAAGCGTTTATTTTACAAATGCCATAGAGCGTAGCAAGTCTGCAGGATACATTCTAAAAATTAACACGGGTGTCTGCTTTCACCATAATTGAATAAAGATCTACGGGGTGAGACATAAGTAGGGTTACCATAATTTTTTTGGTTGAAATCCGTAGACGCTGGAAGGGTATAGGCCAAAGTATAGTATGAAATTCTAAAAGCTGCCTACCCTTCTTCATAACACTAGCAAAGAGTTTCAGGAAGTAAAAAAATTTTAGAAGTCACAATGGAAACCAGCGGGAGTGGTCTCCCCTAAGCTTTCTCGTATACTTCTCGAAAAAGGTGCTGTTTCCCCTCCCTCCGCGTGGATAAAAAAATTCGAACCTATTGTAACCCAGGATCCAATGACTATCAGAAAATATTTAGGTAAAAAATCAAATTCAAAGATATCCTTTCCGATTAAATGCGTACCGATTTCTACTCCTTCTTGGCTCAAGGACAATCCTTCCGCGTGCACAGATTGCTATCAAGTACGCATGCGCATGGAGAATCGGATGAAAACAAAGCACCAAGCAAGAGTCAATAAATATCGTGCACAGAACATTGTGTCCAGTACGCATGCGCGTGGAGATGGCGGACTTGTTGGAGATGCGATTATACAGACCGACAGACCGTCAACTTTCTGACGGATTTGGCCCAAAATTTTATACGGATCTCCATTTATGACGATAAAACTGTGTACGAAATTTTATCCATCTAGCTATTCAAGTTTTTAAATTATAACGTTCGCATGACCGCGGACATACATACAGACAGACTTCCCGTTGACGGATTTTGTCCAAAATTTGATAGAAACCTACAAATTATGTTTAAAGAATGCATACCAAATTTCATCCCTTTATCTCTAATAGTTTTCGAGTTATCGTGTTCACAGACATACAGACACACAGACAGACATAATTCCAAAATTGTGTTTTTCGGACTCAGGGAGGTCTAAAACGTGGAGATTAGTCAAAACATCGAGTTCGAATTTTTTGACGATTACAATACTTTCTCTTTGTATACTTTGTATACGAGAAAGTAAAAAGATAAGACTTTTTAATAATATTTGTTAAATCAAAATTATATTAATGAGAAACAGAATTAAAACAAAACTGCCAAAGCGTTTAATTTTCAGTGTGAATTGGGACCTGGGTATGGAGGCTTATCAACTTTCTAATCAACAATGGATGCAAACAGTGTAAACAATGAATTTTCTTTCATTGGCGGAATGACGTCAGTTTTTTCGAATATGTCAGATGCTCCCTATGTCAACCAAATTCCTCTCTTGCAGCATTCAATGACGTAAATCCGGGCATTTCGAAGATCCGGACACTAGTCCGGACGTGAACATGAAACCCGAACTGTCCGGACAAAATCCGGACGTATGATAACCCTAGTCATAAGTCTCCATACAAATGGTGAAAGCAGTGACTAATGCTTATTTTATTCGTGCAAATGATATCGTATGATGCTACACTTACAAGATATGTTCCACATGGCTCCTTTCCATGCCGACACACAGTGACAATCGCTCTAACCGATTTTGACAAGGAGCATTCTCGTGCATGTTCAGTGTCCACTCACAGAATTCTACCCTACGGTCAGGATCGTCCTCCGTCAGATGCTGCAACATCTGCAGCTTGCGTGGGTGCCACTTGTTGTCCCGCAAAATGCGCATGACACTGCTTTGGCCGATTCCCAATTGCGCAGAGGGTTCCTTTTGTGTGCCACAGTGTCATGTGTTATCTGCGTTCTGTGCGTTGCATTGAAAGCACGCGCTACATGATGGAAGATACCACTCCCAGCCAAGAGAATTATGTCAATCAGTTCTTCCTTCGTTAGTGGCATCTCTTTTCAATTGGTTCACCTTCCTCAAAACGAAAGAGAAATTATTCACAGCTTTCACCATTTGCATAGAGACTTATGACTCACCCTGTGACACACATCTTAAACATCCCTGTTTGTGGAGATAAATTCAGTTTTCTTAAACAATCAAATACCTTAGTATGATTTGGGATAGTGACATAGCTTGGGTTTCTCACCCCAACGATATTACGGAAAAAGTTATTGAAGTACAAGACAAAATTATTCGACTAGCCAGTAGCATTTGAGGTCTTAAATCGGAAATTATGATGGAGAAATCCATCTGAGAGACACTGAATGAGGAATTTTACATAGAAAAGAAATGTGCTTTTTAATTATATTAAAATCAATCCAATCAAAAATTTGATATCATACAACAGTTACAGCTCTTAATATTTAAATCTTGTAGAACAACCTCAAGTGATGCTTTACAAGTGTTATGTGGTTGTCTTTCTCTTTAAATCAATATTGATATGGAAAAAATATAGCATTCAAGTATAGAAAACCTTCAGTTTTATTGGTATGTGCAAATTTTGTTTAGCCGCATCTTCCAGATATGCCAGAAGAATCTTCGTACGCAACACAAATTTTTACAGATAGCTGTGTGATAGATGGAAAAGTTGGCTGTGTTGTGTTCCTGTAGTCTTCAATAATGGTACTGAAATTTTTTCTGATATCTGACGTCTTAATAAAAATGCACCCATCTTCTACGCAGAAATCATGGAAATGTTTCGAGCGTTATGTATCATCATAAACCATAGTACGTATGTACTGTATAAGTTACCGTTAAAACGCATAATTCAGTTGTTTTAAAGAATAACTAGGTATGCAAATAGGAAATTCATGAAATACCTAGTTATACAGGGTGCCCACTAAAGTCCCTTACCACCCTTTTAATTACCGAATGGCTGCAGCTATCTTCATGAGAGTGGTGTATAGGTATGGTAAAGTGACTATGCGCTACTGGACGAAACCACTTACAGCACCACCTGGTGAAAAAATGTGGAGTTAGCGTTATTATCTCTAAAACGGTACGAGATAGAGGGAAAAAGTGAATTGCAAAGTTGTAGAGCATTACCGATTTAGTACAAAAAGATACCTTATAGTCAGAATAGTAAAAACAGAACGCTTAAAATGCACATTTGTTTGTTTTCAGCTCCGGAACGTGTGGTTCCAACATGACGGTGCGCCTGCGCACAAAACATCATCAGTCAAGCAGTACCTGGTGGAGGAATTCGGGGGACAAATAATCGGGTATGGTGGTTTCCAAAAGTGGCCTCCACGTAGATCTGATCAGACTCCAATTGACTTTTTCCTGTGGGGATACCTCAAACATCAGGTGTATGCGACCCCTCCGCCAACATTGCAGGACCTTCAACGACGCATTACGGATGTTAGTGCCAACGTGACACCCGCTATGCTACACCGTGTACAACGTGAAATTCATTCTAAGCATTTACGCCCACAAGGTGTCTTTTTGTACTAAATTGATGATGCTATACAACTTTGTAATTCACTTTTTCCCCCTATCTCATACCATTTTAGAGATAATAACACTAACTCCACCGTTTTTCACCAGGTGGCGCTTTAAGTCGTTTCATCCAGTAGCGCATAGTCGCTTTACCATACCTAGACAACACTCTTATGAAGATAGCTGCAGCCATTCGGTAGTTAAAAGGGTGGTAAGGGACTTTAGTGGGCACCCTGTATACAACATACACATAAATATTCCTGATGTCTTAATAGTTTCAGATTCAAAATTCCCGGTCGAGACATTAGCTTCAACTTCTGATAATATATATGTTGTGGTCAATATGGATAATCGGTTATTATAAATAATTACCTCTGTTTTTACATATAATGATTGATTATTATTTATAATTACCGTGGTGATTATATATAATACGTCTTAAGATCCTATAACTATGCATAACAACTGATTATCCACATTGACCATAACAAATACATTTATGTGTAGGTGTGTCTATAAATGTATATGTGTATTTATATTTCTTTAGTTGATATTCACATTTGTTCTCATTCGTTTTATGCAATTATTATTTTTTTATATTTTTTACCATTGTGTTAATTATTTCTTACTATATTGCTGCTTATTTTAAACTTTTCATGCTGCATATATTTTTTGCATATATCTAGGTTTAATTTCCACCTCACTGAGGATTAATCTTGATTTTTCAACTCTCACAATTATATACAACGTCACCCATTTCAAACACTGATGTTAGGAAATCTCATAAATCGTGTCTTTTTGACGATGCTCTTAATTATTTTTTATCGTTTTTCTTAATATCATAGAATAAAATGAGAATTTGCAAGGTAGGGTTAGAATATGACACCATTTTTTTCGTTTATTTATTTATCGGCAAACATGGCAAACAGCGAAAACCATCAATTTCTATGGTTATCAGCAATAATTTTCATGATTATGAATTGCTGACTTTTAGGCGAATTCCAACAAGAAAATTCAGTTGCAATGGGGATCTGCCCCAGGTTTCCTACGCTTAAAAACTCCATCTAATTATCATCATCTGCTTCCTTGAGCTCGAAAAAGAAGGGACATTGCTGTTCCTTATCATGTTTCTTATATTCTTCCTCTTTTGCTGAAAAATATCTATAACAGTCTGAAGACATCTTCATAATGGAGGTACGTCTGTACGAAGACTATTTATGTGTGATCTTCTCATCCGACTGCAGAGATATACCAAAATTTCAGAATGCCAAATTCTATTGCATTGTACCAATTAATTCTATTAATTAATTAATTCTATTGCATGTATACCAAAATTTCATTATGCCAAAATTCTCAGAGCACATGACTTGGATGAGACAAAAGTGGTGGTCAGTAACCTTCACAGATGAGACCTGGTTTATTTTGAAAATGAATTTGATCGTATACTCTGATCTGAAGACAACAAAGGACCAGGTACAACTAGTCTCACAATGAATTAGAGAAAGAGGCAATTATAGAGAAGTTGAAATTTTGGTTTGGGCAGAATCTCTTTGGGTAGGGACACCTATCACTATGTGTCCTATGGAGGAACTTTAAGGGGAAGGAGATATCGAGATGAGATTCTTGATTCATATGCAAGACTATATACTGGTACTATTGGTGACGGCTTCGTGCTAATGGATGACAATGCTAACTTTCATCTGGCCATCCTTGTCAACGAATATCTAGTGTCGTAGGGTCTGGAAATAATGTACAACTCTAGCCCCAGATATTATCCCTAACGAGTACATGTGGGACTGTCTAGGAAGGCAGTTGGTTGTTCGAAGTCCTCATATTGAAATTGTACATGATCTTGAAGAAAGTTTGCCAAGGGGGTCTTTTTTTTCATTCTGGCGACAGGCATTTTAATTCTAGACATGGAAAAGCGATGATAAAAGTGTATTTCTGTTAGAGGAACATATGTACATCCGTTATTGAATACCATTTATTAAGATATTTGTTAAATATAACTTTCATTTTATTGTTTTCTCTATCAATGAATTTCTGAACTTGCAGTTACGAATTTTAACGCTTTATCTACGAAATTGAAAATTTTGTTAATAAATTGGAATAAAAAATCCTCCAAATTTCAGGAATTAATAATTTCTATGCAAGGGAGACCCAGTAAACATGTTGTTCTTAACTTTTGGAGGGGAGTGTAGTTAATTTCTGCTTATGTCACCTTTCCAAAATCGAGATCTCTAATATATTGTGTCATAAAAGGTTTAAATGGATTCGTTTGGAATTATTCAAGAACAAGCGCATGCAAATATAATGAACTGGAGTGTATAAGCATAAAAAAAACCTTTCGAAAAGTTCCATGGAATTTATAATGCAATTAACCACCTGACCATCTTATTAGCTAGGTAGGGCTAGGTAGTATTATATACAGGGTGATTCAGCATCTCCGTACAATAAACTTGGAGGAGAAAAGGTACAAAAACGAATTGGAATCTAATTGTAGGGTCAGAAATGCTCTAGAAGGCGTTGTATGGAACTGGACTACGCATGTGCAGCCGAAATTAGTTTCTCTGTAAATGTTTGGACAGGCATTGACGGAGATCATCTCATAAAACCTTTCCTGGTGCCTCTTCGTCCGGGTAGTCGGGAATCTCTTTCCTGGTGCCTCTTCGTCCGAGTAGTCGGGAATCTTTCTACAAATCCTGCCAAAACTTCTCGCAGAAAAACATGCACCTTTGTTACTCTAACCTGTTACCGTTTCATATGCCGTCTTCTCTACTTCTTTTAATCCTAGCTCTTGAAGAATACATTTCTGACCCTGAAATGTTATGTGGTTCTAAATCGGTTTTGTGCTCCTACTCCACCTTCATCTTTGTCACAATAGTGTTAGATCACCCTGTAGATAGGCGATTGGTAGAATCTTCGCTATCTGGGAGAAATCTCACTAAGAATAACATGTATTTGGAATCTAATTCTTACTTTAGATTTAATGAGAGATTCTTCCAGGTCTTTCCTAGTTGAAAATATCTACTAGACCAGAGGTTCACAACCTGTGGTTTGCGTACCCCTGGGGGTATGTGAAGGACTAGTTGGATACGCGAGATCCAAGTAGGTAATGGCGGAAACAAGATACACGAGGAATTTGTGCATCGAATTATCGCATTTTTAAGCTTATAAACTAAAATTTAATCGTTAATTATCTTTATAATTTGACACAAAAATCAAGTAGAATCTATAAGCATCTCTAGTATTCTATGCCTTCTTAGATGAAAACGACAGCCCTTTTCCAAAACAGGAGGGGTCATCTCATTAGATAGCAAACAAATGCGACCCTTAAGGGGTTAAAAAGTTCCAGAATTTTGTTTTTCCAAGTTAATACTTGCTGCTCAACAACTATTCCACTTGAAAAGTTGATTATTACAGATTGTAATTTTTTAGCCATATTTATAAGTTAAGTGAAATTATTATAATACTAATTTCATTGGTTTTGGCGTTTAATAATATTGTAAAAATACAATAAAATGTAAAATAAAAAATAAGTCCAGCAAATATTACAATTTGACTCTTAAGCTAACCTAAGCCCTTGACATCTTTGATAAAAAATTCTTTGTATAGACGGATAGTTGGTAGTGGTGGGAGAGGATATGACAGTAGGGGTACGCGAAAATATAGATTAATCAAGGGGTACGCGAGGGAATAAAGGTTGGGAATCCCTGTACTAGACGATTCCCAACTCTTACAAAGCTTCACCTTTCTGCGTCACTTCCATCTGACTTTTTCTCTCCACTTTTTCTGAGCTTTAATATGCTGTATATAAATTATTCTCAACCGTATATGTTCGTACATCGCTATTGGATCTATAGCTCGTAACAGCAACTACCAAGTATCGTAGATAAGTACCGCTTTTGAAAAATACGCAAGGTTCCGCGAAAATATCTAACCAAAGTGTAAAAGATGGTAAACCAAAATTAACTTTGTGATGGAATATGCGTCCGAAAATTCAGGGTTTAGTTGGGGGGGGGGGGGGACGGAGCCATTCAGTTCGGGATAAGGGCTGAAAATCATTGGATTAGTCGAGGCGAAATTGCTTTGACAATCAATATTACCCTATTTGAAACGAATTTATTTCTTTTCAAGGTGGTGCATAAAAATCGTGTCGGATATCCCTATTCACTGCGAGCAATATATCGATCTTCGACATTACTACAGCAGGAAACGTGTGGGATACCTTTGCAAACGTAAGGATATCCAATCCATGCATCGATAATGCGAGGCATGCTGTCGCTGTTTCAAACGTCTGAAGTAAATATGGACCTCAAGATTTGCTACTGTTATTTAACCTATCGATTTGTTTACCTGTTTTTAATCTCGCTTTTCAAACCATACATATTCACCTGCACTTAAACATGATTTAGTTTTTCTTCTGCAAAAGTTTTGCCACTTTCTCAACACGGCCAGATATTTTTGGAATACCCACCATATTTCTAATAAACTTTGCGTAGCGGCGTATTCGTTATACTAAGGATAAAAGATTCAGCCCTTTACGTTCCAAATTTCAATCCTTTCATTATAACACATTAGTATTGCAGAGGCTTTTTGGTTGGTTTGGGTTTTATCGCACAAGCGCCACTTTTGGCTATGTTGCGCCAGATTTTTTAAAAAATCGGAAATATAAGGACGAACCTTTAAGATATATAAAAACAAAGCGATGAGAAAAAGCAAAGTAACATCTGGGAAGCCGTGGCACCAACATGGATGATTTTAGCAGATATACTTTAAAAAGCTGAATAGAATTGCAATGAATAAAAACAAATGTTACCTAAATTCTGTGATAAAATCTAATTCTTGAAAACTTTTAAAAAGGGGTATCACGAAGAAATTTTGGTGAGCAAATTAATCAAGTAAGAATAAGATAAAGAAATATTACAGGCCGTCTGGGAGTGATATTCTCAGATTTAATATTCGTTACGAGCAATACTTGCACTGCGAAAGTTCAATAAGGGAAACAAAATTCAATTCAACACAAGACACTAAAATAAAAATCTTACCAATTACTTTATTTCGATTTTACAGTCAAACACTTGCTGTATTTCCAAACAATTTACTCTTCATAATTACACGATCCAAAGAACAGATTTAAAGATCTTAATGCTAACAAGTAAGCACAGGTCATTTCTAGTAACAATTTATGGATATATTTTAGAGTTTTGGAAATTTATTGGTCTTGTTCAACATTCAAAACGTCGTTATTTTTGCACTTTTCCAGTTGCTCCTTGGTGCACTTGTGCTTTGTGGGATCGAAAGCCGTTCCGGGAGGGCACTCTTTCTTTAGGGGCTGAAAGTTCACGCATTTTATGTATCTTCGGCAGTTCTTCTCATCTGGCAAAAGTTGGTTTGCTCTTTTGCATTCAGTTTCTTCACCTAAATAGAAAATATGACCAAGACAACATATACTTATATGTGGAACAGAAATTTGGATTAAAGAAACATAATTATTGATTGTCTCTTGTAACTAGCTTGAAAATAGATCTTTTAAAGACACAGTTGGAGAAAAATTTGACAGCTGAAAAAGACCAAGACAATGAAAAGTAACAAATCTGTCGAAACAAAACACTAGGAGAAATAGTTGACGCTTCTGGAATATCATTGGAAGGGGGGGATGCTCAGGCCATTCAACTCCTTTGCTTACAACAACGTGTCCGACAGGTGCATCGAATTTGCCATTTAACCCGCGAGGACGCGCGTCGAGCTTCGCAAGCCCGGGGTCCTGTTTTTCTAACAAAACGCACAGACAATTATATTTACTTTAATAGGCAACATTAATTGCACTAGTGTACAGAATAAAATATTTAAAAAAATTCAGATAAATCTCTTTTGAGGAGGACATTGAAATAAGGAAGATCGGTGAATGTTTCAACTTCCAAGACATTTATGAAAAGTTTGGCTTTCCCATCCAAAATTTCCTGAATTAGTCTGCATATGAGTATTAATGCATTTCTGCCTCATCGATAAGCATTTCCAAGAACTTTGAACCATTTATAAAACTCTTGCTTCGCCAAAACTCGAGTAGTTTAACGATGTTGTGTATAAAAGTTCATATTTTTTGCAAGTTTATTTTTTACACCATCGTTAATTCCAGCTATATTACCGTTCACTAACCAATTTTAAATTCAAGCTTTTCCTAAATAATCGGTAGATTCACAAATATCCGATTCATTGTCTAATTCCTTTTCAAAATTGGACTTGTATCTTACTAGTTTAAAATCGATAATTTCTTTATTCTCTTCTTTAATCGATTCTTAATTATTTTATACTTCAGTTAAAAGCTTTTCCAGATTTTTCCATTTCATACTTTTAGCTCGAATAGCGATAAATTGAGATTTTTCCATTCTCCTTAGCAATCCTACACAGATACACGAGCGAGCGCATCGGGCTTCGACCGTCTGTTTTCCGAGATACCAAATGAGGGGAAATTCTTGTGGTCAGCCAGTAAATGACCTTGAATGCAACTACTGAGAATTTGGTGGTTTTTCGTTTTAAGGGTTATTTTTCTGCAATAAATTCTTGTAGTTTCTGGGCCTCGCAGGCCCGATGCACGTCCTCCCGGGTTAAATCCGTAATAAAGTCAACGTAACAATTTTAAATACAAAAATCAATTGAACACACTGAAATCTCTCAAGTATCCTTTACCATATTAAATAGATCGAAATAAATATCCCAAATGGGTGGCGTCATCTGATTAGAAAGTTAAATTCGTAGGTAAAGGGGTTAAGATGATATTCAACACAAGAATAAAAGCATTGTTTTCTTAAGTTCTTAAATCTCCCACAGCAAATTTCCACCATTTTCCAAACTACCAAATAAAATATCATGTACAAAGCTACACGCATCATGTATCGAGGAAGAAACTCCCGGAAATGCATAATTACTCCACTCGTAACGATTTACACAATTTAATAGCCTTTAGCACCAATTTCGACGATCAATAAACACTAGCCTTCCTGACGCGATTCTGGCCCCAATAGTACAATATGCTCTATAACGATACTGATACTATATCTTATCGATACTGTGCGGCATTCGAAATATCGAACAACGTCGTGTACCAATAGGGGACAATCAAGTACACTCAAGATCCAAGAAACCGGTTTCCGATGGTGGCCGTCACCTTTATAGCAGTTATAACCCCAAATTAATTTCGTTTTATGAATCTCCGATTTTAACTAACAATACCTTCTTTCTTCGTAGTTAAATTTCAGATACCGATGGATCTTTCCGAGAGATCGACTTTGTCTACTCTTGGAGAGGTGGGTGTGAAGAGTTATTTCACCTGCTTTGGACAATTCGGTTGCTATTTCTTCAAGTTGTCCAGCTCTGTGGTTTTAAGAAGTCACTTTATCGAGGGGTTCTGGATCGATAGAGTTTAGTTATGTTAATTCCAATTCTTATAAAGTATTATAGCAAAAATACGAAACTTCTACCGGATTAGTCAAAACATTTTAGAAACTGGTTAAGTATATAGTTACGATTTAGCAAATGACTTCCTTTTGAGAAATAATCTAGCTATTTTGGTTCAAAAGAAGTATTCAAAAAATTATGCATTCATTAATCATGATTTATTATTATATTTTATCTTAAACTTGGAACCTATAAAAAATAGCATGTGGTCAACTGGAAGTCAAATAAGACGACGTCTATACACTCAAGTGCTAGAAAAACTGTTACGCCAGTCTGATATCTGGTGGGTTCACTACGGGAGATAAGGACAACAGAAATAGGACTGGGAAAGGGTTCCATGAGTTTCTTGAAATATGCTGTAGACAACAAACACCATACTTCATATAGAGCGTTCATCAATTCAGGTATATTTCAAGGTCTTGGATTCCTAAATTCGAAGATCATCGACATCACAAATGTGTTCTTTCGTGTCCAAATCGGAAGATTTTAATGGGAATGGCGAAAAGTATTCAGACGAATGTTACTGTAATGTAGGTGTCCCGATACTTGCGCGGAAGTGCATTATCCTGTTGGAACAGGCCATATCCATCGTTACCTCGTCAGAGAGAATGTAAACCTACCCTTGACCAGTCTCGCGCAGCAATAATTTCTCCATACCACAATGAGCTCCTCACAAGTCGGAACCTGCCGACAGGTGGGATCCATGGAGTTTTTTGCCTTATGAATTCTATCTGCCAACATTCGGAAACGCGGCTTGTTAGACCACGCTACTTGTTACCGGTGTCTGTGTTGCCTTGCCCAGTGATACATCTGTGTATCTTAATGAGAACTCAAGTAGACTTAAACTTGGTTAATAATTATGTATGACCGACATCTTTTAAAGTTTAACCCAAGCATAATTTTCTTTTCAAGTTTCTGCTTCATGGGGGTCAACACATTATGACATTATCCGAGTCGCGACTTCAATATACTAGTTTTCTGATAATAGGAACATCTGATAATTAAGATAACCAAAACATCAGAAAGCTCTACAGGAATGCTGCATCCTATGTAGTTGACGTATATTCTGTAGAACTATACTTCATCAGAAGGCCGAATTCGTCATCATGAACACTGGATGCAATATGGTGTAAGGGACCTTTTCAGAAAGGATGAACAAATATCATTTACTGTTAAAAATATTAAACGTAGCAGGTGTTCCAGTAAATATCACCCAAAATGTCTATTTCTGATTCGTCACTTTCCTGAAACCTGCCTTATGACCACGATGGATGTATATCTTCTTAGTTTAGTAATTCCTTCCAGCATGGATCATTATACAGAAACAATTGGAAATTAGATTCCACTAGGAATAAGTAGTCTGACTTAACATCTAGTGTCCTTTGTCGATATCCCCAACCCATGCAGGGCAACTAGTTTCATTGTTATGTTCGTACTCGAAGTTTGCAGATAACGGTGTTGAATTTCGAAAATATTCGCATGTCGGACATCGTTAGTATTGCACACCTAACTTACGAAATTATTTTTGACAGTCAAAGTTGTTGCATACACCATGCTTTTCTACAACTAGCATTTCTGGCATAGGCCGGAAAAGGTCACAAGAATGAACTCTGTCTACGGCATATGCTGAAACTAACTCGCGATATCTAATTATCACATCCAAATAAGACTTATGCCAGCGATTCGGAACCATTCGAAAGACTTCCCTTAGAAAAGGTCAAGGACATGAAAATGTATAAAAATTTTAAAAACTAGTTATTGCAGACATTAAACGAGGACATTCTTCTAATACAAACTACCACCCTTTATCGCAGTCAAGCACAAATAAGAAACAAAAAGTATTTAAATGTTCAAGAAAAGTATTGGGAAGAGGTACGAATGTTACTCACGGGTCAATTTAGACGCCCAAATATTTTGCGAATTATGAAGAAACAAATACGCTGAAGATTAAGTGACAACTTACTTGATTGTTTAGGACATTTATCCCCATCGACGCAAGCACCGTTAATATCTCTGTATACATGCTTCGGAGGACAGGTCTTGACAATTGGTTTGCCGTCTCTGCAGACCATGTATTTGTGACAGTCAGACTTTATAGGGAAAATTCCGTAGGTTTCTGGACACTTCTCGTCCACTGCAAAGAAGCGACAGAAAAATACAATTTAATGATGGGTAGATTTTATTATGACAGCAGAGTCACAGATTCAACACTTTACATATCTTCATAGCCATGCTGGGTTACACCTAAACTTTTGCATATTTATTAGTCTAAAAATTTCTTGCCCTCTTTGCTAGGTTATAGAAGCATCAAGTTGAACTGGTATTCATAAGTCACTTCCCTTCATACCATAGAACTGATTTCCGTCACACTTTCTGACCCAGGTCCCTTGTTAGAAGTTTCACTTAAAGCAAAAAATTATTTTTACGGCTGCTAATAAATGATTTCCCAACTTAAAATTTGGATAATTTCAAGTACGTTAAAATAAGTAAAAAATAAGTTAGTATTACAATAACAGGAATAAATTTTCTTCAAGATGATTTCCTCAATGCAACTTAGCGAAGTTCTAATGGAAAAGAAACTTGAGTATCGAGTGAGCGTTTATTTCTTCCTATTTTAAAGAATTAAAATGATGAAAATTAATGTTTCAATAAAATCGATATACAACTGATCAAAATTTTCAGAAACGCAACTTCTGTGGTTTCCAAGATTTCGACAAATGAAGTCATCATCCACAACCATAAATTCATTCCTTTTATGGGCAACGTGTATTCAAACCATAGCTCCACTTGATTCCTGTAATCTAGCACCTCTTCATAATCGTGACAAGTTTAAATTGAAATAATAGTTTTGCTCAAAAGAAATTTAAATATTTCTCTGGAAGAATATTTTGCTCTGAAGTTCGCTAGAATTTGAGAATAATTATGGATAGAAGGCGACTACAGAAGTGATCAGCTCTTTCCAATGTTATGAAAGCCATATTTAAAGTTATGGTGGTTTATACTTATTGACTGAAACAAATCCACTACCAACGCAAGTTTTAAGAGTAACAATGGTTTTAGGAAAAGTAACCGATAAATTTCCCAATATGAAGCGTCTTTTAAATTGGGTAGATTGTTTCATAGTTACCATCCGATGGGCCACTAAATGTCTTCTTTCCGCAGTCTGGGTCATCACGAGGAGGGATACAGTGTCTAATGGAATCAAACTTGAAGTCCGATGGGCACTTCTTTTCTTGGCCGTCTCCATTTACACATTTTATGTACTTCGTGCAATCTTTCGGGTCGGGGAATAATCCATTGTCTTTGTTTTTGCATCTTGCTGAAAATGAAAATAGCAAATTAGAAGCGGCAAAAACGTTATAAGTGCACAAAAAGGTTAAACTGTACTTGCGATGTCAAACAAGTTGGGAAAACTTTGACACGTTTATTTTTCATTACTTAAAGTCGAAAATTATTAGAAAAACTTCGACTGAAATATTTCACTAAAGTCTCCAAATAAATCTCTACTACTAATAAAAGGAGAATGTGTGTGCGATGGCGCTCTAAAAGGCAGATCTCTGGACTTGAGAGCTACGAAATTTGGTACGAACAGTCTTTGGAGGGTGGGAATGTGCACCTCGGATTAGGGTTTTTTTGAAATTTTAATTAGAATTCCAATTAAAAAATAAGCAAAATTTTGGCGTTTTTCCTTAACAACTTTCGAAAATATTACAGCACAAAAATCATTTTTACACCATCTCAAAGCGCAAAAAATTATCTTTTCAATGATATCAATAAATTTGTCGTACGATTTTTTCCCCCAATTTTAATAACTTTAAAAAATATTTTTTGGCATAATTTGCAACAATACTTTTCATTGTTGCAACTCATATCAAACCGTTTTCATTGCTTAAACAAATATTTAATTGCGTGTTTCACTGCTTAAAGCTTAGAAAATATCCTTTGTATTTCGTTTCTTTTATTTGATCAATTTTCTGTGAAATCTGTAAATGAAACCCTCAGGATGGTACGCATATAAGGAAATCCAGTAAACTGAAAGATTATCTTTGCTATGTTTTCATGCTTTTTATCAGGGTGTTTTAAGCCAATTAGCATGCTGCTGTACGCAAGATGTGCCGCGCCAATTTAATGTTGAAATCAAATGCGTAGTTTAAGATAATGTGAACAAGAAACAGAACAAGTGCAGGGCTACGAAAAGGACGCGGGTGAAATGTCTATAGCAATTTGAATTTTAAAACTACTTTGTTAAGGGAACCATGAATATGCAATTGTGCATAATAGATTCTGTTGAAATTTCACCTCCGGCGATCAAGCTGGTCGCCGAAGGCGGCTAGCATGTTTCTCTTTCATTGTTGAAAGTTACGGTAATACACTACTGAATTTTACTTTCTTAGGAAATAATCCAATAAGCTGAACGATTATAGTTGCTACCTTTTAATTCTTTTTCACAGCATGTTTTTAACCAATTAACATGCTGTTGGACGTCAAATGTGCCGCATATTTTTAAAGCTGAAATCAAATACCTATTTTACACGAGGAAAAAGAAAGCAAAATTAGTGCCGATTTGATTTTCCCTGGCACAAGATCCTCGAAAAAATTAGTGCCGAAAAAGCCCAATTAGATGTTGCATACGACACAGATAGTACTTAACTCCATTAGGAACTTCTATGTAGACAAGGAGCAGAACAAGTGCAAGGATACGAAAAGAACGTGGTTTAAATGTCTATCACAATTTGAAGTTTAAAATTACTTCGTTAATGGAACTACGAATGTCAGATAAAGCATAACAGATTCAGTTGAAATTATATTCCCAGCGAACAAGCTGGTCGCCGAAGGGTTTGGTTTAATGACATAACGGCAAATTTGGACATACTGTGCCAAATGTTCGTTATTTCATATCAAGAGAATTTTAAAACAATGTAACTGTTAAAACTAAATAAGGTCGCCAAAGGGAGCTAGTAAAGTAATAAAAAGCTAGAATTGAGAGTTTCGATTCAACCAGAAAGGATTCAAAGGAGATTACATTCATTGGGGAAGTTAGTGACAATATTTGTAGAAAAAAAACGGAGGCGGGCATATGAAAAGATCCTTCGAACAACGCCGGGTTATCAGCTAGTCTTTGCAATAAATCCATTTTTCCCCCATGCTTTGCGGAGGAAGCGTTTCGTATTCTAGACAATGCCTGCGTATTCTACTTAGTGCTCAAACAAAGCACCCGTAATAGAAGATTCTTATTTTCGAAAAAAAAAAAAACCATCAACGAACCATTAGTTGGTCAAATTATTTTCATCCGTTACTATCTCAATCGAGTTTTTTTTAACAGCATTTGCCTCGTTTTTAAAGTTCGTTTTACGTTTTCTCCGACTCGTGCGACAATAAATAACTGAAAAACATCGTATACCTCTCATTTTCTCCCGTTTATTCTACATGCTGTAAACCATCTCGCTTAGAAGATTTTCAACTAATACTGTTTAGCAATTCCGAAACTAACACTTTTGGGCGATTTTACACAGGAAAGAGCGTCAGACAACGAGTCGTATGAGCGCATTTCGGAGTTCTTTGTTAGATCACGTTAAGTTAAATGTAAACATCTCTTCCATTCTTCACTTCCCCCTATTTTGATGAAAATAACTCCGCCGGCGCATGCGTAAAAGCGCGGAGGGTTTCGGAATCCGTTGCTAAACAATATCTAATCTATAAAAACGAAAGTTAAATTACGCATCCTACCACATCATGTGGCCGCCCCCCGCGGAGGGTGGATGTTGTTTTTCACTAAACTGAAAAAGTATTAAAGTCCAATAGGTATTGTTTGTAAAGCTGGAGTTTAGGGTGCATACTATTTTCTCGCCAATTTTCTTTGGCGCAATTTTATATGCGTCTCTAAACACTGTTTAGTATGCGCAGTGAGTTTTTTTTATAGGTCTCCTGCGCATTCCATGCCTACGGCATCTCAAAACTAGAGATTGAGTACACAATGTCTTTGTCATTGCAAGTGTGCACCGGGAAAATTTAACTTAAAAAACATCAGCGGCTTCGCTTTCAGCAAAGCTGGCCCCTCGTAGCTTCGCTTTTTCATTGAGAAACTAAACACACAGGAAAAACACGACGTCTGAAGACGATGAAACGCAGCAAGGGAACCATTGTTTCCAGAAAAAACATTCCTTGTTCGATATTTGGAAGGCATAATCAGCAACACAGAGAAAGAGAATCAGCAAATTCAATGAACGAAAATCTTCAGAAGAGTATTGAAAAAAATCGTTTGGTATATGATCAAGAATTCCAAACGAAGTATTCAAATTCGTACGCAGACCAATCAAATCGAAGAGAGCAGACAGTGGACCAATGGAAATGAGGCGAAATTAAGGGCATGCGCCTTAGACCTGTAAACAAGTCACTGTCGGCGCATGCGCAGATGACGCCGAAAAAATTTTCAACTCGCATCCAAAACAAATGTTTTGGCACTCTTGGCGACAAACAATTGGCGAGCTTAAGGGAAACGAACTGAGTAAGCACCCTAAACTTCAGGTTGACCCAACTTTGAATTACGACGGCAGATCAGGTATTCTTTCAAAACTTCCACATTAATACAAGTGCGTTTAGTCCCCGACAATACTCTCAACCTTCCAACCTCCATCTTTAACCCTTTGACTGCGTATCCCGCAATTTCTGCAGGTTGGAAGCAAGTCTTTTCTGCTGCATCCTACGATTTTCACACGCTAATGTGTTTACTAAATACTTTTATAGTGTTGGATCATATACCAATAAAGCTTTGCATATAAATAACAACTATCTTGGCTCAATGGTATTTGAACACGTTTGCAAACCTTGCATCTAAATAGCGATTAAACACATTACATAGCCGGAGGGTTAATCTTAATTTCTATGCAGGGCTCGTAAACGCATCCAAAGACTTTTCCAAAGAAACGGTACACGTGACCATAAAAGTAATACAGTTGATTAAATCAATCGATAACGGGCGAACAATATTTTACGAAATTCAGTACTACCCGTATTTACGTTCCAGTCTTTAACGTTTCCCTATCATTTAAACATTTTTCGTTCGTCCACGCAGATTTCAGAGAGCATTTTTACCCCCCCCCCCCCCATGACGGACGATTTACACTTTATCCCGGTTTCCCCACTATTCCTCTGGTCCCATGAAAAGTGTAGAAGAGGGGTAATATTGCAATTGAGGCGCTATAGTTGCACTAGCCGACGACAGAGTTAATGTATACAGAGAATCTTCTATATCATGTGGAATCGAACTCACGATCCTCCGATTTGCCAAAAGCAATAGTCATTCGCATTGAAATTTTTGTCATTTAACCTTCCAACGGGCGCGCTTACGCAGATTTTACGACATATCGTGCATCGTATTACATATATATCGTGTTATTTTACAAAAATAAATGCAACTTTTGTTTATGCTATCTGTATTTATTAGCCTAATAGTAAACAAAGATTTTATAAATAAAATTGCACTTAAATATATAAAAGAACGATATAAATATGCAATAAGATGCACAATTCAAGTATCTCTCGCAAACGAGCGCCCGCTGGAAGGTTAATTGCAACACGTTCGAAAACCTTGACCCTTCGTTAGTATCAATGTCTAATTGACATGTATATGACCGTTATTCAATTTTCAGTTATATTTTACTTTTAACTCATAATTTGAATTTTTCTTACAGTATACACATTCATATTCTCATTAGAATTAAATAAGTGCAATCCCGGTCAACCGACTAAAGAGTGTTCGGATAACCATTTTTTCGGTTAAGCCATGAACATGTATTACTATTTTGCATCCAATTATAGTATGAAATTCTGAAGTTTTGAGAGTAAAACGAATTCAGAACTCTTTGTAGGCTACAATCATGTTTCTTATTAAAGTTAACCCTCCGTCGGGCGCAACATTCTCACCGGCGAGTTCGGGAGCAATTTCCCCGACAGGTACAGGTAAGCAATATCGTAATTAATGTTGTTAATACCCATTAATTTTAATTTTAGCATCTTAAAAATGAATCCCCGATCTTCTTGGGAAGACTTAAAAGAAAAAAAAGAGGTGGTATCATTGCAAAAAAAGTCTCGGCTTCGCGATTATTTTCGTGCAGTACAGTACGTGTTATTTGGATATGCGAATTCAGAGGCATTTCGGATAACCCAAGAGTTCGGTTAACCGGGATTTTACTGCATTATAAGATTAAAATGAAAGCGATCAGATCCGGATGAACATCTCAGAATACATTTTGTATCTGAGATACATATTTAAGGATGAAAATGAATGGACGGAGAGTTAGTAGAGAAGAATGAACTTTGGCTTCGAGATACTGCTCTTTTCAGCATGTTACCTACATTTAACCTTCCAGCGCGTGCGCGTTTTCAAAAGATACTTGCATTGTGTATCGCATTACATATTTATACCGTTCTTTTATAAATTTAAGCGCAATTTTTATTCATAAAATCTTTGTTTACTATTAAGCTAATAAAGATAATATAAATAAAAGTTGTATTTATTTTTGCAATACAGCGCGATATATTTATGTAATACGATGCACGATATGTCGTAAAATTTGTGCAGGCGCGCCCGCTGGGAGGTTAATATCAAAAATTGCGTTCCTTCGTCAATGTAGCGAATCGACAGCATCGCACTAATTTAACCCTTAAATGCCCAGTGTTGCCTTTAAGCGAGATACCCAATTTTGTCTCCTAAAATTTTGAGAATAAGACTGAAGCTCTGGATACATACAATAGCTGGATAAATTTTATTAAATCAATTCAACATATAGGTGGCAGCCTGAGTGCCGATAAAAAAAATATAAATTTATGTTTTTCGCTTGAGGCTGCATCTTTTTAGCTCAATTTGTACGCTCAAGACTAACATTTTATTCTACAATGTTCAAGGAAAAAATTACCTATCTGTATTATCAAAATTCAACTGTTTAATATTATAGAATTTTATCAAGAAATTTTTCTGAAATTATGCCTAGTGTTGTCAGTTGGTAACAAACCGTTTTTTAGCCGTGAACTGTACTCGAAATAAAATAGGATTTTTTTAAAGTATTTTTCCCTATGTTTTATTCGAGAAAGGAAGGTCAAACATTTTAAAATCAATTGTTAAATCGGACTTTTAAGGACTAAGAATTCTTGGGCATCTTAAAGGCGGGAAAAGGACGTCCTGCGAGACATCAGGTAAACTAGCAGTTAAATATTGGCATATTTTAACCTTCCAGCGGGCTCGCGTTTTCAAGAATCACTTGCATTGTGCATCGTATTACATATTTATATCATTTTATAAATTTAAGTGCAATTTTTATTTATAAAATCTTTGTTTGCTATTAAGCTAATAAATACAGATAACATACATAAAAGCTGTATTTTTGTAGAACAGCACGATATATTTATGTAATACGATGCACGATGTCGCAAGATTTGTGCAGGCGCGCCCGCTGGAAGGTTAACATTGTAATATTCATAGACTGGCACGCTATCTGCAATTCCGCCGTGCTATATGTCGGATGCAAAAATTGTTCAAAACATTATGGTTCAAACCGTTGGACCTAGAATTACCAAATTTTTAATGTAGTTAGTTCTTGGGTTGCAAGTTCTCACTAAGAAGCAGTTTTTCAAAAGGTTATTCAGATTTTTAATTCAAAATTAATCGAAATTATAAAGCTTTTTCCTCAATAACTTCTAAGCATATTATTGCATAAAAACCATTTTTATTACCACTTTCAAATTCAAAACATTAGTTTTCCAGTGATACCCAATTTATTTCCGCACGATTTTACTCCAGTTTTAATGATAATTGCAAGAAAATTTTATAAAAATACTTTTGATCGATTTCGTTGCTACATTTATTATACAGGATCGTTGAAGCTATATTAAACACATTTTTTGTGTGCTATATAATTAACTAGCAGTACGCGTACGGAGTTGCCCATGGAATTAGGATTTCAACAAAATGAAAAAAAAAACTCCCCCACAATGACAAAAAGTTTTGAAAACAAAAGATAAACATTGATTTTTAGGAAAACAGAACCGATTACATTAATCCAAGACTGCATTAAAAAAATTGCAACGTGAAAATCATTAGACAGCAAGCGAAACGTGAAAATCATTATTAAACAGCAAGCGAAATATGCGAGGCAAAGAAACACGCAAGACACTGCCGAAAATAATTCTCGAAGTCATTCATATAATACCGAGAAGAACCACAACCAACGGATTCCGTTGGTTGTGGAAGAACGCGATAATATACGACGTCACCTGCCGCGAGGAAGGTCACGCCGCAGCCAATGAAATTGCAAGAATGTATTCTGGGATTCGTCCGGGGAATGTTCCACTGAGAAATCTCACTAGAAAAAAAAACTGAACTGATCAGGGAAAAATTATTGAAAAAAAAAAAAAACGGAAAAAGATATTGACCGTTCTTGTTTAAAATACGACGTAAATGTTTCAGTTACGAGCTGAAAAAAAAAATGAAAATGATAACAGTTACAAGAAAGTAAGATGCAAGAATTGTTAGAAATCCCAATAAAAAATTACCATAAAAGTGACTATTTTTCAAAAATTTCTCAAAATTCAGCAAATTACTTTAGACGTTCGAAACAAGCTTCAATAGAACGGAAATAGTTTGCTCTTTCCGATGATTTATCTATTTTTTTCGAACATTTCTTCGAAACCATGCTATTGAGAAATTAGTGCGAAAAATCGCTCAAAACACAATATTAAATAAAAATTTTCTAGATTAAATTTTAAAATTCGGACTTCGAGGTGCATTGAGTCACCATTAAGATTACCTGTGTGCCAAATTTCATGGCTGCAAGTGCGATATATTCGTCTGGACATCGCACACAGGCACGCAAACTTTGCCTTTTATTAGTATAGATTGTATTTTAAAAAAATTACCAAGATTGACGAATCAAGCCTAAAAGGTTATCATGCCACAATATTTCGGACTAGAGTTTCAAATATCCTTTACATTTTTTTCCTCTTGATATTGTGATCTTTTCAGTTTGTTTTTCGTTTGCTTTGTAGGCTATAGCTAACTTTTTATATACCAACTTGATTCTAATTAAAGTTCTCCCAATTCTTTACCTTTAACATTTATTGCATTTTTCTATTTTACTCGTGCAATGAAATTCCCCAAGATTATTGCAGGAAATAATTTATAATTCAGTATCAATAATACAAAATATGGGTAATTTTTACATGTACCGAAAAATTAAAAAGATGCTGTTTAATTGTACAATAGTAGAAAAAAAGATCAGTACCCATTTTTGCCTTTAAATATAAGTCGATATAGATTAATATTTTCAAATCATTATCATAGACTTCAAAGCGTATTTTTTTTCGAATCTATTTCATTTACAAAAAGGTTTATATTTGCATTTGATTAGTATTTTTAATTTAACTTTTCCGCTTTCCATTACTTTTTCCAACAAGTTAAAAATCGATTGATTTGGTTACTGATCTCTTTTATCAAGGTACTGTAATAATGTGGTAATTTAGTGATAACTTTTATTAACCCTCCAACCTGAACACCCTTACTTAACATGACTTTAGAGGTCAAAATTACCGATATCCCAGTCAGAGGTTTAAAAAGCATGTATAAAAGATATATTTTCGTCTTTTTAAATGTTTTGATGATTTATTGTGATAAACCCTTCTAACCGCTTAACTTAACAGTCCGAGAATACTCGTGCATCGAATTATCGCATTTTTGGTCTTAAAACTAAAATTTAATCATTAATTATCTTTATAATTTTACACAAAAACTACCTAGAATCCATAAACATCTCAAGTATTATATGCCTTCCGAGATCAATAACAACGACAACCGCTTTCCAAAACAGAAGGAAGCATCTTCTTAGATAGCAAAGAAAATTATTAAGTTAAGTTGATAATTTACTTTTCAAATGCTCTTTTATTTGCCGATTATATATAGAAAACAGAAAATTTATCAAATCATGCTCATATTTTGTGTATCGGTAACTTCCTTACAAATCAAATATGAAACTCCATACTCACGATCATCTTTCTTAACCGATGGGAAGTACTTTCCAGTACTTGGAGATGGCGGAGCTGTGTCAATTCGAATGGCTTCAGTGCACACCACGACGGCCACGAACAGAGCGAGCAGACACGTTGATTTCGCCATTTTTCATCAAACAGTGCTGGCAAAAATTATAAGTCGAACTTCCTTTTATCACTTCTGCTTAGCTCGGTATGGATCGAATGTCGCTTTCGCTGCGCAAAAATAATCCGCCGAGAGAGCCAACGGTTATCTGAAAAGAAATAAGTTGATGCGGCGATCTTATATAGCTGTGTTTAGTCTCGGAGTAACTGTTATTGCATACGTCATTGAAATAGGACCGCAACTCGACGTAGCATCAACTTATTGGAATTCCCTATCACGATTCTCATAGAAAAAGGAGGTATATTCGAAAATTGGGCAAGAATCACGCTCCGTGAGCAATTCGAATATTTTGAAAACACGTGAGAACAATGAGCGAGGCCAAACGATTTCCGCTGCCACACTTAGTGGGGGGACGGGAGTAAATATCAAGTGGGGGAGGGGAGTAAATATCAACTATAAAAACACCTGGTGTTATCAGTGTATGTCATGAAAAGTGTTGGGAAGTCTGACGTCAATTCAAAGCGAACTTTAACATTGTTTTTTAGGATGTTTGCGTTCTTGAATTTTCGTTGGGGTCTGTGCCGTGTGAGTCAAACAGGTCAAGAGCTCAAACTTCCTAAAACTCAAATGATTGATTCAAATTCTGAAAACTTTGGATCGGAATCCTTAGCCCCCAATACGCAATCTTGTATATTTAACTTGCTTTCTCTGGAATCTAAATCATTAACATGTTTCATCGAACTTCCACTTTGGAATTCCCAATTGCACACTTCAAGTTGATTGAATCTCTGTTTATGAAACATTATGGCGAATTTTTTTCCAAATAAGTGCATAATAAAATACGAGATTTTTATTTCACAGAATCTATTCATTAGTTTATGTAGTACTTTTTTGATAGGTCGAAATATAAAATTAAATTTTGGCTGTTATAAACAGGCTTAAACTTTTATAGACATGCTTAAACTCTAATGGTAGTGATAACATGCGTGATTCTAGGTATATAAATACGTGAAACCTGCAAGACTGAAATTCATAATTCTGTATTAAGTTTTACATAATTCGCAGCATAACCTCACTCATCCAGTGAGTCATTCCATAGAACTTTAGATGATTTCATAATAAACTGTCTCGAGTGTTCAACATTATTTTCAACAATCGTTCGAAAATTACTTATTTTATTTTTAAGCGATTTGAGCATTCAGCAAATTTAAAAAGTATGCACTTTCAAATGAGTTTTGACCTGCATCTACACAGCATATTTTATAGTCAATTTGTGTATATATGTATAAGAGTAATTCCTTAACTAAGCACAAAGTAGGCGTTTGAGTGATTTTGCAAATTAGTTATCAGCACAGAAAAGGACAAATAGCAACTTTTCTCTCAATAGGCAAATTATGAATAATAAAAACAATAAGTAAAAATATATATAAACCATTGCAATTAGACCGAAAAATGGTAAATAAGGGAAAAAATTTATATAGTTTTGAAACTTTGGTCAAATACTTCTTTGACCTCAAGGATATCGTAACCGAAAAGTTTCCACCTCTCCGGGGGGAGCTTCCGACCCTAGGGGGAAAAAACTGAAGTGAAGTGGAGTGTTAGGTTAGTTTTTCCTAGATTTCTTCAACCCTACACATTCAATGTTAAAAATGGTACAGATGAAAGTAAGGGGGTTTGGGGGGGAGTTCCCCCCTCAGGGATGGAAACTTCACGGTTTCCGTTTCTTTGATGTCAGAAGAGTATTTGACCAAAGTTTCAAAACTTTATAAAATTTTCTCCTATTTGTCGTTTTTCGGTCTCATTGCAATGGACTAATTGTACTCTCTCTCCTAACTTCCACGCCACACTAGCGCTCTGGTATTGGTGCTCTGACATATGCATGTGCTTACAAAAGTGAATACTTATACATACAAACTTTATTCAGATAGAATATTTGATTGTATGCGTCGTCTTTCGTAAGAATAATGATTTTTTTTTTTTTGGAAAATTGAAAAATCATTGCAACTTTGATAACAGTTTCTAATCGTACTAATGCAACAAAATATAGAGTGTTGATACTCATTCGACGCAGAATGTTATGCTCTACGACATTCATTTACACCATTTCTAACATTGAATGTGTAGGGTTGAAGAAATCTAGGAAAAACTAACCTAACACTCCACTTCACTTCAGTTTTTTTCCCCTAGGGGCGGAAGCTCCCCCCGGAGAGGTGGAAACTTTTCGGTTCCGATATCATTGTGGTCACAGAAGTCACATCACAGAAGTATTTGACCAAAGTTTCAAAACTATATAAATTTTTTCCCCTATTTTACCTAATTGCAATGGGCTAATATGCCAATATTTGAAGATGATTGAATATTGGTTAGAATTGAATATTGGTTAGATGAGATGTTAAAAAGACGGATTTATCCCCGCACGAAGTGTTAGAGCTTATATGTCTGTTGACTTTTATTTTAAGCGTTTCAACTTTTAATTTTATTTAACGCTTTTCGAAACCTCTCTGATTCATGTCAGAGGTAGAACGTCTTGAAGTTTCCGTAATTTTCCTTTTTAATCCTAATTAAATTGGTGGGAAATCAGATATTTTCACATTTAAATAAATGCCGAGAAAGTTTGCTTAAATCTCAAAGTTTGTTAAATCTCTCTCTCTAATCCAAATAAAACCTATTATTTAAATTGAGTCTGCATTAAGATTTGTTACTTTCTCTTACACGAAGTACACAAAGAGAAAGTATCATAATCGTCAAAAAATTTCACCGTCAGATTTTGCCGAATCTCCCCGTTTTACAATTCCCTGAGACCGTACACAACATGTTAGTCGGTCTGAACACAATAACTCAAAAGTTCAACGGCGTACATGCATATCGCTTTATTACAGGAATTGCAGAACAAATTTTGGACTAAATTCATCAACGGATTGACTGTGTCGATCTGTTTTTTCGTACGCATGTGAACGAGATAACTCAAGTTGGATCGATGAATTTTAGTGCATGAAATTTACGCCATCATTCTAGATCTGCGTCTAATTTTGGACTAGATACGTCTACGGGTAGATGGTATGTTTGTCTATCTATGTGTATGTGAACAGGATACCTCCAAAAAACAATAAGCAAGATAAATAAAATTGGGTGTGTGGTCTTGACCCCGAAATTTCAAATCTATAGCAAATTTTGGATCCATTCGTTCAGTTCCAAGACGTGATCGAACCTCTTCCCCATACTACAAAGCTATGCTCAAAACTCGACGGTGTAAGTATATGAGTTAAAACGAAGATAAAACAATCCCGCTGGCTTTTTCCTTTGCTTTCGAAGTGTTTTATTTCGTGCATATAATGTTTTAAACATATCTTAAATATATTTTTAAAGAAGTCTGACAATTGCATGTTGTCCATTCTGTTAATAAATTATGAATTTTTCAATATAATTTCAATTCAAAATTATAAGCAAATAAACTCACTTCAACATCAAAATTTCTAATTGGAATTTGATTTCCAATCACGCACAGATTTATCGGTGTTTAGATAAAAATAGCGTAGAGCGCTTCAGAGTCTTAATCTTTGAACTTCAGATGCAGCCCAAATCTAGAGAAAAATATTTCCTGTGTACCTATCAAAAGCAATTCAATAGGTTTTGGTGAGTCATATTTACTTAGTGTCAAATGTCAATCTTTAAATGCTGCTTATCATAAAAAAAATATTTGAAACTATGGTTCGATTAATACAAAGTTTTTGAAAGGAAATCCTGAAGGCTGATTTCTTCCATTGAATCGAAAAAGAGTTTATAAATTTTTATCATAATTTTTATTTCACCTTTTATAATTCATTGCATATGTTTGCAAACTGAACTTAGAAGGTTATTTCGCATCCACGTTTCATAAATTCTATTATGTTATAAGTTTAGTTAGCTTTTTAAGTTAATAAGTTAATTTAAATCTTAAGTTTGTAATGTAATTTACTTTATAAGCTAGTTTGTAAGTTTATTTAGTTACAAAATCATTATTCTATTATTAATGAATTTGTTATATAGTTTTATATAAATAAGTGTAGACAATATAGAAAAAAGTTCAAAACATTGATTTCTAACTGAAATATATGTTAGCCGCCTTCGCCAACCAGCTGCTCGCTGGTAATATTAATAGTCTGCGGTAATGCCTGCAACTTGGCGAAATAAATTGGCGGTTGTAAAGGCTGAGGGTCACTGCCAAAAATTTAGTTTTGCTATATATCTCGAAAATGGAGATTGATGGTGGACAAGCGACCATTGATGACTAGTGGCGGTTCGTGTTACCTAATCTTGGAGGTGCTGTAACTTTTAATCCTTCACTGCCTATGGTGAATATTTGTACCACTTACATTTTGTGTCTTTTTTCAATTAACTGTGAGTAATTTAATGTTTAATGAATAAACTTATAACATTTTTTATCTTCTATTAGATAAGTATTTTAACAAATTAATTTTAATAAAAAAAAATTAAACTCGAAATTTGTTAGATTGAAATCTTGAAAGCACCTGTAACGCGAAAAATTTCTCATATGTATTTTATCACCATTTATAACAAAAAATTATCGAAAAAATCCTTTGGATTGCAAGAATTTTCATTCAAATTTAATTACTATAAAAAAACTTTTTCAATTAAATTTTTGTTTATCATTAATTTTCCTTCATTTTCTTACTTATTTTCTAAGTTTTAGCTCCCGAAAAAATTTTCCGCCGTGGTAAAATGTTTGAAACTGTTTCAATCTCAACTGGTGCTCCCGAACTCGACAGTTCTCCTTCAGCTTAAAAACGCAGTAGAGAAAGGAAGGGAAAGCCTGCGCTCTGTAACTACGCATGCGCGCAGGCGGAATTCGGTACTGGAACGATCCTCAGTTCTCCTTTACTTTAAGTTACTTTCTCCTTTGCGCATCATCTTCGGGTAGTGAAAAAAATAAGATAGGGAACTTAGTTTTCTGCCTCAATTTTCCATAGAGGCTTATTTGAAGTTCGAAATTATTTAATGTAAAATTGCGTTAGGTTGTTGATAGATTTAAATATTAAATACGAAATAAAATAAATTTACACAATTGAAAAAGTTGGGCATGTTGCAGTACGGCATTCCTATGCGCGAGCCGCCTCTGATGATGACATATCTAGGCGTCATAAGCTTCCATATGAGATAAAAATCCAATATTATTTTAAATGTATAGTTTTTTGAAAAAAATCGTTTCGTAATTTATGCATGCAGCAGTACTTCATTTTTCATTATTAGTGTCATCAGTTATTTAAGTTTTATTTTTTAGTTTACAATCAGTTTTTTTAAACTTATTAAATATTTAAATCGTTTAATTAAGATAATTATTTCTTTTAAATTCGATAAACTATTTCATTAACGAACCCAATTTTTACTTACTAAGACTTTTGACACGAGTCTGAAATACAATATCGTTAGCTTGTGAATATTGCATGCGAATGATTGGCATGGAAACGGGCATACTTATAAATTAGAATTTAAAGCTCGTCTCAGAATACTTGGATAATTTTAGAGTTGGGGAAAAACTGTGAATAGAGAAAGCGAACATGACTGAACAATGTAGGCTTAACTTTTAGCATTAGAAGGGCACAATTGATTTAGACAGTTAATTTAGATATGCTTGAATGATTAAACATTCTAACTAAAATAATAATAAATATAAATGCGAGAAAAATAGAAAAAAACTTGAAAATATACCTTGATTTATAAAGAATAGTTGCTTTGTTGCAAGGGTCAAGACAGTCAAGCGTACAAATCTTAGAGCAGGAATGGTATGAGAAGAAAAAGAAATTCGGTTGAAAACTTACTTTTTGATCATACTTTAAATTGTGGTAAATTAACAGAATGTAGTGATGTTGCATTAGATTATATGTAAAAGAATAAAGCTAATTTAATTTCTTTTTTAAATTTCAAGGCCCTTTCAATGTTCTAAATATTAAACTGGGGAAGCTTCAATTTAGGAAATTACAGGATGCTGAGTTCCATTTTTCTATATTGTCTAATTCTATACTGTGTAAGTTTAATAAATAAACTTGGTAGTTTCCTTAACAGACAAATTTGTTATATAATTTACTAGCAGTATGCGCACGGCGTTGCCCGTGGAATCAGGACTTCAACAAAATGATAGAAAAAAATCCGCCCACTATGACATAAAAAAGTTTTGAAAACAAAATCAAAACAAAAGATACACATTATTGATTTCCCAATTCTTTGGCATTTTATTTGTAGAAAAGTTGATCCAAAACAATATTAAAAATTTGCAACGTGAAAATTATTATACTGCAAGCTAAGTATACGAGATGAATAAATACGTTAAGATACTGCCGAGAATAATAATCAGTCATTCAATTCAAGATTATGACGTCACCTCCCCTTCAACCAATCAAATAGCCAGCTGCGTTCCGAAGAGGTGCCGCGTGAGGAACTCTCTCCATAAAAATAACTCTCAACTGCCCAGAAAAAAATTAATTTAAAAAAACTTGAAAAGATATTTTAACCGTTCTTGTTTTAAATCCGACAGAACCGTTCTACTTATAAGCTGAAAAAAGTTGAAAATAATAATTGAAATAAAAGTCGGATGCAACAAATTTAAAAACAAAAGTAACATTGAGATGGCGAAACTGGCTATTTTTTAAAAATTTCTCAAAATTCAGTAAATTACGTTAGAAATTCAAAACTAACTTCATTAGAAAGGAAATCGCATGCTCTTTCCGATGGTGTATCTATTTTTGTCGTACAGTTATCCGAAACCATGCTATTGAGAAATTAGTGCGAAAATTCACCCAAAACAACACAAAACATTAAATAAAAAATTTTCTAGAATAAATTTTAAAATTTCGGCTTCGAGGTGCATTCAGTCACCATTACGACTACCTGTGTGCCAAATTTCATGGTGAGATAGTGGTATGTTCGATAGATTCGTATGGACATCGCAGAGAAACACACACACACGCAAACATTGCCTTTTATAAGTATAGTTATACTTATGCCTGCGACTTCAAAAGCAAAAGAAGCTGATCAAGCAAATATTATTTTGAAAATATTGCGAAATTAAAAGATAGAATTCTTTTCATTAAGAATAACACAGTAAAATGCGTTTGTGAAGCGAAATTTCTATAACATGGGTTGTGAGTACGAAGGATTGTGATAGATATCAAAATGAAACGCTCAGAAGTATGACCGACGCATTCGAATGCTTATTTTGATGTAGTTGAATCAGTGACGTGTGATAGAGAAATATACTGAAAATACTGACTGATTTTGATCGTTTCAAAATGTCAAGACTAGCACTATTGGACGATTTTACTCCGGAAAGGGGCAATGAGTAAGATGAGCGCATTTCTGGAGTTTTTGGCGTAGACTCACGTCTCTCCACTAATGGTGTGTGGGGAAAGGAAAAAATTATGACGCTTTCCGTGGTATTTTTAAACGCTTATAACTCCGTAACCAAATAACATAGAGAGTTGGTTTTAGTTTCATTTAACAGAGAAAGGTTGACATTGAAGATTGAGAAAAGAATTTTAGAATTTGAAATTACGATTTAGTCACAGTCGAGCTGCAAAGTTGGTAAAAATCACTAAAAATTTTGATGACGTCACAGCGACAGATGCGCGCACGCGCAGACTATCCAAGTCCATTTGGCAATTCATTCATTGATATTACGTTCACGTGAAATATTACTCAAGAATTGTTGAATTACGTCGAATTTCGTGGTAATAATAATAATAAACGCTTATAGCTCCTCAACCAAATAACATAGAGAGTTGGATTTAGTTTCATATAACAGAGAAAGATAGACATTGAAGATTACAAAAATAATTTTAGAATTTGTGATTATGGTTTAGTCACAGTCGAGTTTCAAAGTCGGTGAAAATTGGTGGTGGTGATGATGACGTCACAGTGACCGATGCGAGCGCACCCATCGGTTGTGAGCGGTATATTAACTGGATTTTAACAAATTAATAATTAATTCATTTCAGGTTAATTCATTCATTCAGATTAATTCATTTAACAGAGAAAGGTCATAAAGCATAGGTCATAGGTCAAAGTCACATAGAGCTAATTGGTCACAGAAAGTCACAGTTTAGTAATCGATTAATTTACTGTCCTTAATTAATTATTATTACAACCGTTGATTTAATTGAGCTGTCCTTTGCATCGATTTAATGAGTTGAGTTGGTTTTAGTTTCATTTAACAGAGAAAGGTCATAGAGCATAGGTCATAGGTCAAAGTCACATAGAGCTACTTTAGTCACATAGAACAACTTTAGTCACAGAAAGTCACAGTTGAGTAAGGTAAGTAAGTCTACGCCCCTCAATACCAGCGGCCGTTTCGCAGAGACAACCTCCCCTCGAATTTTTTGTCAGATCACGCTAAGTAAGTTAGGTCACGCTAGTCTTCTTCCATTTCTCACTTCACCCCTATTTTGGTGAAATCAACTCCTCTTGGCGCATGCGCAAACGCTCGGAGAGTTTTGGAATCCTAGAATCATCTAAATATATGATGGGTGCATTAAACTTTGTACTGACATTGGTGCATCATCGTATTAATGCTATAGTTATGGATATCTTACTCTAAATTATATATTTCAACTTACATGTTCTATGTTTTTGAGAAATAATTTAAAATCCGTGAATAATTAATCACGTCAGATTAACAACCATAACGTGGAAAGAACTATCGTTTTTTTACAGACAATTGATGGCACAATTTTTAAATCAAACTTTAATTAAGATGAGTTGCTTATTGATTTTGTTACAAATAATTTAAAAAACGATCACTATCCTTTAAGTCGGATCGGGAATCAAGAAATTTCCAGAAGCTTCAGGTAAAACTCAGTAAACTTGCACTTGTTCAAATTATCGAAATCTAAATAAGTTTTTTTATACTTTATTTCAAAATTTCGAGAGACAAATATCCATCACCAAATATCCAATCTGAGTTTTATTTCTTTTCTCTGAGTTTTATTTCTTTTCTCTGAGTTTTATTTCGACCCAGTTCCTTCCTTGATAATGAACTCTGAGCAGCTGATTATTCCTAGTGTTTCCTTACTGAACAGAACAGAACACCACTTCATGCCCCTGCGACTATAACCTTTTGGTTATTTAAACAGTGTGGAGGACATGAAGTGGAAGAGACATCGGAAGACGCTCCTTAACTGTCTAGCAAATAAAGGCGAAGGCAGAGAGATGAAAAAGGTTGCAAAAATACAAATCTAAAAATCTGGGATAATATACAAGAAATAAAAGGGGAGTATCATATAAAACCATATACAAACAAAAACTGTAAACAGGAAAGAAATATGAGAATGAAGTGTACAATATCAACAAACAACAGAGCAAAAAAAAACTAATCAGAAAAAGAAGTCCACAAAAAGATACTGAAATGCGAGTGTTAAAGCACATGTGTGTCTGTTCTGTTGATTGTTCTTTTCTCCAAAAAGTGGAAGCTTTTCTGTGTGGAAGCGGAGAATAGTTCAAGTGCGCTGTCACTTCGGCGAAGAGGGCGCAAAAAATTCCCCATGTCGGCCTGCAGGTAATGGAAGAGGCTTGAAGTGGGAGATGATCATGGATTTATTCACAAAAGCTCTTGAAAATCATTAAGATGGCGAAGCAATTGTTGGATTTTAAGCCGGGAGCCTTTGTTGGAAGCGACGTTGCGGAACCAGATTAGCTCATGTTGCTGTGCCGGTTTAGTCATGCGGAAGGATGCAGTCAGAATGCACTCTGACGCATAATAAAGGCGTGTTTCCTTACTGCAAGATAATGAAAACGTTGTAACAAACAATCGGGAAAAGTCTTCCTTGCAGGTTTTTGTCTTCCTTCAGCCGACTTTTACTATTGCCCAGGAAATATTTAATATCTGGAATTCTTTAACACATTCGTGTTAAAGTGCTGTCCGGTTTCCTGGGAAATGAGGTTGTTGTCCAATTGCAGCAAAAACAAATGGTTTGCTAACCGTACCTCTGTGTTCCCTCTGTCTGATTAAAGAAAGCTGTTGGGGGGGGGGACGTTTGTCAAATAGATAGAATTCTTAGGAAACGAGCCGATTTGTATCTCAAGTCAGAACTAACAGACTCTCAGTTAATGCAAGAATCAATCACTATATCTCAAAATATCGTCTTTTGTGTCTTATTTAGAGCAAGTTGGGTAAAGTTACCATAAACTATGCTTCTACGGAAACGAGAAAATTCCAAATACCTGATTTCCCTTTGACAAAAGTTTTTCATGTCGCCAAATCCATTGCTATATACCGTTCGACTAGCTGACACCATGATGTTGAGCTATTAAAAAGAATCTGTGATAAGAATAATCGCAATTACGAATATTCTGAATGAAAGAAGGCACGGCATAATCATCGGCCAGACATGTCATTACCCATACCTATTAGCTCCTACAGCATTCCGTGTAGATATTTGCTATATTATATACAGGATGTCTCAGCACCATTGTTATAAACTTCTAGAAGGGTTAGGGTACACCTAGAAGGCTCGGAATCACATAGCAATGCTGGGTCGGAAATGCTTGACAGACGCGGTAGATGGCGTGACACTTGCACGGGATTCTCAAGCGTTCTTGCAGAAACTCTTTGTTTCACACACTGATGCAGCGATAGTAGGATGGATGATTATAAGAACGCGGAGCTAGAGGATATGTACTTGACGTGCGGGGCTGCAGAGTGCAATGGACGAGCCGCATAGCGCTTGTACGCGTAACAATATCCGTTGAAGCTTACTCCCAACTATAAACTATTTGAACACCTGCACCAGAGGTTATCTGACAGAAGTTCTTCCCCGAGAGGGTCCACTTAGACGCCACATTTTGCCAACATTGTTTCGGGAGTGGTGTTCTGGTGCATTGGCCTCTTCGATCGCCGGACCTATCGTATCGTGTCTGCTTCTTCTGGGGGCATATCAAGTCATTGGTGTATCACACCCCCGTTGACAGCGCCGAGGACCTGGTTGCACGCGCGTCAGTAGCTGCTGGGGAAGTCCAATCCGGGCTTGCGACAAAGATGTGTGGCCTGCATCATAGCTCATGGACGACAATTTGAACACTTCCTTTGATCTGTATGTAGTTGACCAGGTTACTTTTGTTGATGTTCATTGAATAATAAACCGCATATTCATTTACGTGGTGTCCTTTCCTTTCTTGTGTGTGTGTGTTTTTTACGTATCCTACCGAATGCACGTGTCATTTCCGACCCAGCATTGATATGTGATTCCGAGTCGTCTATGTGTACCTTACCCCTCCTAGAATTTTGTAACCCTGGTGCTGAGACACCCTGTATATTTATACCTATGTGAATTATTACCCTCGTGAATTCTTCTTCATATCGAGAGACTGTCATCTTTGTAATATTTAACTCTAAACCTTATTAGATTATTTACTTCCTGGTGGATTAATAATAATAATAACAAGGCAGATTAATCAGATATAAAATTAAACAAAAACGGTTCAGAAAAATTGTTTATTCGAAAAATAAATCCAAAAATTGACAAAGTTCTGGAAGATTGGGTATCAGTATGAACGAATAAAATTTTACGAAAGTGTTGAAATGACATGTATAACAGTATAGGAAACTTTAGTACTGTAAAATATCCAAGATACATTCTTCAAAATGAGAAAACCGTTTTTACATGGAAAAATCGTGACCGAAGTCATTCTTTTATATTATTTAGGAAGGACAAACATAAATTGTATGACTCTACTGTTTTCGTTCGTTGAATATTATTCTATTAGATTTTTGATGAAAATTTTTGTTCTTTTGCAGCGCATCTGTCTTTGACAGAGAAGAAAACCAATTTAAAAGACAATAGAGCAAATATATTTACAAAGACTGGACAATTTTCAAGACTCGCACAATTACACCACAATACGAATGATAAAAATTGCTTCACAAACAATAACACCATGAAGTAATACATTCGACTATAATTTATAAAAAGGCATCAAATATTCATGTCTTCGCTTTTACAATAGTGAGCCAATAATGTTCTTCTTCACTTACCATGTAACCTCGGTATATGAGTTCCAAATATTTTAATCATTTTTACATAAAAATCTGCGTGCTTCGATGATAGTATTGTTGAAACCAGATGATTCTAAAATTTACAGTAATTTCTTTTGGAGATATACTTGGCTAGAGAAATTATTGAACATCGCAAGC
>BGPR01000014.1:1829428-1860868 GCA_013235015.1 Araneus ventricosus
TCTTTTGGAGATATACTTGGCTAGAGAAATTATTGAACATCGCAAGCAGACTGCCAATTACGTACGAGTCTCTACTTGATGCCATACTTTAATTTTTGATTATATCCATTAAGCCTCTCTTAAGAGTCACATTGAAAAAACAAAACAATACAACTTCAAACTCAAAATACCGTTAATCCTTTCGGCCCTAATGTGCATATACGACCCGGAGATTGGACTTCATTACCTGTTGGAAAAATAAATCCCATTTTTACATTTCTTTGTCAACACATTAAATTAAACAACTTTTTATAGTTACATTTCAATCATGAAAAGTTGGGTCGAAAGAATAACTTCAAAAGAATGCAGCCATGGATAAAGCACTAGACTAGGCGAAAAATCACCAGTTTTGAAAAACAGAAAGCTAGAAATTCAAGCAAATTTTTTAAAAATACAGTTCACTCACGTATAATTCTTATATGTAAAAATATTGAACAAATTGTAATTGTTTTTATAATTCTTATATTTCATTTATAGCAAGCATAAGGCAAGTTGTGCAAAATAATAAGATTAATCTTGTTTCCTATGTCGAAATTTTAATTTGCATGTCGGTCTAATTTTTATATCATTTATATATGGATCTAATTTTATATGCTTTATAGACAGAGGGAAAAATAATGCGTTTGGTGCGGTGTATAAGTTGGCATTTGTAAGAGAGGAAGAAGAAAAAATTTCCTAAATATTATACAAGGCAAGATCCTTGTTGTTAAAATGTGAATGTTGAGTTTACGTGATACGACAGAGTGATCAAATACAACTAAAATTGTTCTATATAATTTCTTCTACCTTTGTAAAACATATTCACATCAACGGGGTAGAAAAAGTCTGTCTCCCTGAAAAGTTCAAGAGTGAGAGAGTGAAAAATCACCGTATTGTCAACAATCAGCGGGAGTGGCCGCCCCTAAACTTTCTCGTATACTCAGTTCCCCGCACTCTCGCTCAGATAAAAATTTCGAATCTGCTCTATTCCCAGAACGCAACAAGTTTCTCTAGGACACGTAAAAACAACAAAACAAACGGAAATAAAATAATCCGAGCAGGATCAGAATTCGCCAAAAGGGAGAAAAAGGAGCCAAAAGGGAAGAACAAAGCCAAGAAGGAGTCATTAAGCATTAAGCCTTTCGTCGTGAAGCAGCTGCATGTCATGCACAGAAATTGCTTCCAGTACGCATGCGTGTGGAGAAAACGGGTTCATTTCAAAAGTAAAAAAATTGAAAATGCAATTTGAACACCTCTTTTTTAATCGATTGAGATGAAAATTGGGCACAGATCTATAATTAATGTCAGCATGCGTGATACCAAGTTTTAATTATCTAAGCCAAAGGGCTTATGAGATACAATTTTTACAATTATACGATTATACAGACCGACAGACAGTCAAACGTTTGACGGATTTGGCCTAACATTTGATACGGACCTACATTCCTGATGATAAAAATGTGAACCAAATTTTATCCACTTAGCTATTTAAGTTTGTGAGTTATCGCGTTCACATTAACACGGACATACAAACAGACTGACTTCCCGTTGACGGATTTTGTCCAAAATTTGTAGAAACCTACAAATTATGTGTCGAGACCACATACTAAATTTCATCCCCATAGCTCTAATAGTTTTCGAGTTATCGTGTTCACAGACAGACATAATTCTAAAATTGTGTTTTTCAGACTCAGAGAGGTCTAAAACGTGGAGATTCGTCAAAATCTCGAGTTCGAATTTTTTGACGATTACAATACTTTCTCTTTGTATACTTCGTATACGAGAAAGTAAAAAATGAGAGATTTCGATTTAAAGGATATGTCTCAACATTCGCTTCCTCAGGAAACAACGTAGATTAGATTAGTCAATATGAATTTAAGCTGCTGCAATTGTAAACTGATCTCCTTTTATCAGTTCTGTGATTCACTATTTCACACGAGCGTCGCTGTTATTTTAGTCATACAACCTTGAAATAAGTTTTGACATTCGGTGTATATTTTGATTTAAAATGGTGGAACTGATTGAGGATGAAACAAAAATAACATTTTCCGAAATGTTTTCCGCGTTTCAAAAGCATTTTGTACGAATTTAGAATTTAAAAAATAATTGCATTGAAAAGAAGATAGATAGCTTCATATTTCTCAGCAATATATCAGGACGTATTATTTGGATAGTATTATAAACACTTTTTAGTAGCTGAACATGTTGATCGTTACGGAGGAGATATTTCATCTTCCAGGAATGTGAGCCAGAATTTGACTTACAGTGGCTCCCAAAATTGAGTATACACCACTCATATTCTTCATTAAGCATCTAAAACAGAACCATAAAATGTTCATTTAAGTTCAATGCTTATAGAAACGTTAAAATGTTCATTAAAGAATGCACTAAGCAAGGAAACAAAAATTAGGAAATAATAATACAGAGAGTGTTCGCTCATTTTTAGAACGATTTCGTTTCGCTGTAGGGAAAATTCGTTTGCTTGGAGAAAACTTATTTTCAAAACAATTACATTTTGGAAGCTATAAGTTATCATTGACAACATAAAATTTTTGTTTACATTCAAAATGGCGCTTTTAAAGAAGCGATGGATGGAATACTACGTTTTTGCTCTTTCCAAAGAGTGTTAATCTTATTCAGTTATTTAAAGACACTGTGAAAGCCATGGGTTTTTGATATCTAAAATAAGAACAGGTAATATCTATAATAAGAAAGGAAAAGATTGTCTAAGTTTGGTTTCAAGAGGGAAAATTGTTCCAAATACCTATCCAAGAAAAAAACGCAGTTCTTCGAATATTGCAAAGGCGAGATCTTTAATGTTAAAAGCAAATCCTCCAAGTCAAAGATTTGTTTCAAAATTGTTAAAATGCTCAGTATCAACTGTATACAAAATTATTAACACTAATTTGAATCTCAAAAAGGCAAAAAATACAATTTTCATCGTCTTTCTCCATGTCATATCACTGAACACAGAACACACCACAGAATTCTTTATAAAAAGTATTTATCCGGAAAAAAATGAAAAAAAAAATGTTGTAGCAATAAATGAAGCTTAAGTCTATTTAAATGACTGCAAGAAAAGATTCAATTTATTAACATCAAAAAGGAGAAAAAAGAATCTCAAAACATGGTTCACAGAATCTAAAGAAAGTTTTCTTATGGAAATTATGATTGTTGCTGATTTTTCACATAATGGCAAAATAAAAATAAAGAGAGTACACAAAAATGTTAAGATCAACTCCACATACTATCAGGAGCATAATTTATCTACAATCTTAAAATATGAAATAACATCTCTTAACCCACAATGCCATCAGTAAGTAGAACTGCACTAAAACAAAGCAAGCAACCGCACATCACAATCCACTGTTAATTTCCTAGAAAAAATGGAACAATAAATGGGAATAAAGACTATAACCTTCACTGATATTCCTGGTAAATAGTTCTGTACCACCTATGAGCTTTTGAGATTTTGGATTTTTAAAATCTGCTTAATCCAAACGTCGACCTACAACCTTTTATGGGCTTTGGAAAGCTGTTCAAGAGAAATGGGACAAAATACCTCCTCCGATACCACAAAAATATTTATTATCAAGAATGTTATGATGTAGAAAGACAGTTAGATAGATAAAATACATAAAATAGTTCTTAAAATACCATAAAAATCGTTCCAAAAATGTGTGAACACCCTCTTTATACTTAATTGACTAAATTTTTATGTTGAAGTTCCAATTTGAGAGTCACAAAACTGTGTATACACTTCATACAATAGAAAAACTTTGGACACCAGAATTTTTCTTAAAATTATCCACTACAATAAATTTGATTATTTCATATCCATGGGAAATTGTTTTTTTAATTCTCAAAATGAACTCTAAAACTGAAACAAGTGTTGATATTCGGAAACTTATAATTCGAATGTTTGAAGAAGGCAAATCTCTACATGTAATTATAAAGAATGTTCGTCGTAGTGATGGATGCATACTAAAAATCATTCAAAAGTGTACAAAGTCTGGATTAATAACAAATAAGCCTGGTAAAGGAATTCTCAATTCGACGACTAAGAGAACATTTTTGAACAACTTCGAAAAATTTCTAAATTGAGTGCTGTAGGAATTGCTACATCGACGTCAACAGCAATAGGTATGAGTGTTTCAGTAGAAACAATTAGAAAGGTGTTCAGGGAAGCTAATTATAATGATTGGGTAGCGAGGAAAAACCTTCATTTCCAAAGTCAATAGAGATAAAAGAATTGCTTTTGCTAAAAAGCGTATTTCAGAGCCTGAAGGTGTTTGGAATAACAACATATTCAGTGACAAAATAAATTTATCGTTTTTGGAAGTGATGGTCGAAACCCTGTATGGCAGGAGCCTAATTCTGAACAGTTTCCCCAAAACATCATTCCTACAGTCAAACATGAGGGGAGACTCAGTCCTTGTATGGGATTTTATGTCTGCAAATGGAGCGAGAAAATTAGAATTTATCGACAGCACAATGGATAAAATGAAGTATTTGTATATACTAAAGAAATATTTAAAAGTGCACAGAAACTGAATTTAGGATCAAATTTTATTTTTCAACAAGAAACGACCCCAAACATACTGCCGAAATTGTGTAGTTATGATTATTATACAATTGCAAAATGCAATTGCATACTCCACTTCAGTCCCCAGTCCTCAACGTTACTGAAAATTTGAGGTCTGAATTTGAAAAATTTGTTCAGAAACACAACATTAGACATGAAGAACACTTGAAAACTCTGCTATAAGAAGAATAGGCAAAATAACCCCTCAGGTAAGAAATCTCTTGTTAACTCAATACCACGCCATTAAGAAGTTGCTTTGAAAGTACAAGAATATGCAACAAAATACTAGTTCATGTTATTTTTCTTTTTCTTAACGAGTTAGTCTAACTGTATACTCAATTTTATGACTAAGAAATTTGTAACTTTGACATAAAGTTTATGTTAATAAATATATTATCGATCCTTTGTTCTTGTTTATACGTTTTATACGTTCATTAATGTGTCTTTTATTATTCTTCCAGCTCTTAAACTTAAACGTGAATTCATTATAATGAAGAGAGAGAGTGGTGTATACTCGATTTTGAATGCCACTGTAGATACCTATTTAGATTAGTCGGAAGTGTTAATACATGTCTGCAAAATACTTTCACTTTTTTTTTCTCTTTTTTGGTATATGAACACACAGATCACATAACCACATTGAGTCCCAGTGCTCGGAGTTTTCACTTCAACATGTGATTACCTGAATTACGTTAGGCTTAGATCGTTACTAAATAACTGGAATAAAAATAATGAGTTAAAATTAATAAAAAGGGACATGCACTCAGCTGTTGATTAGTATTTTTATTTTTGAGTACTCTTCTCTGTCCTACCCTTCCCCTTCCCCAACCGTAACTCCGAGTAAGGAAGCTTTTGCTGAGTCGAACAACTCGAATTAACTTCATAACATCTGTAGGATTTTATTTTTATTTTCGATTTTATTCTGTTATTAACAGTACTAGTTTCACGTCCTAACAAATGAAAACAACTTGAAATATTTTATGATTAAAGCTGATAATTACTCATCGTGATAATCTACTATTCGAATCGAAGACAATTTAAAAGCGTTCCTTCAGCTTGTTTAACGGAGCTTAATTTTATAAAATTAAGTTCAAATGAAGGCAGATGTATTTTCATGACTGGAGCTTGGGCGAGTAATTTCTTTTTACGAGTTCTGTGTTCGTGAAAAGTATCCGTCTACGTTGGAAATCGATTTTCGGCCAAAATTCACAATTTATTATTATTATTGTTGTTGTTTCATCTGAAAGCTTATACTTTATGGTTTTCAAAACTGTTTTTATTTTATTTCTACGACACCCAGAAAGAAAACTAGAGCTTTTTTGGAAGCCTTGAGCGCTGAAAACGAAAAAGGAAATAGAACGATTGGGAAACAATTTTCAATATTTTTTACCATATAATTAATATTTTCTTTAATTTATTGTTTATTACAATTATTTATGTCTTTTTAATTATTTTAATGTTTCCAGAAGAGGGTTGGTTCTGGATTCAGAAAATTAAAAAATAAACGCAAAGGTCTGGGAGGGAAGAGAAACGGACAGACAATTTTATTGATAAACTTCAAAATGATTATGGAATAGCCATATGAAGCAACATAATAAACTTAGATGCAATGCGAAACTCTGTATGGGCAACTTTTTTCATGTTTGCTCTAATAAATTTCAACAAATGCATTTACAGAGTCCGAAAGGCGCTGACAATTGGCACTCGCTTACTTAGAATAAAGTTGCTTGGGGGAAAAAATAAATGGGCTTAAAAGAGTAAAATCACCCAGGAGGTCAAGAAAGAGGGTGTAAGTATAAATGTGGTGAATTTTAAGTAAATTACTGAATAAATTTATGTAAAAAAATGTGTTTTGTACTTCAAACGTATTTTTCTCAAAACTGAAAATTTCATAAAATTCCCATACCTGTGGCATGATTTCGCAAACACTTTTTGTGATACACTTTTCAAACTTGGTATGCAGATTTCATATGTCATTATCTAGAGTATGTACTATAATAATCCCAAATGCAGCATAATTTCGAGTTTTATAGCCTGTTATTTTGTTGATAGTTGTGCAATTATTAGGAAAATTCTGTATTATTCAATTCAAAAACGTCTAAAAAATTTATTTTTGAAAATTTTTATTAGATTCTATTACATTTTCTAGACAAACGTGTTTGAAGTATCTCAACATAATTTATTTGAAATTTTATCAATATAAATTTTTTTACCGTGTCACGCGTTTTTGTAAATTTTTGTTAAATTCCACTCTAACATTTCACTTTAAAAAAAACTGTGATGATCGAAAAAGTTTTTGTTGCTTAAATGAATGTTTTTATGTAATTATGATTATAAAAATGTGGTTGCAATAGTTATTTTAATGATATTTTTTAAAATGGTCTCCGAACGCGGATACCTTACGGCTTTAGCAATGAGTTCCTGTACTCGTCTTTCACTGCTGCCCAGTAGGCATTCGGACTTGCATACTTTACACACGAACTTGAGGAAGAAAAAATCTAGAACTTTTTTTCTTAATCCCTTATTCTTTGTGTTTCCCGCCATTACTGACATTACTTTCGAGTACCCCTAAATGGTCTGCCACGAGAACCTAGGATAGTAATGTGATCATAAGTCCCGTCTTGAACGGGAAATTTTCTTTTTAGATAGCCTGTCCCGTTTTCCCCAAGCACAGCATCGGAAAGCCAAAATATCCCGTTTACAGAAAGAGACCAACGTACGGTAGCATGTTCAAACCAGCGAGAGTGGCCTCCCTAAACTTTCTCGTATGCTTCTCAAAAATTTCTCATTTCCCCTCCCCTTGCGTGGATGAAAAAAAGAACCCAGAATGCAATGACTATCAGAAGGTTTTTCATTGTAGATTATAATGATTGTAAAATATTTTGGTAAAAAATCATATTCAAAGAAACCGAATCAGCCGAAAGTCGTTGGGTGGATTTATTCAACCACAACATACACCAAGTAGCGAATTTTGTCAATATGAGGCCACAGGTGCAGAGATTACTTTGAGGCACCCCCTTCCCCAGGGACGACCTTTAGCCGATTGGACGGATTGCTACCAATAGGGCACCGCACAAAGAGAGAAAGCAATGTAATCATCAAAAAATTCGACTTTGGCCAATCTTGGCAAATATTTACGTGTTACAACTTCTTGAGTTTGATAAAAAAAAAAAAATTAAAAAAAAAAAACATTTTTAGATTTATGGTCTGTGAACGCCATAACAGAAAAACGCTACTAGCTGGACGGATGAAATTTGGTATATTGTCTTTCACTTCTATCAAATTTTCTACGAAATCCGTCTAAGAAAAGTCTGCAGCAGGGAGAAGAGCACTCCAGCTGGTTTTTCTTACTAAAAAACTAGAAGCAAAACTAAAAAAGAAATTATTAATCAACTTTTTTCCCAGTAAGGCCCCGCGCCTGTTAAGACCAGCCCTGCCTCTCTCCCAACTCAATGTCTGAAATTCGCCGCCGGGTTAGCAATACGATGTACGTTGAATAGGTTTTGAGGCCCCCCAGTTTCTCAAGGCACGAAGCAATCATACAAGCTCTCATATATGTTATCGAATATATTTTATGTCTGCCAGGCACCCTAGAAAGAGTCTTTTCTCTTATAAATAAGTTGTCAACAAACGAAAAAAGAGAATTTGCGATTCTTAAATAATGGTAATTATCAAGGTAAATTTTAAGTACTTCTGCCAAGAATTTCATTCTTATTTGAAATCAACACCAAATATTCATAAACATATTTATTCTTCAGAAAATTATTAGACTACATAAACTATTTATTTTCACGTGTTCATCCTGTTCTTTTCATTTTTAAATGAAAACTGAAAAATATATATTTTCATGAATACGCAAATCAATAATCACGTTAAACGCATAAATAGGTTGGAAACCTATGGTCTACATTGAGCTCTGTTACGATTCGTCCTCTCTAGATTTTTACTAGACAGTGCTGCCATCTATAATTCATGAGAGAAAATATTTGCATATGACGGAAGTTGAAGAACATTCTTCGTTACAAGTGTTGTGTAAAGGAAGTAGAACGGTGAAATGGCTTTGAATATTAATTTTTTCACACATAAAAATAACATTTTCATAATGGAAGTTTTTCAGAAGCCTAATCTCATTTTGTAAAGGCATTTTTGGATTGACTATTTATAATAATAATACATTTCGAAGGTACTCACTGAAACAGCCTAATCCGTTTTTATCACTATATTTCAATATTTGAAAAAGAACAATCTAATCTATTTTTACCACTGTATTTAAATATTTTAATTTCTCCTTCTCATAAGTATATATTTAATTCACCTCTAGACACAAGACAGTCACTTAGTATTTCAATGGCGTAGTGAATGTGTATGGGATGAAGGGTATAGTGGTTTCTATTTTTTTTTTTTTCCCCTTGCTTTCAAAACTTTTGACATTTGAAAACGTGATGTAGTGGCACTAATATCTTGTCTTCGGCAACGCCCCAATCACTCGGAGTATCAGCATCCATGTTATCGATATCCCCTCATCTATTTCAAATGTTGTTAAAGAATGTGATCGTATAAATTTGAAAAACGTTTTGAAAATGATTTTGTTATTGTTTTTGCAGAAAAATCTTTAGACTTCCTTTGTCAAGTTAAAAGTTTCGTCATATAGTTTAACGAGCCATAAAATCCTAAAGATCTTGAAACTTTAAGAAAAGTAAGCAATTCCAAAAAACTTTAAACAATAACTTTAATATCAGAACATCTGCATAAGGCATGACAGTGGAAATACACAACTCATTAAAACATGCATTTAAAAAGTATTTATATATAATCTAGCCATTAAAATAATACAAATTAAAATAGTGGAGCTAAATTCCTGCTATAAAATATATAAACAAATAAATACAAATGATACAACAAGTATAAATTGTTCATACATTTAATAGTTAATAATATTTATCTTTTTTTATGAATATCTCTTAATACGACCAGCGTTATTTCTCTAAATAGTGATTAAAATCTTTTTTCTGAAAACTACATTTTCAGAGCTTGCGCGTAGGATTTTAAAAAAATGGTTCATCGTATCACTATAAAATTTTCCAGGTATGCTTATACACACACAATAAAGAAAATCATACAAAATCAAAACATTATAATGTATACTTTTTTCAGTGTTTGCTAATATGCTTAAAATTTTTTTTTAAAAGGCGTTATCATGTTTTAACAACATAAAAAGTAAAAAACGTCCAGTAAACCTATTTGAATATCTATGACTTCGCATGATTTTCAAGCTGTGTTATTTAGGAGTAAATTGGTATAACATTTGTTATTATAAGTTGCTTGAAAAACTTAAAAAAGGCATAAAAATTTGAGTTCATGACAACTTATACGGGAATATGTTTATTTTGATTTTTATTTATAATGTTAAAAATTATTTCACTGACTTAAAAATTCGTATTTATAAGGCTATATCTCTTATGTAACTGTGGTAAAAAATTTATTAAGTTCAATTATTTTTTTGATGTTAGGAAGAGTCGCAACTGAATAACTTTCGAGTTCTTTTTTAAAGTTTAAAGGTCCTATAGCTACAATTCAAGATTTTGGCGAATTAGGTACTGTGACCCTCAAATATAATGTCTATGTACAACGTATTAATGTTGTAAATTAGTCAGATAACTTAGCAGTGTAACTTTTAAGTATCCATATTTATATTCCTTCCTTTACTAATTGTATTGTCAGTAAATTAGATTTCTCAAAACATAATTTGTCCAATGAAACTATAATACATGGATTAGCACTATCCTGCAAAATCGATGCAACTTATTAATGATTCTGTCATTAAAAACAAGTCTTAAACTCTTTCCTTTAAATAAAAAATTTTGCCCTTTAGGAATAATAAAAATAATTATTATTCCCAAATTTTATATTCTATCAATATTTTCAAAGAACAACCAAGATGCCTACAGATTTTTAAGTGTTTGCGATTTGAAAGATTGTTTTGCTTGAATGCATAGACACAATGGGCGAGTATCTTGTTTTGTTTATCGACAGGCCGTAATGTAAACATCCGATTTCAGCGATTGCCCAGTGTTAACAGAGTGGCGAAATTTTGAAGATTCCCATCAACAAAGCCTTACACTGGAAGTCAAATAACAATACGGAAGTCCTGTATTTACAGAACAGAACACCATCTCTTACCCTCGTACCCGTGACCAGGCCGGTCATTGAACGGTTTAAAAATTAGGTCTCCCACAAAATAAACAAAAGAAAAAACTCGTTTATAAACGAGCGCCGTTGTAAAATAAAAAAAAATCAAACAAGATTTTTACAATCTAGTTATAACTCAGGAATTTAGTATTAAGTTTGGCACATTTCAGAGATTATACCTGAGATAAATCTGCTGCCAGTTTAAAATGTAACAGAACTCATGCCATATAAGGAAAGAAATACTAGTTTTATTTATAGCCTCTTCTCTCTCTATATATATAATATAAATAAAAATTAAGGGATTTATTAACACATTAATATATATATATATATATATATATATATATAATATATCATATATATATATATATATTTCTACTCTAATATATATTATTGAGATTATTACATATATATATATTCATATAATCTCTGCTTAATTTTATTCAAATTCTAACATTATATTTTAAAAATCTTAATGTACCATTCCAAAATCAATCTTCTAAAACTCCATTTTCGTTCTTTTCCTTCGTGGGCTATATTTAAATCGTCATTTTATTCAATATTTTTAATAAAAGAATATTAATTGCTTTCACGTGCACGAAATCATGACGGCTAAGTCTTTACCAGACTTTTTTTTTTTCCTGAAACGGCCTACATACTTATTAAAAAATAGCCCATATTCCCTTCACTTTTGATCAGTGTCCATATGTTATTCCTTTTACTCGATGGAATATAGGGGATGTTGTTGTATATTTTGTTTTTGAATAATCCTAAACGGCAGGTGCACGTATCCACCCACTTCCTACCAGATAATAAAAGAATTAGTTAAATTACTACACTATGTTTATTTTCAATAATTATAACCTAGTAATATATCCAGAAGTATATATATATATATATATATATATATATACTCTATATATATATATATATATATATATATACATATATATAAATCAATATTGACCGTACATATAGACTCAGTTATACAAAATGACAATAAATTATAATAACGATGACTTCTATGCATTAAAGCACTTCAATTGTTTATGTCATAAAAAAATATTTATTTTATTTCAAGACAAATTTTACACGGTTTACGGTGCAGTTCCGAGTAATCTACGCTACTAAGAGATGGAACTCATTATTTTTGTACAGATAATGATTGCACATTAAATCTTTTATGACTCTAGCTAATAATATAAACACATTTGCAGTAATTCTTCCCGCATCCAAAATTCTATGGAATCAATTCATGCTCACTAATAAACGTAAAATGACTTTCTGATCAATTTCAAGTTTGATATTACTTGAACATCGCGTAGTCCATGCTTCAATAAAAAATCGATAAGTAGAAATTAAAAATATTTTTCGAACAAATCGTTTTCTTGCCTTATCTAACAGCCAAGCTGAGTAATAAACGTATGTCTTCTATAAAACTTACACTTGCGCACATTATACAAATGTCTATATAGAGTTATGACGAAGTATAACTGCATAGCAGCACCATGCTGCAGTGCAACATTTAGTTACAGGTTTAAATGAATCGCTAAGCCCCTCAAACTGGAAGCTCTGACAATTCAGTAGCAAATCTAGTTAGGAACTCAGATTGATTAATTAGCAAGCAACGCGTTTAGCAAGATAAATTTTTGAAAAAAAAAAAAGTAAGAAAAAACATTATTAGTTAATTCTAATTCAATAAAATAAGTAAGTGCTCTTCAAAAATTATTATTTACATTGCATTGATTTTAACTTATGTCTTGAAAGTTTAGTGTTGGTGGTCTTCAGGATGTCCATTCCATTCGGGACAGTCAAATTATGAAAATCGTTGTCACTGATGTCTGAAAATCCTGAAGAATGGAAAATTAGCATGAAAGTGTAACTGAATTTGATACAGTTCTACGTGAGAGCTAGACAAATTATTTATTGCCGTGATTTTAATTTATGTTTCAAAAAACAGCTTTAGTGTTGGTGGTCTTCAGGATGTCCATTCCATTCGGACAGTCAATTATGAAAATCGTGTTTATCTTGATGTTCTGACAAATCCTGAAGAATGATAGTAAGAAAAGTGTAATTGAATTTATACAGTTTACGAAGCTAGACAAATTATTTATTGCCGCTGATTTTTAATTTATGTTCAAAAACATGTTAGTAAGTTGGTATCTAGGATCCATTCCATCGGGACAGTCAAATTATGAAAACGTGTTTATCTTGATGTTCACAAATCCTGAAATAAATGGAAAAATTAGATAAAGTGTAAACTGAATTTGATACAGTCTTTAAGTGAGAGAGCTAGTACCTTATTTATTGCCGTTGATTTTAATTTTGTTTCAAAAACAGTTTAGTTTGGCTTCAGGATGTCCATTCCATCTGGACAGTCAAATTATGAAAACTCGTGTTTTTATCTTCGACAAATCTGAAGAATGGAAAATTAATGAAAGTGTAACTGAATTTGATACAGTTCACGAGAGATAGACAAATTATTTATTGCCGTTGATTTTTAATTTATGTTTGAAAACAGTTTAGTGTTGGTGGTCTTCAGATGTCCATTCCATTCGGGACAGTCAAATTATGAAAAACGTGTTTATTCGATGTCATACTGAAGAATGGAAAATTAGCATGAAAAGTGTAACTGAATTTGATACAGTTCTACGTAGAGAGCTGTGAATAAAATTATTTATTGCCGTTGATTTTAATTTATGTTTCCAAAACAGTTTAGTTTGTGTCTTCAGGATGTCCATTCTATCTGAAGCAAATTATGAAAATCGGTTTATCTGATGTTCGACAAACCTTGAAGAATGGAAAATATAAGTGTAAATCTGATTGATATGTCTCATGAGAGAGCTGACAAATTATTTATTGTCCATGATTTTTAATTTATGTTTCAAAACATATTAGTGTTGGTGGTCTTCAGGATGTCCATTCCATTCGGGAAGCAAATTGAAAATCGTTCATCTTGATGTTCGACAAATCCTGAAGAATGGAAAATTAGCATGAGTGTGTAACTGAATTTGATAAGTTCTACGGAGAGCTAGACAAATTATTTGATGTTGATTTTTAATTTATAAGTTTCAAAACAGTTTTATGTTGGTGGTTCAGGATGTCCATTCCATTCGGAGCAGCAAATATGAAAAATCGTGTTTATCTTGATGTTCACAAATCTTAAGAATGGAAAATTAGTCGAAAGTGTAACTGAATTTGATAACAGTTTCTACAGAGAGCTAGACAAATTATTTATTGCCGTTGATTTAATTTATGTTTTAAAACAGTTTAGTGTTGGTGGTCTTCAGGATGTCCATTCTATCTGGACAGTCAAAATTATGAAAAATCTGTTTATCTTGATGTTCGACAAATCCAAAGAATGGAAAAGTTATGAAAGTGAATGAATTTGATACAGTTCTACGAGAGAGCTAGACAAATTATTTATTGCCGTTGATTTTTTAATTTATGTTTCAAAAAACAGTTAGTGTTTGGTCTTGGATGTCCATTCCATTCGGGACAGTCAATATGAAAAATCGTGTTTATCTTGATGTTCAAACTCTGAAGAAATGGAAAATTAGCATGAAAGTGTAACTGAATTTGATACAGTTCTACGAGAGAGCTAGACAAATTATTTATTGCCGTTGATTTTACTATGTTTCAAAACAGTTTAGTGTGGTGGTCTTGACGTCCATTCCATCTGGACAGTCAAATTAAGGAAAATCATGTTATCTTGATGTCTCGACAAATCCTGAAGAATGGAAAATTAGTATGAAAGTGTAACTGAATTTGATACAGTTCTACGTGAGAGAGTAAGCAAATTATTTATTGCCGTTGATTTTTAATTTATGTTTCAAAAACAGTTTAGTGTTGGTCTTCAGGATGTCCATTCCATTCGGGAAGTCAAATTATGAAAAAATCATATCTGATGTTTGATCAATCCTGAAGAATGGAAAAATTAGCATGAAAGTGTAACTGGAATTTAAGATACAGTTCTACGTGAGAGAGCTAGACAAATTATTTATTGCCGCTTGATTTTTAAGTTTATGTTTCAAGAAACAGTTTATGTTGCGTAGTGATCTTCAGTGGAGTGTCATTCCATTCGGGACAGCATCAAATTATGAAAAATCAGTGTTTATGCTTGATGTTCGACAAATTGAAGAATGGAAAATTAGTATGACAATGAAATGTGAATTTTGATACAGTTCTACGATGAGAGCTAGACAAATTAGTTATGCGTTGATTTTTAATTAGTTTCAAAAAACGGTTTAGTAGTTAGTGGTTCAGGGTGTCCATTCATCGTCGGGACAGTCAAATTATGAAAAAATCGTGTTTATCTTGATGTTGGACAAACGAAGAATGGAAAATTAGCAATGAAAGTGTAACTGATTTGATTAGCGGTTCTGACATGAAGAAGCTAGGACAAATTATTTATTGCAGATTTATTTTAATCTTATGTTTCAAAAACAGTTTAGTGTTGGTGGTCTTCAGGATGTCCATTCCATTCGGGACAGTCAAATTATGAAAAATCGTGTTTATCTTGATGTTCGACAAATCCTGAAGAATGGAAAATTAGCATGAAAGTGTAACTGAATTTGATACAGTTCTACGTGAGAGAGCTAGACAAATTATTTATTGCCGTTGATTTTTAATTTATGTTTCAAAAACAGTTTAGTGTTGGTGGTCTTCAGGATGTCCATTCCATTCGGGACAGTCAAATTATGAAAAATCGTGTTTATCTTGATGTTCGACAAATCCTGAAGAATGGAAAATTAGCATGAAAGTGTAACTGAATTTGACGCAGTTTTACGAGAGAGAGCTAACCAAGCACTCAATGTCAATACAAGTAAACGCGCTGGGGTATAGAATATGTAACTGGCAATAAGGGGAAATAGTATTTTTCCGCACTCTCTCTTCTTATTTGGCAATTTAAAATGAAATATATGTATTACAATTTTGCCTTTGCGTCGGCTTGCAGACTGAGACGGTACAAAAAAATCCCTTTAGCTCCCTTCATCCCGCTGCACCATTGCTAATCCATTCAATAAGGATGAAAATGAAGCCAGCTCCATATGTCTGAAAGATAAGGCACATATCCAAAGATTACTGAATAAAGCAAAACGATATCTGTGCATGGTTAACTTCAGAATGAAACGATAATTTGTTCATAATTTCGATGTTTTCACGCATCGATAAACGTTCCACCGATCTTTTCCAAGAAAACTTTTATGACACTAACCGCACACACACATCAACTCTTTAACAGGAAAGAATAACTTATCCGTATCATTTGTGTTGAAATGAAAAGTAACGCATGCTTTCCCACACTGAGTTGAAAACTCTTTTTCGAGGCACTGCATAACTCGGACACCTTCTGCAGCCATTTCCACTGCCAGCTCGGCCTTTTCACCTTCGGAAATTTCAACATATTCGTCCAGCAACAGTTCCTGCTCTAATTGTTCCGCCGTTACTTCTTCGTCTTGAGCTTTCTGGCTGGATTTGATGCATGACTTGGCATTCGTCATCTTGTTGCCAATCCTCAGTTCGAAATCCAGCGTTCTGTGGACCGCGGAGTAGCATGGGATAGGTCTGAATGCTACAACAGCCCCGATGATGATGACTGGCGGTCCTACTACTGTAACTTCGACTGTTGCACGATGCTCATCGATCAGGAAGTTGTTCAGGCTGCCGTCATATCTGTATTCAGTGGGTAGTTCTATTCTTGAGCAGTTACTGACTGATCTGAAACATAAAATATTGGCATTTAGACTATTAAAGTGCTGAGAGTTTCTTTTAGAGAATCATTTCATTTAAGAATTACTTCAAAAATTCACATTCGTAGCAAAAGATTTTTCTTATTTTTGTGCAAAAAGAAGATTATAGGCATTCATAAAGGTTACAGATCCTGTTATAATAGAATTTAGTTGATAATTCAGGATTGCGAACTTAAAAATAAATGCATAAAGCATAGAATTAGAAAAGAGAACTAAAATTATTTTAATTCGGAGGTAGTTATGATATTTAAAAGAAAAAATTATTCAATATAATATTCCTGTTTGTCTTGTCATAATTGCAAAGCTCTAACTGATATTTTGTATTTCATAGTTATCAGTTTCATCAAAGTTTCTCGTTTTTAATTCTTTTTTTAATTCTTTGGACAGAAAAAAAATAATCTCGATTTTTTTTTATTTCTCGAATTACTTTTTTTATATCTCAAACAATAAAAACAAAAATATGCCTGACAGTAGTATGTAAACTAAAAAAAAGGTGGGGAGAAATTATCGCAAGAGATAGAAAATACTTTTCGCGATAAAATTGGAAAACTTAATTTTTTGAAGTAATTTAATTCTTATTATGACAAAATATGTACCAATTTATGAAAAAATGTGCTTCTAAATTGTATTTATTATTATATGGCTATTAGAACAAGTAGAGCATGAATCAAACTTATTCAAATTTTACCATATGGAAATATTTTTTTCCTGTTTGGTATGCCTGAACTACATTTCAAAGCACTAAAATTTGCCTTTTTAAACATCTGTCCCAGTATTACATCATTGGTTAATATTAAGAAAAAAAAGGAATATAATTTTTCACTGAAGAATTAATTCTATAGCTACTCTTCTAAATGTACTGTATTATATGAATTATATTTAAAGCAATTAAATATTAATTTTCTTTCTAATTTAAATAAACAGACCATAACTCTGAAAATACTTTTACCTTGTTCGGGATATTTCACAAAGACTAGAAGGAGATTTTGTTGTTCCAGTGACAATTTTGGGCATCGTCAAGTTCCACAAAATCGTCAGCCGCTCAGAAGTGTCCAGTAGTTGAAACTTTTCCAACACTTCTTCCAAATCAGCCATTTTCATGGACAAAAATCTCACGTGTTGCAAAAAATCTTTCGTCAAGAGTCGGATGTTTTCCTCTGAACATTCAAGGTCAAGCTCTTTACAACGTTCCTCGCCCCAATGCCAGATTGCTTCGATGATTTCGACCTCAGATTCAATGTCCATCAGGTCCAGCCTCAAAATGTCTTGAATAGTTGTTTTCGAAGCAGAATGAAAAGACTCGGAATGTAACAGTTTTTTGGCGTTTCTGGACACAAATCCGAGACAGCGAGATTGAAGCTGTTTCATTTCTAGGAATGCTGCTTCTTCATAGAGAGAGAAGACGGTTTGAGAATCCAAGACGACATTTGACAAAAGGTAGCTCTCACAAGCCTTGAAAAGAGGCTTGATTAGATACTTTTTTGATGCATAGGCGGCTTCGAAGGCCTCGTACTCGTTGTCGATCTGTATTTCGCTGGAATACAGATACCTAAGAATAGAAAGGAAATTGTGATGCGAAAGTCCCGGTATAGATGTATGAAAATGCATACAGAATTAAATAGTTTCAACAAGTAGGGGAACGGCGGGTAGTATGGGCCACCTAATGTTCCTATGACCTGCCGGAAGTTAGGAACCCATTATTTTGCCTACAGTACAGCCATAGAATCAGTCTTCCATGCGCAGATACTGGATGACATAACTTCTCTGTTTCGTTGCTTAGGAAATTTTCTTTGTTTGTGGCCCTATATGTGGTTGCGTCGTATAATTTTTGACGATTCCTTGCACTTTTACGGGTAAGAATAAAATTATGAAACTAGTGTTATTATTTTTCTTACTTTATTTAGATTATGGCGTGAAAGTTTCATCTTGCTGCCTTTAACCGACTTTAGCCGTTACCATGTTTTTCTTTTCAATGTCGGTCGGTAGTATGGGCCATATGAGTAAAACATATAATCTTAAGAAAAAATACCTAAGTTCAAGAAGAAACCTAAAGCCGAGGGTCGAAGAGAGTGATTTTCGGATGCCATGAAACTTGGAATTGCAAGAGGGAGAGGGCGTGGTGGCCTATTGGTAAGGTAAAGGCTTTGGGGCCGGCTCCAGGCTCGAAACCCGATTCCACCAAAACTCTGCCGTGTGGAGGGGGGCCTGTTGCATGCTAAATCAAATGCCCTCCCGCTGGTGTAGCGCGGAGAGGGGAGGGGGGTCCTAGTCATCTGATCACGGTTAAAAATTACAAGGTGCGTCCAAACATATCCCTCGTGTTGCTTCAAAATGGGATGTTAATATAACAAAACTAAACTAATTTCAATTGCAAGTGTTTTGGAAAATAAACTGTCTGAAAGAGTTGCATCTGATCATTACGGTGCGCTTAGAAGTACACTGAAGAGAATTAAAATTAATTAAATAAGTAATAATTCATTAAGATTAAATGACTAATAAGATAACGAATGCTAAAAAAATCTTACTATTGTTGTAATTTGGCTACAGAATCAGAATATATCCATTTGTAGGTGAAAAAATTATTCGAGTTTATTTTAAAACTTGTGTTTTTTAGTGTGATCCATGCTACCCGACATTTTTAATTTTTTGTAAATTATCAACTTAAAAATTAGTTGTCATATGTAATTTGCATAGCTTAGATAAATTTGTTTAATATAATCAACATGAAGAAAAGTGTTCAAAGAAAGTTTTTGAACAGTTATAGCTCATTCCACCTAAAAATATCAATTTTATAATAAATTCTCCTTAAATGGCCTATACTACCCGCTGTTCCTCTATATATTACTTAAAAATTCCAAGAAAAATAGACAGACAAAGAAAGAAACGAATTGCGTTTAACGTCAAAAATGGAACCAGAAATTAAACTTAAATCAAGACTTTGAATATCGTTTCGTATAACTTTCGATCTAAGGGCCAACCAAAATCAAGTATTTATAGTTTTTCAGAAATTCATTTCATCGAGAAACAAGTTCCAACATCTTTCCCCTATGGTATTACGTATATAAAAGTATAGCAGAGAAAGTTTGAAGAATAAATTTAGGAGCTATTTAAAGATCGATTTATGTAAGGTTTACCCATCAAATTATGTCAGAAGTGTTCAAATGTGATCACCTTATCAACTGGTTACTTCTCCATTAGCTTGACAGCAGCCAAAATGTGCACCAAATTCAGCATCGTACGCGACATAAACATGCGTTTTTTCGCCAATTCAGAGGATAAGGTTGCTGTATTTGGAACATATGCAACTACCTAATCAAAAAGTAACATTTCGCAGCGAGCTTTGTTCTTGTTGACAGTTTCTTTTGATCTAGATAAAAAGAACGCATTATTAAAATTAAGCCTTATTTTTTCTCAATCAGAACAATACCTTATATTGCAGAGATTTGGAATCCGGTCATATAAATTTCCTCTGAAATGAAAATTGTGCCACTTTTAGAACAGGAAAAATTATTCGCAAGTGCCATAAGAATAAAACTTTTCACCCCAGAAATGGCATTTAAAAACAAAATGCTACGAATATTTACAGAAATGTCGAACGTAATAACTTGCATAAGGAACTTACCGAAGCATAATGGCGAATCCTTCTTTTGTGACATCGGGAACACGAATTTCGTCTTGTTCTTTTATCTTGCCATAGAACATGGCTTTGAAAACTTGACTTCCCAATGCAAGGATTAGTTTGTGGCACGGATACTTGCTGGCAGGCTGATCTACCAGAAAGACCACATCACTCAAGGATTCATTTTCTAAAAGATTGGCTATCTGAGTTTTAAGTTTTCGTTCTTCTGGAATTTCTGATGGTTTTTCCATTCTGAAAAGCAATACAATAATGTGAGTTTATTAACAGACAGAAGTTAAATTGTTCCTAAAGACTAAATATAAATTCATGTTGCAAAACAACGCACTGTCTTCATCACAAAATCGAAGGTATTTTAGGCTTGTCACCAGTGGCGAATCCAGGATTCGGGTTGGGGGGGAGGGGGGCTGAGGTCATAAAAATTTTGTGTCGTAGTGACGAATGTCAAACCTCATGGCTTATTCGATCCAAATTACTTTAACTTTACAGATTTTCCTCACCTGACAATAAGAATCATCATCAAATCAAAATAAAATCGTACAATACTTTCGATAATTTAATAAAAAATACGAACAAAATAACTAGCCAAAAAAATGTTTTCGACCCCGTCAACGATACAAGTACCAGTGGAAGGTTGGAAAAGTAGGAAACTTTTCGAGCCTGTCAAGCCAGAAAGCAATGCTGTCGCGATTTTATTATTATTTTTTAATGAAAATTAAGAACAAACAGTTGTAGTGATTTTAAATAAAATGAAGAATTTTGGTTTAGGTCTGAGTGGGCTGCAGCCCGATAGCCCCACTATTCGATACCCACGATATTCGCCACTGCTTGTCACTATGACATTTTCAGACACATTGGAAGCATAACTGATTGTGATATATTACAATTAGTTATCGCATAATGTTGAACGCGCTCAAAAATTCTTACTTTCGTAGAGCACTACCAAAACATTTTAAGTAATGCGATGGTAATATTAAAAAAGAATTCGCTTAGTTTAGTTTTAATCTTGGATTTTAAGAAGAGCAGAAATATGGTCTGATTTTATTTATAATTATATAAAATACATCCGAAGAAAAAGTAAGTGTATGAAGCTCATAAAAATCTAAGTTAATCGAGCTGGTTTCTTTCAAAAACAAGAAACAGAACTTTGACGTTCTGTCACATCAAAAAGAAAATAAATTTTAAAAAATTAGTTTGGAGGAGGAATAGAAGCATACCGCAATACAGAAATAACAACTAGTAATTTGGTCTGTCCTTACGGACGTACAAATTTCGAGCCACTGACAGTTCCGAAGAACGCCAGCAAATTCGACACAAGGGGCACTGCTTCATAAGATAAAGGCTAAAACAACCAACACAATTTCTCATAATTTAAAATTTCTTATAAGCACTTTCAAATTTTCCTATACACAATTCTTTGATTAATAATTAAATAACATTAAAATGAAATAATAATAATAATAATAAAGAGAAGAAAATGAATATAGGAAGCCACAAATTAAAATGGAACCATGCAACATACTTCACACACTGCTTCATAAGATAAAGGCTAAAACAACCAATACACAATTTAAAATCTTCCTATACACAATTTTCAAACTTTCCAATACACAATTTCTTGATTAATAACTAAATAACATTAAAATAAAAAAATAACAATAAAGAAAATAAGAAGGAAAAAGAATGCAGGAAGCCACAAATTAAAACGGTACCACGCAACAAATCAAAAATAAACAAACAACACAGTTAAGGCTAACTTACGGAGACGATTATTTACAATAAATAGTTAAAACATAGAAAAAAACCATATAATAGCAAAATAAAAATCAGTATATGTATCATTAACAGCTGTAATCATTTAAGACAAATATTACAGAAGGTATTGTAAAATTGCAGAACAAATAAATCTAGCTAAATTTTCTGAATATGAACACTTTATCTATAAGCTGAAAAACGGAACTATTCGAGAAATTTATTTCAAACGAATTATGAATCCACGCCATTTTTTTTTAATTCGGACAAATGTGTTGAATATCCAAACTGCCAGCTAATCCTGATCATTTTATTTTAGCATCCTAGTTTGAGAATTTCTCCGTCCATAATAACATATCTCGTATATGGTTCATGCTCAAACAATTATTGCCTTCTTTTCAGTATACAACAAGCTTATCGAGTGACTGACAAACAAGCAAACCGTAAATCATCAATGAAAAGAAAAATAATTAAAATCTCTGAAATTACAATGTTTGTTAAAAATATCATCATTCCATCAAAAAAAAGATTTCATCGTCAATCATATGCGATTTCAAAAAAAAAAAAAAACGGAAAGATAAACTACTCAACGCACTCAAAAATGTGCCGACCAGCAAAGAGACCGTTCTTTCAACAAAATCCAGATGGCCAAGAAAAATAATGCGCTCACTCTCATATTAAAGTAAAGCTTCTTTGCCTGTGTTGTACACGCAAGACTCGTACAGAACAGACTTGTAAGAAATGGAGTTTAGTACTGTCTTTTTATATTTTTCACGATTTTTGGATTTTCTTCTGTCGACTTATCGTATACTAACTAGTTATTTGTCGTGTTCGTTTTAAAGAAAATGCTTTAATTTTTTTTTCTGTCAGTGGGCGTAGGAAGTGCATTGAACTTTCTTCTCGTTAAAAGAGGGAGACCCACATCACACTGTGTGCTTGCTATCATATTTCAGATAAATCACCGCAGAGATGACGTAAGTGGACTTTTCTTCATTCGGAAGAGGTTTTAGTATTTGTTTTGAGTGTTAGATCTGATGAAAAAACTAACCGTCGGAATCTTTTATCTCAGTCGAAACTTGAAATTGTTTTTAATAAAATACAGGGTTCCGTAATTTGATCACTGTATAAAGAGTGGTTTCAAAAAATTTGGAGCAAATAACAGAAAATACTTTGAAAAAGGTTTTATACAGCAATTTCAGGATTATTTTATGAAATAGTTTACAATTTCTTGAATGATTTACAACATGAGCTGCTTAGTACACAAGGGTGGATCGAAAATTCGAAATGTGGATAAAATAATCGGCATAGAGTGAAAAAGTTGTCTTTTAAGTGCACTAGCATACATGCAAAATTTTTTCAACTTTGTTTAATATCTTCCGGTTCCCCAAGGCACTTAAATATTTGCAAAAAAAAGCGATTTTTATGCAAATTTCGAATTAAAAATTAAAAATAAAAAATGTGTTAAAGAAACGATTTTACAGGGATAAACGTAGAGGAAAGGGTGAAGGAATGATAAAAAAATTCCAACAAAAAGTGGAAAATTATCGTAATGAAAAAATATCGTGTTTGTTCAATATCACATTTTGTAAGTGTACAAATTTCGATACATATAAATGCCAAAAAGACATGAAAATTTCACTTGCTGAGCTATTGTTTATAAAAGATCAAAGATTAGGAAGGAAAATGGTTATTGGAGGAGTGGACGCAATTGCGACTAAAAGAAAAGAGAAAAGGGAAAAAGAAAACAGATGGAAGACAAAAGAATAAAACTTAAAATGGTTAAAACTGACGCTGATGCTGCTCATGCTCAATCAATGGAGCTACTTGAGCTCAACACTATGTATTCCTGCACGTATACAGATACGGATGCAATTACCTTGGAATATCAATCACAAAATCGTTTAGATTTCCCTACCTTAGCAAGGGTAGCGGCAAAATAAAGGATTTGTCTACATTGGCACCTCGCGTCGAGGCTAGAAATTAAACTCGAAATCCCCCGTGTGGGGGAAGAGGAGGTGGGTGGGAAAAATTCTGCGACTTCGAACCTTGTCTCAAAACAAACTTTTGGACATCCGTGAATGCTTAGTCTAATTTTTCGACTAAAATGGGTGGGAGAAAAAATGCTCTTACGACAAATGGCATAGCTTAGCCTTCTCGTGAATTCCCAGCTTTAAACTCATTTCTTCCTTTTGTCTCCACAATTTGAACCACCTGCCACGAGTCCAGCAATCTTTGGGACTCCATTTTTCCATCCCTATTATTATTACGTAGAGAAGATAAGCTCCTTCATATCATGGTTTTTATTATCATTATCCGAAATACCAATCTCTTCTTTTTAGTGCCTCCGTGCCTTATCGGGAAAACACCGGATAGTGTTCCTTCTTTTTCTCTTTACGTCCTCTCCCTTTGGGATCGGACTCAATAACCTTGAACGACTTTACACATTCATTAGGATGATTTAAAAGTTCGTCAAAATTAAATTCAGCATCTCTTAGGGATGGTAATCAACTGACGTCAATGTATTGTTGTGCAAACATATTGAAATATGTGCATGCTACAAAATAAAAGTGGAAACAAAAATTCTGCCTTTCTGTAAATATTCAAAGAAAGCAGTATTTTTTATTATAACTTTAACAGTGGCAAATGAAGTTGGAATGAACAGTGGGAATGAAGGATTTGATAAAACAATAAATTGATTTTGAATTTAATTACAATAATAGAAAGCATTGTTACAAATTGTGTTTGAAATGAATTTTGAAATGTTTATTAAAATGGAGGGAGAACGTATCCCATTTAGATTCAGATCAGTAAAAAGAAAATGTTCTGCTGTTTAAGATGGTATATAAATCATTTTTGTGCAATATATATTTCAGAAGTTATTGGCAAAAAACTAAGAAAAAATGGGGAAAATCGACGTAATTTTTGTTATTTAAGTAAATATTTTTAAGAAGTAGTAATTTTTGAAAGTCGAAAAAGCACAATTAATCTAGAAATGGACCCCAGAAGGGCATGCGCAAGTTACATGTCGATACTATTCGCCGTTTAGGAAGACTTCTTGTGACAGATAGACCGGTAAAACACCTTTATTTTCTTCCTATTTCGTCTCCCTTCGATAGGAAGCGGACTAAGTAACCTTGAAAGACTTAACACACTCATAAGGATCATTTAAATTTTTTTAAAAAAATTAAACGATACATCTCATAGAAAGAGTAATTAATTCAATTGCACAGTGTAATTAGATTACTGTACAACTATATCAAAGGAGGTATATGCTACGACATAAAACCGGAAATGAAAAGTCTACCTTGGAGTTAAAAACACACACATCCAAAGAAAATAATATTTTCTTACATTAACTTTAACAGTGGCAAATGCGCGTGAATGAAGGATTTGATAAAACAGAAAATTGGCTTGAATTCAATTTCATAAGAACAGAAAGTATTGTTAAAAATAAATTTTGAAACCTTAATTACATTTAGAGAAAAATTGTTCCACAATGGAATAACTATCATTAAAAAGGTAATGCTCTTAAAGAGGGTGTAAAAATAATATTCATGCGATAAATATTTCAGAAGTTATTGACTGAAACGTCTAATAATTAGGCTTTAAGCGGCTTAATTTTCGATATTTAATTAGATATCTTAAGAAGTAATTAATTCTGAATATTCAAATTAGCACAGTTGACATAGAAATGAACCCCAGAATGTTGTGTGCACATTTCATGTCGCTACTGTTCACGGTTTAGGAGGAGTTCATGTGACCGACAGACAGATATATGTACTTTCTGTTTTATGTTATAGACTAGCTGTTATGCCTGGCGTTTCTCGGGATAAAAATACTTTCATGTCTAATATTTTTGATGCAAAAAAATACTTTTGTATAGAAAATTACAATACCCAAAATTTATCGTCTGAAATGTTTTTTTTAATTAAAATGAGAACATCAGTTGAAACATACGATTTTTAAAAACCGCCGATAGCTAATTTTCTCCATAAGTTATTAATATTTATTGCATAGGTACTTCAAATTTTGTTCATAAATCTTTGAGTATAAGAAAGATTTTAACCGATGTTTTGGAACAATTACATAGTAAATTTTTCATTGAGAAAAAGCGTTGGAATAAACATGAATAAAAAATTTTTTGCAGTCTAATCAATAAAATGAGTGTTTTTTAATAGGCGTGGATAAACATACAATAACTATACATAAGATTACATGAACAAAATTGACATAAAAAAAATAAAATTCGTCTTCGTCCAAAATTCTTCTAATGTGATCTAGCAACAGTTCTTATGTATTCTTGTTCTTCACCAATAAAAAAAAAAGTGTTATAAATTGTAAATTTCATACACATTTTAATTTTTGAAAAAATATTAAAATGAGGGCAAAGAATTGCACGGGAATGAAAGTTGTGTTATGAAAAGTTAATTTTTTAAACTTTTATTATGTGTAAAAATTATTAAAAACGGATTGCCTCGATTTCATTATTTTTTTAAATGAAAATTAAGAACAAACAGTTGTAGTGATTTTAAATAAAATCAAGAATTTTGGTTCAGCTCTGGGGGCCTGCAGCCCGATAGTCCCCCCCCCCGGATTCGCCACTGCCCTATAAAAATCATTATGTCAAAAAAAGTATCTACGCACTCAAATGCTCAAACTGAATGTTAATCAATAGGACCACGTGCTGCCATTTTGTTGAGTTTTTCCAAGTACCTCTTTCCCAGCTTAGCAGGAAGGTGGTAATATGTTTTTCCTCGTTATTTGGTTCATTTGTTTTCGAAACGAGTTTTGAATTGTTTTTCATCCTTGAAAAGGCATCTCGATCGGAAGGAGTTCACGGCCAGAAAGCGTGCTGCTCCTTCACCGAGTTTATGACAGGAAATGTTTCAGCTACAAACTCATTTACGAAATTTCAAAAGTAATCTTGTAAGAACACCGTTAGGCATGCGGAATTCACTAAACTAATGTAGCTGGCTGGTAATCCTATTCCTTTGTTTTGGTCTTTAACATAGCACACTTTTTTTTCTTGTTTATTTCCTGTCTGAAACCTACTTTCGAGCTAGTTAGATTAGCGTATTTGCCAATACTGCGTCTAAAACGATTTTTTAATTCTCTTTAAAATTTTGAGAACTGCTTTTCATTGTTATATTCTCTATTATCATAAGATATTCTACGGTATCTCTACGATGTTGATCGGTATTCTGAATTCCGTACAACGCCGTGGAGATATCGCATGCCAGATTCTTTAATTCTACTGGATTAAAAATAATTAAATCGATGGAGGAATGCTCTTGGTTTTAGTCGAAAACTGCAACAAGATATACTTCATAAGGCACTTTTAATTAAAAGTGTACGAAATCAATTCATATTTTTGCACTCTCAAAATCTTCTCAATTCGCCACTTCTCGCCAATTTATTCGAAATACTAAAGTGATCCGACTTCCGGAAAAGCCGAGAAAGTCTTGATTTTAGTCTTAAATTGAAATATAATCTCCCGGATTGTCTCTTTTTTTACCTATAAATAACTAATTAATTTTTATAAATAAAAAAGTTTGACAAGATTTTTTTTAAGTTTTCTAAAATATTATCCCTTCCAACTTTAATTATGAAAACAGTATGAGCACACTAATTTGGCTCAAAAACAAAAGTGATTTTTTTTTCCTCATATGATCATATGTATGTGTGTGGAGGAGGGGGAGAGGTAAGAAAAAGTGTTTTGATGAGCACGTGCAATAATTAGAAGAGGAAAGAAGTAAGAAATAATTAATTGACTAGGCCTACTAGACTTTTGAAGTATCCTTGCTTTTAGAAAATTTTCTTCCATAGAAGAATCATATGTAAACTGTCCAAACTCACCGGGTTAGTCAAGATAGGCGCTGTTCTTTAACATTTTGTTTCAAATTTGGGGAAAAAAAGTGTTCCGGATTGTCCCACTGTTTATTTAGAAGTAAATATTTCGTCTTGAATTTAAAAAAAATACCTGGACTTCTGATGAATTCGTTTTCGCGACCTTTACCGTACATATTTGCACCATACATAAAATGTAGTGCAGAGTGGCAGCCGTAATTTAATGCATAATGGCAGATCAAATCATAATTCGTACTGTCTTATTAGTCTTAAAGTAAAGTGATCACACATCTCCATCAAATGAACTATCGTGACCATCAAATGCACCGGGACGTCTCTTTTTATATGCATTTTGTTCCGAATTATCCTCCCCCGTTGGTGTGGTGCAAAAGTTTGGAGGGGGTGCCAGCTCAGGTGTCGTCCTCGTCATTTGAACGCGGTTCAAACTTACGAGGTCAGTCCCAAAATTGCTCTTGTGTTGCTTCAATACAGGGCGTTAATATAACTAAACTAAACTAAACCAGATTTTCTTCCTTAGCCTAGTATCCAAAACGTCCAAGATATAAGTTCAGAAAATCAGATTAGCTTCAGTTGTAATAAAATAATTAACTAAATAAAAACATTGAAGTTGCTTGAAAATCATGTAATTTCGATTTCCTTTGACTAACGATATTTTATAATTAAATTTAGTAAATTTTTTTAAAAATGAAAAACTTTTCCTGAGATTCAAATATATATATATATATCGGACACACCACAGAGATTTCAATTCCATCACTTTTCAAATTTCAATTATGGCACGGAAGACCTGTTTTCAGCACGAAGCGTTCATTAAACGGAGATACATTTCCCATTTTTACTCAATAATATTCAGTTAAATATGATTCCAACCTTTGTGTTTTCCTTCGCATAACAAAACTGGATCTGAGAAAAAGTTATTTGGCATAGAATTAAATCTTGAAACAAAGGGCTATATTTCTTTTTGACTGATGAATGAATTTCTGGAAAATGAAGGAATTATCATATAACAAATCAAGAATAATCAGAAATTACATCTTATTTTACAGCAGCCGTGACATTATAACAACGCAAAACCATGCAGAAAGTGATTCTAAAATTCAAACAATAACTTTATGCATCCATAACGATAGTATAAATATATGTTTTTTCCTCCATATTACAGTGACAATAAGAATAAAGGAATGCTTAATTGCGATTACTTCAGTTATATAGGTATACTTATCTATACAACTAATTCTGTTTTCTAAGGTAAAATTACATTTTATATCTTTAGAATTTTCGGATTTCACGTACCATGAAATTGAAAACGTTCCTACTCTTTCAAAAAAATGTGATACAAAAAAGGCATAGCTCATCTTAATTAGTTACCTAACTTATCCAAAGAAAAATTGCAAACTGTCCTCACAGTTTGGACCTGAATTTGTACATCAGAGTTTTTATCAATTACTTCTAAAATTCTCAACTTTAAATCTGTACAATTTGGACATAAATGAACTAAAATAATTGACATTCTGCAAAGATAAATAAAATGCTTCTAAAATTAGTTTAATTCAGTTTTAAAAGGTAAAAGTTTTAAATTTAAGCCTTTTAAATTTGAATCAAGCAAACGTAAAGATGCCGTAGAATATTAGAATAAGTAACGAAAACAACATATTTACCCGTCAGAAAGAAAAGACAAAAAAAATTATATTTTTTATAAAAGAGAATTCAATTTGCATAAGAATTTAAATAGAATCCAGTTTAAATTTCCCTTTCTTGTTTTGTTTCTTAATATTTTACTCGCTGCTTTCTTATTTTTTGTAAACAAAAAGTAATTTATAGCTTCGATAATTTCAATGCTATAAAATATTTTCATCATATTTCCTATGAAGACATTTTTTTTTAAATTTGAAATAAGCTTGTTTTGTTTAATAAATTTAAAATAAGAATACAAGTAAACAGAAATATATTAACACCAAGACAGAAATTTGACATTTTGTTTATCACAAACATTTATAAAATCTCACCTGTGACTTCTTTTCTCAACGAACGAATATTTGAAAAACAGCCCTCACGCGCCGAGTTGCCGCGCATTCTAAACCGAAACTACTTTCTCTGTCGTTTTCCTTTCCCCTTCATCGAAGCGGTTCAAGAACCCTGAAGGACATTGTTTCCCTCCTGTCCCTTCCACCCTCAAAGAACCCGTGGTTGACCACCCCATCTGGGTCAAGGTCTCAGGAACTACAACCAGCACTCACAACGCAGTTTCGATCAAAACACAATCCCTTCTTGTAGAAAGGTTTCATCTAGACTGGCATACATGTCGTCCTTTGAGAGAACGTTTATGTTCCAAGATAAAGACCCGTCATGTGTTCCAGTCTGTTTTAAATAACGTTTTGGGGTTGCGGCTTCGTATGGCGTGGGTGTTTCTGAGAAGTGATGGCAAAGCATAAAATCTCTTGCTTCTTTCACCTCTGGGAAGTCAAATACTCAAAGGGAGATGTTGAAAATGGTGCTGTTTTATCCTATGTAGGAAATTCAATGGCATGAGGGGAGGGAATAAGAAGGTATAGATGTCCAATTGGGGGGGGGGCGTCGTAAAGACAAAGTATTTCTGAGTTATTAATTTATTTTTTTTTCCACTAGTTAAAACCAGGTCCGGTGCACGCTAGCCAATTCGTATCGTTGAAGTTACAAAAATAACAACAGTAACCCCCATTTCCCCCTGTGTGTCTCCACAGGGGGATGTAGGTTACTATTGTTATTTTTATAGCTTCAACGACCCAAATCGGCTAGTGTGCACCGGGCCTTACTCTTGCTGTGCCACTGCTGAGATTGGTAATATTTTGTCTAAGATTTGGAGTATATTATTATTAATGTTTCAGACTAATTAAATTATCAATAGAATAAAAGGAGTTAGGATAAGAGTTTAAAATATGCGATTCATATTTCTCACGAAGTTCGTAAATTCGGTCCACAATTAAAATTTAATTTGTGAGAAATTCAATGGCGTAACTAACTCCTTTTGAAATATTTCAATGTTTGTTCCATAGAGGGAATTCTTTCAACAACGAATTTCATTAAAAAACTTGGCGTCAGTACTATTATATTGTTACAGGTTAAGTTTCAATTATTGTTTAACACCAAAGAAAATAAAAAATGTAAATGAATTATGTGCCAATATGTACAGAAATAAAATTCGTCCATGAGTCGGAACGTCCCTGCAACTTTCTTGAGTTATGATATGAGCACTATTAAAAGGGTTTTAATATGCTATGTGCTCACCGAATGAGGAAAAATTGTACTCAACTTCGAATGCTTTATTGTTGTTTATGAACCCATTTTCACCAACAACAGTTAAATACGTACATGCTTTTCACTACTGAGAAACACACAGTACAAATTATCCCTCTTCGCCAAACGTACAAATTTCATTACAGTAAATTTGGCGCATACTGTATAATTAATTTATCATTTTAATATTTTGTATTCCAACCTGAAAGTGACCGTAGCTGTTTGTTGTGACGGACCAGTGCGATTATTCAGGAATTCTTGCCTTAAACTGTGAGCCCTATACTCACAGGCATCTTAATATATCAAGAGATCCTGAACAAATCTTCTTCACACAAATTCCATTAAATTTCTTTATTCCGGATTAT
>BGPR01000014.1:1860878-1871971 GCA_013235015.1 Araneus ventricosus
ACACGTCATTACCCGGTCAGATCATACAAGCTTCTAACAAAAAGTTAACAAACTTTGGCGTCTACATTTGGCAACCCCGCCAAGGCGCCAAGCACAGTTGGCGCGTCAACAGTAGCGATTCCAGACAGTGATAAAATTAAAGTATATATCCAGTTTATTCTCACTAATGGCAGTAATGTATTGTAACAGTAACTTTAATGTTTTTAAATACCTGTTAATGCTATAACGATATGCTTAAAGAAGCTTTTTTTTTTTCAGTTTCGTATAAATTAAAGCAAGTCTGTTTGTTATGAATTCCTTCCTTTTTTATATACGAAATAATAAAAAAAATCAGCGTAAATACGAGCATCGTTACAGATACTGATCAAATAACCATTCGTCAAATAATTAATAGAATACAATTATTGAACGCGCTACATCTCACCATAAATTTGAATTTTTGTTGTTATGATCTATATTTCTATCTTGTTTCAATAATCCCTTCATGAAAATTCAGAATTGGATTCCACGTTTATTCACTTTTAGTTTTTATTATTTTCAATGTTTTTATTATTATTTTTAATACAAACTTTTCGAAATTTGCGTCTTGTTTGCCACTTATTGCTCCCCTTCCAAAACTCGACAAACTTCTCAATGAAGTGACTGAATAAAAGCAGTACATTGAAATACATAAAAATGCCCAGAAAAATGTAAATGCACTATATAGTTTTCATTTTGACTGTTAAAATGAACGAGAAGCATGTATCTGTCTTTTAGCGCAGGATTTTATGATTCTGCAAATTTTGAGACCGATTATCTCGGAAAGTTCTGAAACTAGAACAAAAATAAAACTAGCCTTTTGTATGGAATTTTACACTCTTTAATTTCGTGTATATATGTGGGATTCCGTTCAACGAACAAAATGCCCACGGAAGAATTACCTATAAGGGGTAAGTAGTTCGGGTTTATGTCTAGGGGATTTAAGGGTTTTAAACTACATTAAATTTAAAACAAAACATTACTTAAAATAATACGAGTAGAGTTCAGGTTAAATACAAAAACATGTATTAAAGTACTATAGGGAGAATTTACAGGGGGAAGGTATATATACACAAAAACGTTTATTGGAGTGCTGAGAATTTACATGAAGTCGTATTTACTAGATCAGCTAGATTAATAAAGGATAGATGTTACGGGTTAAAGATTTAGAGATTAGAGAGCCATAAGGGAAGTTAGATGGGTCATAGTTACTTACAACCGGGCGATCGGGCGGCTTAACTGCGCCAAGATTGATCTGTCAGCAGAGGAATTGAGAGAGGTTACATGACGGCTGCCTGCGGTGCGCTGCTGCTCGCTCTCAGTTTTTGTTGGAATTCAAATGAACTGGTTCAGTCACTGAATGAAAGCATCTCGTTGGTTAATTTTCATGACGTAGCCGAAGTTACGGCACTAGTCTAAGTTGATTGGTTGTTACAATCTATATATATTGTTCATTTGTGTTTTTAATGAATCTGTCAGTCAGTCAGTGATGTAGCAGTAGTCAGTCGAATGGATGGCTGTCATTGAGTGTTTGGGCTGCAAGACAGCAGCATGTCTTTATTTGTTTTACAGTAAACTGGATTAAAGCTCTTTTGTATTTTAAAACTGCCTGGTATCTGCGTTACTCTGCAAATTACACTCACGACAGGCCAACAGTTTTGTAGGGAAAAAGATGGCGCTGATTGTAGCAGAACTGTGGTTCTATCTATCGCCAAACAAATTAATCTAGCTCACATTTTCTTTTATACGGTGATTAAATTATTCTTTACGGGTATCCTACATACATGTGTTTCGGAAATTGAATAGTTGTCGAGATGTTTATAAAAAACTTTAAAAGGGGGGGGGATGAAATCCAAGATGGTGGTACGATCTCCCCTTCTACTACCAGGGATTTTAATATGTTCAAAAGAAGCCCGCCATGAACATGTGTGCCATTTTTCAAAACCATATGACCAATGTCTTTTTTTCCACTTCTATTTTGGTCCTTTGATGACTGGACTAAAAAGTGGGTTCAGTAATTGTACTCTATTTGTTTTATGAATGGTTATTTAATTAGTATTTTAATGATGCTTGTATTGAAGATGGTGCGTTTTATTATTATGTAAAAAGAGAAAGGAATTATTAAAGAAGAAGCCGCCACAAACATGTGTACCAATTTACTTCGTTGACTGGACTATTTAAGCTTTTTCTTTTGAACTGTTACAATGCAGCCCCGTTTTACCGAAGTAAAGGGGGGGCCGTTTCGGATAAAGATTTTTTCGGTTAAGCGATGACCATCTATTACTATTTTGTATCCAATTACGGTATGTAATTCTGAAATGTTTTGAATGTAAAACGAATTCAAAATTCTCTATGTAGACTACACTTACGTTCTTTATTAAAGTTAACCCTCCCTCCGGCACAATATTCGTACCGACGAGTTCGGGCGCAATGCGTCTGACAGGCACGGGTAAACAATAACGTAATTAATATTATTAATACCCATTAATTTTAAATTAAGCAGTCTAAAATTAATCACTGACCTTCTTGGGGTGTCTTAAAAGAAAAAAGTAGGGATATCATTGCAAAAAAGTCTCGCTTTCGCGATTATTTCCGTGCAGTACAGTACGTATTTTTTGGATTTTAGATTTCAGAGGCATTTCGGATAACCAGGGTTTCGGTTAACCAGAGTTTGGTTAACCGGGGTTAATTTGTATTTATTTTCAACAGGCAGCTACTTTTAGTTCTTCGAAAATAACTAATACGTCTGCCATTACTAACGAGATCTATTTTTTTTTAGATTGAATATGTGTATAGTCCCTCAGTGCTATAGACCTTAAATTGTTTTCTTCTACCTAACCTGAAACAAAGGGGTAAAAATGAACAGCTCACCCTGACGCTGGGCATGAACTTTCCAATCGGAAGCAATCCTATTCTGCGAAGGCCGAGTCCGCTACTTGTCGAACGTCTTGTTAGCGAAAATCGTATGGTTTCTCTACAGTTCCTTATCAAGTATTACTTCCTTCCGAAAGCCTTTTAGCAGAATTCTTCGTACACCCATTATTTTTCTTTCACTCCCCATCTTCCTCCGTAGCATCCCACACACAGTCGCAATTAAGACATCACCGTGATAATTAAAAATGATGTCACATTACAGCTGGCCTTAAAGAATTTGCACGTCTGATTCCTTAGTAAATTATATCTTTCAGGAAAGTGGTGTTTTTGTTACAAAATCCACATTCAGGGATTGAGAATAGCTCGATAAAAAAAGAAAAGGCTAAGGAAATTGAGAAAAAAAACTTATTCTTCACTTTAATTTTTTTTATGGAAAATGTAGAAAATTGATGAGTTTTTTTTTTCTGAAATGAATGCGCTGTTCTAATTTGGTGTAAAAAATTTCATTTTGTTTTTTTATATATATAAATGATTCAAAATGCGCTACCAAAACTTCATTTATTTGCGTTTTTATCAATTTCACCTTCTTTTTCCAATTTCATGTCTCATTTACTATTTTTATTGCGGGAAAAACTGTCATTTTTTATGTATTTTCAGAAATTTCTGATAGTCCTATTGATAGTTATTGTTTATTCAGAATCATTAAGAGTTTTGGATTGCTGGCAGCATTCCATAGCCTTACCTAATTTTGTGTGTGTGTGTGTGTGTGTGTGTTTCAAACTCGCATGCTTGCCTTACATGTAAGGGGTGCTTTATATTTTTTTCTACTGGATTCCTCCCACGTCAGCATATCCGATAATAAACTAGCTGATAAAATTTCGAAGTCTGTTACTAATATTTTAAACTGCCTATGCCTTTGAATGATATTGAAAGGAATATTTAAATTATTCTTCATTCTAAATGGAAAATACTGTTCATAGACCTCAAAGTTTAAAATAAACCTTATTCCATCAAACCTATTGGTTGTTGGCCTAGTTTGCCAAACCGAAGAAGCTGCAGTAGCTTGGTGAAAAGCTCTCGGCTTCGGGACTTGAAGGTTCTAGATTCAGAACTCAACTCCACAATGATCTGCTGTGTATGTGGGCCTGGTGCACTTTAAGCTGAAACCTCCTCCCATTAGTATGGCGTGCAACTTTGGAGAAGGGGAGGAGCTGCCAGCTCATGTGTTGTCCTCTTCTTTTGAGTGCGGTTCAAAATTACGAGGATGGATCCAAAAAAGTTTATAAGTCTAATAAAAAATTATTTATTAATAATAGACAGAAAATACAAAAGGGAATTAAAAGGCATACTTGCCGATCACTTTTCCACATAATCACCAAAGCTATTTAGGCATTTATCTGAACGCAGGACCAACTTGTTTAACCCGGCTGGGTAGAAATCACGCCCCCACCCATTCAGCTAGTTCTCGGCAGCTGCTTTCACATCACTGTTTGAAGAGAACCTTGTTCAAGTGTTTGGAACCCCGATTGGGTGCCAAATCTGAGCTGTATGGGAGATGGATCCAGACTTCCGAACTTTTGCAGTAATTCTTGAGTGTTGTGAGCAGTATGGGTATTGTCATGCAGAAGGATGACGCCATTACTCAACATGCCAGGTCATTTGCGTCAGATGGCTTAGTGACTATTTACTTTTTCCGAAATTGAAGGCTCTCTTCAGGCAGAGATATGAAAACAGCTGCCGAGAACTGGCTCATTGGGCAGGGGGAGCGATTTCTACCCAGCCGGGCTAAACAAGTTGGTCCTGCGTTCAGATAAACGCCTAAATAGATTTGGTGATGCTGTGGAAAAGTGATCGGCAAGTTTGCCTCTTAATTCCCTTTTGAATTTTCTGTCTAATGTTAATAAATAATTTGTTATTACACTTATAAACTTTTTTTATCCATCCTCGTAGCTTCAAAATGGGATGCCAATATAACTGAACTAAACTTGCCAAACAGAACTCACGACACTGTTCTATAGATTGAAAATCGGATGTACTACATTTCCAAATAAGTGTTTGTTGTTGTTGGGAGAACCCACTGATCTTTGCAATGTCCTATATCCATTTGGTGTGTCCTATTGGAATGTTCGCACTTCAGTCGAAAACGCAATCATTCTCTTCAGACTGTTACATTGAGCCCCTCATCCGCAATATTAATTACCACAGCATTTAAATTTGTACCGTCTATTTAGTCTGTCCTATCCGGAGTATAACTTAGTCTTCATAGAATTACATTTTTTTTTACTGAACGTCGTCTGAAGATTCTTCGTGAGAATGGTTGAAAATTAATATGTCTATGGCAGTCTAAATAAATCTGGTTTTATCACCACAAAAACTGGACAACTTATCAATCGTTTCCCAAATATGCAAGACATTTAAACCCATAAAATCTAAATAAGTAGTCTGTCCTATCTGGGGTATAACTTAGTCTTCATAGAATTACATTTTTTTTCACTAAACATCGCCTGAAGATTCTTCGTGTGAATGGTTGTAAACGAGTATGTCTACTGCAGTCTAAATAAATCTGTTTTTATTACCATAAAAAACGGACAACTTATCAATTGTTTCCCACATATGCAAGACATTTAAACCCATAAAATCTAAATAAGTTGACTTAGAAACCTATTATGTGGCATTAATAAATTGCAATGGTCGCCTCGACTTCCAGAAAACAAATTAAAGGAGATTCGAATCTCTAGTCCGAAACATTGTACCACGACGTTTTAGGTTTAATTCTTCTGTCTTTATAGTATTTTTAAAAAACTGACTCTTAATTACATTGATAACATTCACACAAAAAATGTATTTAATATCGCCGATACGCGTGTGAGTAAATGTAGTAACTAAAATAATAAAAAGTATTACCGCAAAATATTTTTAAAAATTTATTAAAATTGGAGAAAAAAATGCACGGAAATAAAATTGATATCACTGAAAAGCTAATCTTTTTCAATATTAAAATGGTGTAAAATTGGGTTTTGTGCTATAATATACTTCGAAGTTATTGCCGAAAAACGTTAACATTTCGGTTATTTTTTTTTTATTATAAATTAAAAATCTAGTTAAAATCTTGGAAAGCCCTTTTCTAGTGAGCAATTCCTATGCGAGAAGTAACTACCTGCTAAATTTCGTAGCTGAAGGTGAAAAAATCTGCCCTTTGCGATTTTTGCATCATGCATATTGTATGTCATATCGTGCAATTTTCAGATTGTATCCACCTCATAAACATTATCATATTAAAATTAAGAGGAAAAAAAGTTTGATGATTGCCTTACTGGAGTATATAAAAACTCTTTACTCTACGTGGGGACAACCAGCCTGACAGTCACAGGTCGGACGCCTTCATCCCCTCTCCACTTTCAGGAAAATTAGAAATCTGTCCCTCTGTGTACGGTTGCGGTGAGTTGATTCTGCTGAAGATCACGAATTTCAAACCATCCTAGAAGCTAGTGCTGGTATACGTAATTGCTCTGAAGATTGCTTAAAACTTTGGTGTTGTTTGAATTTAAGAATAATGGAAAACTGTTTGAATATCATAAAGTTCTATATTCTGAATTATACAAGATATATACAGTTTCCTAGAAACACCTACCACAATTTGTAGGTTGCGGTTACAATTCATTGGGAGGAAAGAATTGAGGTTGACTGCTTGTTGCAGTAAAGAGCAAATGTGTCTCCAAGGCAGAGACAATGCTCAAGTGAAAAAAGATATACGCGGCCCGTCTGAGCGGGTAATGACAGCGGAGCAAAACGAATGCGTCCGGTCAGAGCGGGTGCTGCGAGCAGAATCACATGTTGACAAGTAAATAGTAAACAAACTAGTAGCGCCGCCTTGCGGAGGCGATAAAGTTAAACATGCAGAGAAACAAATATACACTAATTTCAAATTAAAACAAAGTAAAATAATAGAATATAAAAGTAATAGAATAAAGCATGCAGAACACAAAATACAATAATAATAAAAGAAATAAAATAAACAAAAGGATGCGGAACACCCTCCTAGTAGTCTCCTCTGCTTACATGATGTTTGGTTCCGACCATTCAATTGATTTGAACACTACATGGAGTACAGATATCTCCATAATGGCCACACAGGCTCATTGCGCAAAAAGACGTCACACATATGATTGTTCGTAATATCCGATATTTTTTTTTATCACAGATGATTATTTTACTCATTTCATTTATTGTTGCGTAAAACTGTTGACTTCAAAATTTGTTTCGATCAAAGAAAATAAACAATAGACCAGCATGTTTACCTAAAGCGCTGGGAAGACTTTGGAGTGCTGCATTACGAAAGTGAAGAAGTACGTGGTTCTCGTGTCTTCGCTTCATAATGACTTTTATGCAACGATATTCCCACTCTTGTCTTTTATAGATCGCCACGAAGGTCAGTCATTAATTTGAGAATTCCAAAATTAAAATTAATGGTATTAACAATTTTAATTACGAGACTGTTGACTTATGTCTGTCAGGTGCATTGCGTCCGAACTAGTCAGTGTGAATATTGCGCCCGACGGAGGGTTAATAGCTTTCTTATAAACTTCGTCTCTCTCACACATATTTACTACTGAAATCCTACAAAATCTTTAGTTTTGTAATTCATCTTAGCGTCCGTAGTAGAACGTGAGACGCGGCTCGTTCTGCCACTGGAATGATTCATGCAGGAAGCAGTATTTTGTTATGGAAGGATCAAATGCCTCCACCCTCTTCAATCAAGGCTCCTAGCTCACACGGAAGAAAACTAAATGTTCAAGGACTCTTCTAGATGAGTTTTCTCAAGGTTCAAAGAGTTAGCGAGTGCATTACACTGTAACTGGTTTATACAACGATGAAATGATTAACGAATTCTTTGATATGCGTACGAAAATATTGAGACTTTTTAATTGCTTCGTTTGAAAGGATAACTTGATAAAATTCAGCTGCTGTTTGATTTTCATTCTAAAGAAAAGTTACTGAAGATATGGCTGTCATATTTAAGTACTTCTTCCGTTTTATACAAGAGAACCGGAAGAGCTTTTTTTACTCTTTTCCCCTTTATAGCAGATATATTGTGATATCTATATTTCAGTAAATGTGAAAGTTAAAAGAACCGTAACGGATAAACGGAACGCAAGCCATTCAGTCGCTAAAAGTATGATTGAAATTAATATTGTAGATGTTAAATGAGCAGTTGTATGTGTTTATCCCTGATACAAATCAGGTATACCCCAAAATATCCAATTATATACAACTCATTTTAATGTATTGATATGATAATATATATCTACAAAAATGATGAAAAAATTATATATTTTCCAATTTTTAGGCAAGGAAATTACAAAACTTTAATGCATTCTTGCTTTGTCTCTATTTCTGCAATCTTTCCAATCACGTATTTTTCATAATTATATCCTCTGTTTGTGCGCTTTAGTAATTAATTAGTCACTTGCAATCGAGCTAAACCTATCCTTATCTATAGGAGATATGTCACGAAATATGCCTCAGGTGTTACTTAGGTGCCCCGGATCGCTTTAAGCAACAGAAGTTGCCACACTTTTAATTTATAATAAATTCTTGACTCATGAACTTGGCTTGAGCAAGTGCGAACCAGCTCAAACTTACACGCAGTAGTTAATACTCAAAGTAACTATGATATGGGAAAGCAGGATGACTATATTCGATGCATGGTATACTTGGGAAGGATAATTCCACAGAAACTTATTTTCAGAAATTAAATCAAATTTACCTGTTTCAAAAATTATTTAAATATAAACTGTTGATTCAAATGTAAAAAAAGAAAATGACTTCTAAATATATTTTATTAAAATTGTGACAAACCATTGACGTTTTTTCAATCCTGGACCAAAAGTCTAAAATTGGGAGTGTCTTGGCTGATCTAAGTATCTGGTTACTTTAAATAATACTATTGCACAAATACCATATATATCTTCTGTTAAAGGATTTTAAAAATCTTCTTTGCCTTTGAAATGATTGTTCGTGCGCACAATAGCATCTTAAACGGTAAGTCTATTGAGCAGGACGTCTAAGACAGGAAACATTAAATACTTAAATTGAGAAACCAGGTCATGTTCTTTCGGGAAGCATTTAAATTCAATATCGTCATTTCGTAATATACTGACATAAATAGCGCTTGGTATCTCAGAAGGCTTTACCAATCTTGATTTAATCAGTGTCTGAAGCTTATGGAAAATCTAGATTTTAGGATTTTCATCATTTTATTTCTTCCTATAACATCTGTGAGTGAAAAACCAAACAGCTCTATGACAAGTTATTCTTCATGTCATTAAAAAAAATAACGAATACAATTTTATAAGAAGCATGCATGAACAGATTGGAAATATCGGAACAAAAAGATTGATTAATATTTTGTATTAATATTTTATTTTTAAGAATGAAATCATAATTAATAATATCCGAGTTCAATTTCGCATAGTTTCAAGATATTATGAGGATAAATAGGTAAACAACAAAGCAATATTAAAGAGAAATTTAATCAGAATTCTATCAGTTTTAGCATTAACAGATCGTAATCAATAAAATAATTTCTAAATTATTTATTGTTGCAGACATTCTTCAAAAAATAATAACACATCATGTCTTGATTCCGTCTCTTAAAGACTTCAGCGTCAGTGACAGATCTCAATACATCTTAAACAGATATTCGTTGAAATCATTTCAAAAATTCTTAAATTTTCTGGGATCATTTATTTTTTTCAGACTGGAACAAGCCGCATCCAAATCTGTGCAATAATTGCATGCAGACGAGACAAAAGACCGTCTTTTATAAATAGAAAAATTCCTTTGTAAAACTTTTTTCGCTTTTTGTTGATTATAAGAGAACAAAGAGAAGAAAGTCTTGCTAAAAGATGCATGAAGTACAAATAAATTTAATCAAAGTAATTTTTAAAAACACACTTTCACTAATATATTAAAAATAAAAGTAATTTTTTAAATTATTTTCTATTTTTCAGCCTTTAATTTATAATTCATAATGATCTTCTTTAATTAATAATTCATAGTTTATAATTCATAATGATCTTCTTTAATTAATTGTTCATAATACAGAATATTGAAATCAATTTTTTTTCTCCAGATGTACACCTGTAAGACACCTGTAAGGTATCAAAATTTAGTTAAATTAATCGATTAACTACTAATTAATTTCTTCCCACTAAAATAGAGTATTATCATCAACATAATGACCATTACATAAATTAAATACATTTTGAACATAAGTTTACAAAATTTCATAACTCGAATGCATCAAGAAATGAGTGAAGAATAAATTACAAAATTCCATCTTTACTAACATGAAAGAAGTCAAGATGAATAAAATTGCATAGAGGTTGAGAATCAGAGTTGCATGAAAAATATATTTCAGCCTTCAAATAATTTGATGATTTATTTTAAGATTACGCTTCACTTAAGAAAATCCTTCACATAGTGTTGGGTATAAATATACATTTAAGTCAAATTTAAATTACTCATATGATAAGCCCAATCCAGATTTTTTTTATTGTGATTTGATGTAAAACATTGTTTAAAAATGAAACAAAACTTCACATTTGTTTCGATGCAGTTTTGAAAATATTGTTAATTCATTTCAAATTACATACAAAATGATTTTTTAAAAGCCATGCCTTTATATTTGATATTAATTTTTAATTCTTTTGTCCGTCTAAGATTTCTTTACGTAATGAATTAAACGGAATTCAACAAATCAAATTTTGTTTATAAAAGCGAGAGAAGTTTAAAAAGAGAGATGAAATGTAACAGTCAATCAAAATCATTCACTAAGAAGAACATTTTATCCATAAAGTTTTCAGCAGAAACGTGGCTTAAATTTGATCTGCACATCGCAGATTAGATTGGCTTTGAGCTCTTTCAGCAGATCCTTCCTGGAGACATAAACATTTTCAGCCTCAAAAAGAAAGCATCAACATATACAATCAACACGGCATAAGCAAAGAGTTTTGAACGTAAGAGACCAAAAAATATTTGCAGCTTTTGTAATAAAAAATGCTTTGTGATTTTTTATACAAAAAAAAATTGTTTCTTGCTTTAATTTATAACACATAGCATTAATAATTCAAAAGCACAACCTTGGTAGAGGTGATAACATTCCTTTTTGGTAAGATTTAAGACAGAAGTTTATTTTT
>BGPR01000014.1:1881601-1910456 GCA_013235015.1 Araneus ventricosus
TAAGAGTAAATTCTTAAAAATAATATAAAGAAGACGAATCAAGCCTAAAACATTGCTTTAACTAAGAGTAGATTCTTAAAAATAATATAAAGAAGACGAATCAAGCCTAAAACATTATCATGATACGCTATTTCGAACCAAATGTTTGTATCTCCTTTACCATTTTTTCTCTGCCTAATGGAAGCGATACTTCGTTGTATATGAAGTATTAACAATCAAACTTATTGCATTAACATTATACAATCTTCCTGGTCCCAACTGGGGTAACGCCTTCATTGCGTATTTATACACTGCACTTATTTTCTTCATCAGCAATACTAAGTACAGTGAAGCACCGTTTATACATCTTTCAAGGGACTGAAGTTAAACGAAGTATAAATGAAAAGACGTATCATCGAAAATTTAACAAACAGCTTCGATTATTCCGAATTTAATGCTACTAATGCTAATTCATTTAAAAGTAATGATTTTAAAATTTTATAAGTTAGAACTACTAGTATAATACTCAATAGTATTGAAAACAGTAATGAAATTTTAAACATTTAACATAAAAGTGAGAAAAATCATACATTTATTGCATATCTTGAGTACTAATTACACCTATCTTTTACGATTTAACTGTATGCAGTAGGCATTTAATTGAAAAAAATCTTTAACCGTCGTCCGACGCGCTGATTGTCTGTGAGTGCTAAGTACAGCATTATAAGCTAAATGTTTTTTCACTGTTCTTTTGACAAAAGAAATGAGTTCGAAGTTTTTCAATGGAGTCCATTGAGTCTTTAAAGGAACGGGGAATAACCTCTTCCGCATCGCTTAAATTAGCACCAGACAATTTGTCTTCTATTAATTCATCTATTGTGAGTATTTTCAAAGCCTTGATATATTTATTACGGTTCACGTATTAGAAAGGAGGACATTTTCACATTTTAGAACGGGGAAAACGACGTATAATGGAAGCTTTGCGTCGTGTAAACGAAGTACTTTATCATTACAATGAATAAAGTGCTTCGTAATAAATAATAATAAATAATGAATGTATCGGGACTATTATGAAACGACGTATAAATGAGATACGTATTATTACAAAAATCGTCCTATGGGTGTTTGGTGGAAACAGTCGAAAAAGCAGGATAATGCAGAAAGACGCTTTATTTATGAATACTCAGGAAAACACGAAGCACAGGTAACAAGAAAAACAGCACTTGCACAAATCCTAACTCAAACAAACAGCAAATCACTAATTAATAACAATAACAGCACTTTCAATACCGCGCGGCGTCTATCAGCTTACTAGCTCGCACTGCGGATACAACTCCAAAGACGACCCCAGTCGATAAACATGTTCAAAGTCCAAAGACGATTCAACACGTTCCAAGATGATTCCCCACCCCGTGATCCGAGGACGGCGCTATTTATAGTCTCCCGGACAGGCCGTGACGTCACATGGAAATCTCTGGAGAAATCGGGATCTCGGCTCCTAATAGAGATGTCGAGAAAATAATCGCATTTTCGGGAATCATTTTTTGCCAAAATGGTCGCCAAGTTCGTCTCCAAGGTCAGGGGTTCAGGCCTGGCCGCTTCCGGCATTCCATACCCCTGTAAAATTCTCTTCCGAACCATAAGACTAACAGAATCGTATCCCTAACTACCGTATCCCTAATGGAGTCGAGTAACTGTCTGTGTCATGTAGCATACAATTGCCCGTTGTCGGCATCAACTTCACTCTCTTATTGCAAAATGTACATTTGATTTTAACTTTAAAACGTCGCGGCACAATTTACGTCCAGCACCATATTAGCTGTATGAAATTATGTTGATCAAAACATATCATTAAAAATTAAGATATTACCTCAGTTTTCAACAATGAAAGAAAAACGTGCAAAAAAATATTTATTTAAACAATGAAAACGGTTTGAATTGCGGTGCAACTATGAAAAGTATTGTAACTTATGTCATATAAATATTCCTAAAAGGTTATTTAAATTAAAGAAAAAAATTTACGGCAACATAGTTAATATCATTAAAAAGATAATTTTTTGAGCTTTCAGATGGTGTAAAAATGATTTTTATGCTGTAATATTTTCGAAAGTCATTGAAGAAAAACGATAAAATTTCTCTTATTTTTTAATTAATTAAAATTTTTAAAAATGACTCGGAGGTGCACATTCCCATCCTCCAAACAATGCCCGTGCCAAATTTCGTAGCTCTAAGTCCAGCGGTCTACCCTGTAGAGTGCCGACACACACACGCAGAGAGAGAGAGAGACATACGCACACACAGACAGAGACACACACACACAGACAGAGACACACACACACAGACAGAGACACACACACACACAAAGAGACATACAGAGACACACAGACACAGAGAGAGAGAGACACACACACAGAGAGACACGCACACAGACACACGCACACAGACACACGCACACAGACGCACGCACACAGACACACGCACAGACAGAGACACACACAAAGGCAGAGACACACACACAGAAACACACACATTCTCCCTTATTATTAGAAGAGATATTACTGTTTTCTCCAATGTGAAGTCTGCAGTTACAATTATTATCTCAACTACTCTAATTCTTCGTACTCTCAATAATTTGTTATCCTAATTTTTTTTCTGTGTATTTCTCGTATTTTAATGCTTTTCATTTTCAGTTCATTTACTTATTTTAGTTGCTTTCTATAGCAGACTGAAAAAAAACTCACTCATTACTTCAATAACTGGAGCGCATAAGTAGTTGAGTTAAGAAATGTTTTTTAGGTTACTGAAGCTGTTACTAAGAAAGAATGACTGGTAAAATTCATTGCTTAATAGTGAGTTTGTTTCTTATAAATTTTTTTATTTAGAACAAGCTGTTAAAGAGTGACGAAAATGGCACATTTTATTTATTTATTTATTTTTGAAGCAAAAAATATTCCTATTATTTAAGTAGCAGCAGTTAAGTAGAACGTTCTCTGGAAACATATATTTCTTTAAATTTTTTTCTATAACGTATTGTGATCGTATAATTTGTATTAAAATGATTCATCTTAATTCCATTTTTGAACGTACTCTAGTGTGATTGCACTTTTTTTAATTAATAGCAAACGCAAGTGAGCTAGCTTGGTGATGTAACAGCAATTTAAGTATGCTTTTTTCAATCGCTCTTAGACAAATTTTCTGAAACTCACAAAATTTAGAAAAAACTAAAATTTTAGACTTTTCAGATTACACAGACAACAAATTTGCACTTCGAAACGAGATTTTGTTTCTAAAATAATTAAGTTCTGCTGAAATTTGGAATGCTTATGTCCAGATTGTTTTTTCCAATAAGAATTTCATTCATATTTTTAGCACACAATTTTTACATCTAACAAGTATGATATTCGGACCGTATTTTGATTATGGACATTTAGTTCATCCGAAATTTCTAACAGTAGCTAATGGAATTTGTCGTTGCGCAATCCACACAAGAACCAGCAGGAGTGGCCTCCCCTAAACTTTCTCGTATACTCCTAACACATGTGGAGAAAAAATACACTAAAAAGGCAGTGAAACGACCAAGCGTCCCTAACGCAGTGGAGAAAAAAAGCTTCGGAATCGGAAGCTTGGAGGCGAAAGACGTGGGTAGAAGCGCAAAGGATTAACGCAAGTGAATCGCGCAATTACGCAATAATGGCCTCGCGTCATTTTGTGATGAGAAAAGACAAATAGGCGATTTGAACAACTTTTTTTCGACCGATTGAAATGAAAATTGTGCACAGATCTACAATTAATGTTAGCAGGCCTCATACCAATTTTTATTTATCAAAGCCTTAGGGTTTACGAGTTATAATCTTTAGAAGTATGCGATCATACAGACCAACAGACAGTCAACCCTTTGACGGATTTGGCCCAGCATTTGATACGGACCTACATTCCTGATGATAAAACTGTGTACCAAATTTTATCCATCTGGCTTTTCAAGTTTTTGAGTTACAGTGTTTACATAAACACGGACAGACAGGCTTCCCGCGGACGGATTTTGTCTAAAATTTAATAAAAACCTACAAATTATGCTTCAAGATCACATACCAAATTTCATCCCCGTAGATCTAATAGTTTTCGAGTTATCGTGTTCACAGACAGACATAATTCCCAAATTGTGTTTTTCGGACTCAGTGTGGTCTAAAACGTGGAGATTCGTCAAAATCTCGAGTTCAAATTTTTTTGACGATTACAGTACTTTCTGTTTGTATACTTCGTATACGAGAAAGTAACCAGCGGGAGTGTTCTCCCCTAAACTTTCTCGTATACTTCCCCAGAAAGGTGCCGTTTCTCCTTCCCCCGCGTGGCTAAAAAAATTCGAACCAACTGTTATCCAGAATCCAATGACTATCAGAAAATTTTTCATTATAGTGATTAAAAAATATCTAGCTAAAGAATCCAATTCAAAGAGATGCATACCGATTAAAACGCATCTATCGCACACTGTTAGGTTTCACTCTTGCCGTCTCAAGGACAAAATGACGCAATTCGCTCCTTTGGCGTGCACAGAAGATTGCTTCTAGTACACATGCGAGTGGAGATAACGGATCGGTTTCAATAGTAAATTATACAGACCGACAGACAGTCAACCCTTTGACGGATTTGGCCCAAAATTTTATACGGACCTACATTCATGACGATAAAACTGTGTACCAAATTTTATCCATCTAGCTATTCAAGTTTTTGAGTTATAGTGTTCACATGACTTCGAACATACAGACAGACAGACTTCCCTTTGACGGATTTTGTCCAAAATTTGATAGAAGCCTACAAATTACGTTTAAAGACCACATACCAAATTTCATCCCCGTAGCTCTAATAGTTTTCGAGTTATCGTGTTCACAGACACACAGACAGACATAATTCCAAAATTGTGAGGTCTAAAACGTGGTGATTCGTCAAAATCTCGAGTTCGAATTTTTTTGACGATTACAATACTTTCTCTTCGTATACGAGAAAGTAAAAAGTGGCAGGAATTAAGAACGGAGAGGTAGCATGACGACGTCTCTCATTTCATTAAATGCTGACGAGTAAAACATTTCTCTTCTCTTAATTCAATCCAAACAGTGTTATTCTATTTTATACAAGAGAGTACTTCCGCCTATCATATCTGACATCAACGCGTTGTAAACAGTCATTTGCTTTCAAGATGGATTATAGTCTTCACAAACGTGGTATAAATACATCCGTTGTATGTTTACAACAACCCATGCTACATTTTCAACGCATGGCATAGATAAAAGATAATGTTTTGTTTTAAGATTTTGCTGACGCCTGTTCTGAAAAGGTGTACTTTCTGTGAAAAACAAAATTCGGAAATAGGTGGATCTAATTACCTTTTTATATGTACGTGTGTCACATTTTTTGAATTGAAACATTTTTGCAATAGCTAAGCAATTTATAAAAATGTTTAAATGAATTTTAATACTCAGGAATGAATGTCCTCGTAATTCAGTCTTCCGCTTCGACCGTGTTTATCAGATTCAAGAAGGGCCGGTTTTACCATTAGGTAACCCTAAGTGATCGCAAAGGGGCGCCAAAACAATGGGGCGTTTGTCCATCAAACGAAATTCAATTGCTCTCCAGACTTCTAACCCTCATGACAAATATTAGATTGCAATATGTACTTAACTGTAACTGTAAATGTACTATTAAGTATGCTAATGAATTGTTGACGCTTTTAATTTCAATTAATGAATATTAGTGGAAATTGTTTTCTCTTTTGCACAAATAAAATGTTTCGTTAATTTAAAAAATAATACTTTTTTATATCAAATTCGTTTATATTCCGTTATGTTTAGATGTGATGTGAATATGTAACTGCGTGTTAGTAAGGGGCGCATAAATTTTTCTTTACCTGTGGCGCAAGGTAGCTTTGCACCGGTCCTGGATTTGAGCAACGTTCAATATTTACCTTTTTTCATTTCCATATTTTGCTTTCCATTTTCATCTTTTATAGTAATTGGGGATGTAACGAATATTCGGCAACTATTCGGTATTGGGCCTATTTGGACCTTTTGCCGAATACTTAGCAGATATTCGGCCAAATATATTCAAAATAATAATTTTTTTAAATGTGCTTTTAAATACACATTTAACAAAGAATTTTGAAGAATTGCATTTCAGAGCATTTATTATAAAAAATCTAACATTTATACATATTTTAAGTTGCACAGCATATAAGTGTATTTAATAATGTTGCATATAATTTATAGAAGTCTGTTCCATATGGTTTCATATATATTACCAGCTTCAGAAAATAAACGGCCACTATACAGGGTGTCCACACTTATCGTGGTCTAATAGTTAATTTCTAAACCATTAGAGATAGACACATAGTTCCAATTGGAAAAAAAAACTTTAAATGAAGGGAAGAATTATATTTCATGTTTTTTGAGTCACTAAATATATTTCTGAAGATATTACGAATTCTAATTTTTTATTCGGTACCCCGGTCCTATCAGACATATATAGTAAAATATTCTTCACACACTAACATTTTAAACAAAAAAAGTTCCACTCTTCTGCGACTAAAACTAGCCGAGTTATGGAGCTTTGCATTTCATAATTTTAAACCAATCAGCGGCCTCGATGAGTGAATGTTACGCACTGATTGGTGGATCGTCTTCGAGGCGGCTATTGAAATGGTGTAAAGTGACCTAAGTCAGCAATGTTCAAAACTCAATATCTCGATCAGTTTTAGTCGCAGAAGAGTGGAACTTTTTTTGTTTAAAATGTTAGTGTGTGGAAAATCTTTTACTAACTATGACTGATAGGACCGGGGGACCGTATACAAAATTAGAATTCGGAACTTTTTCAGAAATGTATTTATGGACTCAAAAAAACATAAATTATAATTTCGCCCCTCATTTAAAACATTTTTTTTCAATTGGAACTATATGTCTATCTCTGATGGTTTAGAAATTAACTATTGGACCAAGATAAGTGTGGACACCCTGTGAAATGCTTGCAGGTTCTGAAAGATATGTTCTTGCTAAATTTGCCAACCTTGGAAATTTTTTCGGATTTTTCCATCCATCCTACCTATTAGAAAGTTCTTTATCAAAGTAGGAAGTTACTTCTAGTAATTTTAATTTATCCATTCAATTTTCTTCTGTGTTTGTCATTTTCAGTTTTCTGCAATGATGAATCTTTTATTTCCTTGAAGCAATTTAAAAATGATGAGGGTGTCTCATTTTTTTATCATTGGAATTAAGGTATTTAAAAATATTACAAACATACATAAAGGTATTACCGTCTCTTTAAATATACAAATTATAAAAAATCAATTTTATTTTATCTTTATTTTTTTCATTTAAAATTTGAGAAATATTTCATTTAAGATCAAATGGGAAATGTTTTTAAAAATTTAGTATTCGGCCTGAAATTTGGCCGAATATTCGGTATTCGGCCAAATCACTATTTGTTACATTCCTAATAGTAATAGTAATTTATATTTAGTAACTAATAATACTAACTTTTTATAGTATTTATTTTCTCATTTAAAATACAGAATTCTTCATCTCATTAATCAATAATTACTATCGTTATTCTTTACATAACTTGCAGTAGTAATTTAAAGCAAATATTCTCAACTTATGGAGAATATGGAGAAAACGTGAGAGGAGATGAAAATATGGAAAAAAGAAAGAAAATTTTTAAAACTTTTCGTCCAGCATGAATTAGAATACTTACATACCGTTAATACAAAATGTCCATTATTTAAAACACGCTAATGTACAGAGGTTAAATAAAAGATATTTTGTTAAATTTTTATTTTTATAAAGTTTGATAAAGTTTAATGATTTAAAACTATAATAGTTACTGAAATTTTATATCTGAAAAATAATAAAAAAAACAAAGATAACGGGAACTTGATCATTTTAGGTTTTAGACTGAACAAACAATTTAGTGCGTCTTTTAAAAAATAAATATGATTTTTATTTTAATATAATTGATATTTTTGAAACAGAAAGTTTTAATGGGACGAAAAATTTACTTTTCTGACCCAAAATAATAATTCTATTGCCTTACGTTTTGACTTAGTATTGGCTGAAGTATTCAAATATAGAAAATGGAATTATAGTTTCATTGCAGATATTTTCATGTTTCCCACAAATATTCTTTCTGGACATAAGGAAAGTTTCTAAAAGTTGAAAATATCTCAAAAATACTCAACTTAGATTTTTTTTTCCCCTTAAGGGATATATTTTTATCTATCATTTCTTTTGCCTCGCAAAAAAGATTTCCCATTTATTGATAGTCAAAAAAAATTTCCATCTTCTCCGTAAGATGGCGACATGTGAAAATTGCGGAAGTAAATGACTGTTGAATAACTGCCATTTCTTCATTCGCTTTGATTATAATAAAATATTTTTCAGACATATTCTTTGTAAAAATTTATTTTACCGTTCCTATTTCAAGCATTTTGAGATTTTAAGAAACGAGGGAAATAAATAAAGACAAAACTTTCAACTAGGTGTAAATTGAGTGACAGTTTTTATTAATTATTTGGGAGTATCTGTATTTCCATTTCTATATAGTTAAACAAAAGAAAATTTTCCTTTAATATTTAGTCTTCACTTTACAGTTTCATAAAAGTTTAAGTTTTTCTTATAAGCAAATTGCAGGCTGATGAATTTGCTGGACAAGACCAAAATATTCAGTATTGTTGCTTTATTCATATTTTATTGAATACCTCATAAAAATCTGCTTTCAAATGTTTCATAGATAATAACAATAATGCTAGGTTATAATCATCAAGAAAATTCCCTTAATTGGACTTCATTTACCTAGTATTAGCATAGGGCTTAAAATGCAGTGGCTTTCGAAACGGGGACGGTCCGCCCTAGGCGGCACACCAAAAGGGGTGGTAAAATCAGACATTCAGGAAAACAATTTTATATCTAAGAAGAGAAGCTTCAGAAGCTGAATCATTGTTTACATAAAAAAATAATGTAGGGGAGACCGGGGCAAGTTTGGTACAGGGACAAGTTTACACAAGGCTTATATTTCACATATCATTGGTCGGGGGGCACTACATGTCGTTTCAGAAGAAATATTGGAAAAGTTGGACACTTTGAAAAAGTTCACCATTCGAGCATTCGAGTTCTCTTCCACTTTTCCCATTTTATTTATTTTATCTTAATGTGTTTTAATTTTAATTAAAGCATGATTTGTGTTGCTTGATTGTATCTTAATTGGTTAGTTGACTTCAGACAATATTGTTAATGTAATAACTGGATGCTGCTGCGTTGGCGCGCAAAAGGTATATTGTTATCACTCTTCTGTTTACTTCTTCTGTATTTTCTTTTTGTAATTAAATATATTCAAAACACGATGATTAATTTGTTATTACACAACATTTTAAACTAAACAAAGCCTTTTAGCATAGATTTCAAGTTTTCTAAAATGTGCTTTGTCATAGCTTTTAAGCCATTGGCAGTATAAAAGAACTATCAGGGCCGTGGTGGCCGAGTGGCAAGGTCCTGGGCTGTGAGCCGGAGCACTCCAGGCCCGAAACCCTGCTACAATGAAGATCCGCCGTGCTTGTGGGCACGCTGCACGCTAAATCTGACAAGGTCAAACGACCTCCCTCTGGTGTGGTACACAACATCCACTCCGCCCCGGCCTCTCTGGTGTGGGGCGAAAGCTTGGGGAGGGAGGTGCCAGTATAGGTGTCATTTTCGGCATCTGACCACGGTTCAAAATAACGAGGTCCGCCCCAAAATAGCCCTTAAGTTGCTTCAAAACTAGAACGAAAGTGATACGAAACAGCTTAATTATTTTCTAACTTCATCTCAATTTCATGAGTGAACTCATCAAAATTTGGGCCGGGAATTCAAACCTTCAAAACATTTATAGTACAAATTCTACTGTGATTCACAAAAACTTATCATGTAAATAAATGGGTTTAAAACAATCAAAATGCTTTTGAGATTTCAATTTATATTTATCTCAAAATCATATGATGTATTTTTTTTTCAATTCTATAGGTATTTAGGCTTAAGGCATCGATTGTGTGCTTCTTTAAACATATCCTGGCTAATAGATAAAAATTTGATAAATACTTTACCTGACCTACACATTAATTGATAAAAGGGTTATGCAATTGATATCTCACTCTTTGTTTGAAATCAAGAAAACATGGACAAAATTTTTTCTGTTTTTCACGTTAGTGCTCAAAACTGCTTCTAGTAAAACTAGCGAAAATATTTTTGTTACGGATATTTGAAGTAAATACTTTTAAAGTTTGAACTCATTATCAAATTTTTAAGAAGATATCTATATAATTTTATCTCATTCGTTTTGTGCTTCTGAATAATATGTGATATCCTTGAATTACATCTACCTTTACCGAAAGGAAACAATTAAGGTGGTGTGGTGAGTTCTTTTCTTATCTATCCACATAAGATACATACTAATGCTACTGTTGATATGATTTTAAATATTTGTTTTTCTTATTTGCTTACCACTTAAGTGTTCTAAATGTGAAATTTCTGTTCGTTAGTTTTTGTTGCTTATGTGAATTGAGTTTTACTGAGACGATTGTGCAAAATCTTACAATAAAAAAGTAATATTTTTCAAAGCTATCTCTTTGCTTATAGCACATGTTTTTAATTAAATTCTTCAATTGTTCTGTAAAATTAAAAATTATTTTAAACAATCTTTAAAATTAATATAACCGTGATTTAAAAAGCTGAAATTTAAATTGTATAAAAATAAAGATATTTAAAAAAGGGAAATGCATAAAAATAATTAATCTTGAGGAGAATTTTGGAAATGATTTATTAATATACAATTGCTCCCCCACTGAAAACAAACAACAAAATTACTTTCGTTGAATTCTAAGAAATATTTTTTAACAGACGTGTTTCGCAATGAAGTATGATTTCCTTCATTTTATTTTGCAATTAAAAGAAAATGTATCTGTTTTTTTTATTTTTTATTTATTTTTCTAAAGTTGCAAATGAGTGTGCCTTTATTATCCAAACCAAAAGAAGAATGATAAAGCATTTAAAATATACAAACAAATTTAAATTTGAAAAGTGATTAGAACTTTGCAATCGGAGTGCACTTTACTACATTAAAACCACAAATAATCTTAAGTACACTATATGCCCAAAAGTATCCGGACACTTGCAGATTTTCACATTTTTTAGAATTTCTCCGGAATGGTTTAACTGACTGCCTTTAAACTTCGGACATGCAAAGAATAGACAATAACTCACATTTTACATTGAAGATTCGGTCCTGAGGGCAATTAGGGACCGTCTACAAACTGATGAAGACAAAAACGTGTTTGGCCCACCCCGCTTCACAAAATACTGATAACAATATGAAACTTTCACAAATGGTGATGTATAACGTGCATAATATTTACAGGAATTTTCGTAAACTCAGAACAAATATTTGGGAAGATATAAAGGTTTTCTTAAAAAATCTCAAATTTTCCCACCTGTTTTTTGCTTATAACATGCAGAGTTTTCTGTTATATTATACGAAACTTACAGAAAAGATGACAATATGTTAGAAAAGCATTTTGTAAAAATTTGGAAAAGAATGTTTGAATATTACAGGAATTATAAGCATGTTTAGTAAATAATGTTTTACTGCATGCGCGAAACATAGTGTAATTTTTCTTTCACAACTTTAAAGCCAGATATATAGCGCAACTTATATAAAAATATTCAGTTCAATATCATTAGTATTCAGAAAGATATCGGCATTACAACGAGCGGAATTTTAGCTCCTGTCGAAGAGAAGCTAAAAGATGAGGGGTTCTACACAAATTGATATTTTTTAAACTTATATCTTTAAATAGTTATATTGGATTGTATAGTGGTTAGAATTTGCTGAATACCCATGAACACATCTAATATTCGTAACGAATAAAAAATATATATGTAGAATTATTAAAATATTTTAAGAAAAGAAATTAATTAGATAAAAAAAATCGTCTCGCCATAAAAGAAATATATTTAAAAATATCGTTTGGCCGTAAAATTGTACTATGTAACTTGTTAATAATCATGTTGTTACTAATCCCTCTCTGTCTAGCGGCAGCTAGACACCATCCATGAGCCCACTCACCCTCAAGAAATCGAGAGCAAGCAAAGGATCCGTCTCGAAAGTCTCCCTAGATAGGCGAAGACAAGAGAGGATGTGCTCTGGGGACGCACTCGCTACTCCACACTTTGCGCAGACCGGAAAAACTTTGTTACCGTGGCTGAAGGAGCAACTCCTCAGGTGACCGCTGACAAATCTGGACAGCGCCGTCTGGTCTGCTCTGTCACAGGAAAGGCCAATGGAGCCACCAGGACTGCTCCGCTTATACCAATCATGGGATGGAGGGACCCTCCACGTCTTTAAATCTTTGTTTTTTCTGATGGAATAAATCTCGTCAAATGTTAAGGAGGGGGCTGAACACAAAGGTTCAGCCGTGCCCTGCTTCGCCAAATTGTCAGCAACCTCGTTTCCATAAATATCCACGTGGGAGGGTATCCATTGGAGGTGCACCTCATGATCCACGCCTATATGTCTAAGTAATTTGAGTATAGATATGCTAGTTCGATCGCCCACGTTGTTCCAGTCTTTCAAGTGTTGTATTGAACTTCGACTGTCTGATAATATCCATACCGCCCTGTAGTTGTTTTCATTCAAAATGGCCTCGAGTCCGGCCTCAATAGCCAACAGTTCACTTCTAAACACCGAGCAATTATCCGGGTTTCTCAATTTAATTTTTCTGACTTCTCTGGGAGTCTTAATATATATCCCACTCCCGGATTGATTTTCTTCATTTTTGCTCCCATCTGTGTAAATCTGGATATCCACTCCAGGGATTTCGTTGATTAACTGGAGCGCCATCTGCTTCATGAGAGCCGGAACTGTATCAGCTTTGTTTACAGCCTGCTGTAGTTCTGTATGGAAGAATACTCCCAATAGTCCTTCCGATGGATTAATACAATTTTTTAGGGAGTGACATTCAACCTCCCGGCTAATTAGATTCAACTCTGTAGCTAGGCTCATAGGACTGTTTTTCTTCAACCTTTGAAGAAAAACAGTCCTATGAGCCTAGCTACAGATCATGTAATCATGTAAATAATATAATTAAAGTAATAAAATTTTTGTTATTTATAGTGCCTAATTAGCTGGAATTTAAGTTATGCACGTAATTGATAAGTCTTCATGGGTATTCAGCAAATTCTAACCACTATACAATTCAATATAACTATTTAAAGATATAAGTTTAAAAAATATCAATTTGTGTAGAACCCCTCATCTTTTAGCTTCTCTTCGACAGGAGCTAAAATTCCGCTCGTTGTAATGCCGATATCTTTCTGAATACTAATGATATTGAACTGAATATTTTTATATAAGTTGCGCTATATATCTGGCTTTAAAGTTGTGAAAGAAAAATTACACTATGTTTCGCGCATGCAGTAAAACATTATTTACTAAACATGCTTATAATTCCTGTAATATTCAAACATTCTTTTCCAAATTTTTACAAAATGCTTTTCTAACATATTGTCATCTTTTCTGTAAGTTTCGTATAATATAACAGAAAACTCTGCATGTTATAAGCAAAAAACAGGTGGGAAAATTTGAGATTTTTTAAGAAAACCTTTATATCTTCCCAAATATTTGTTCTGAGTTTACGAAAATTCCTGTAAATATTATGCACATTATACATCACCATTTGTGAAAGTTTCATATTGTTATCAGTATTTTGTGAAGCGGGGTGGGCCAAACACGTTTTTGTCTTCATCAGTTTGTAGACGGTCCCTAATTGCCCTCAGGACCGAATCTTCAATGTAAAATGTGAGTTATTGTCTATTCTGTGCATGTCCGAAGTTTAAAGGCAGTCAGTTAAACCATTCCGGAGAAATTCTAAAAAATGTGAAAATCTGCAAGTGTCCGGATACTTTTGGGCATATAGTGTATGTCACCACACTCGTACATAAACTGCAATTCAGTTACATAAATTGAAGTCAATTTTGGAGAATAAATTACACGATCAACTTATCTGCATGAAATGTAAGTCATTACTATTTCAGTTACTTTTGTATATAATTGAATTAAAAACAGAAAATTGCACAGATAAATCGTGGTGTAGCAGATATACTCATTAATACGGTATCAGCGAACGAAACATTCTAATAAATAAACTGCCACGAAAATTTCTGTTGATTTTCTTTTATAAAATGCATATAAATTTATGCTTAGTAGTAAGAAAAATAAACAAAACTTCACGTCTACTTTTTTCAAGATTCTTATATTTTTATTAATTACTTAAACATCATATTTCTGTTTTGGGATGTCAGTGTCTCTCAACTTCCTACGGCTCATAAGCATGCAAAAAGTTGTAGAAAACAGTTATTTGCATGTTGAAAAGCTTCTAGTTTCTATAAGACAAAGCAAATCTCATGAAACAACTTTCGTATATTACATTTTTGTTCATAAATTACATAAACAATAAAGAACAAAACATGATGCACATATTTGTCAAATTAAATATAATTAATATTGAATATGAAATTCGATATAACTATTTAATTCTAGCAGCGAAAATATTGTCAAATGTTGCATCGAAAGTATCAGTTTCCTCTCTCATTAAAAATTCAGATACTTTAAGCTAAAAACTTTCATTAAATGATAATTCTATTTACAAACTTAAGGACTTTTTCCGTGTTTATAGTTTTTTAGATAAGGCATATAGCATCTTCTTTTAACTCCATGGGATTTTTTTGCACTGTCAAACCTTGGATGACAATTTTTTTATCTTCCTTTTTTAAAATTTTCCCATTTGTTTTAATATTCCATATTACTGTAAATTAATAATTAGTAATATTCCATATTACTGTAATGTCATAACCGAAAAATGCCACTTATGTTTCTAGAACACTCTCATTTTCTTGGTTTGTATACGATTCTTAATTCCATAATAACATAAGACGATGTAATAAAAAAGTAGTTCTTTCACTTTTTTAATCGGATATATTCTGTTTAAAATATTTCATTTCTAATTTGCTAAGATACCAATAATTTAACTGTAATTCCACATCGCTTATATACAACTTTGACTATTTAATTCGCATTTCTATTTGAATATTTAATTCGTAATTACATATTCTTGACTTGAATATTTAAAACCGCAAATGCAATAAATCACCTCTTATACGTTTCTCATTTATACGTCGTTTCATCACAGTCCTGATTCATTCGTATTCATTGTAATGATAAAATGTTCCGTTTATGCGACACAAAACTTCGGTTATACGTCGTTTTTCCTCTTCCTAAGATGCCAAAATTTCGTTCTTTCTAGTATGTGAACTGTGATACTGATGTCATGACTTCTTATTATTCACAAATTCACAAATGATGAATTAATAGAATACAAACTGTCTGTTGCTAATTTAAGAGACCAGGAAAAAGGATATGAAGAAGTCATTTCACTTTCCTTTAAAGATGCAATGCACTCCATTGAGAAACTTCGAACTTATTTCTTTTTTCAAAAGTCTATTGAAAAAATATTCAATGAACTTAATTCAATACACAGTGCTATACTTAATACTCACAAACAATCAGCACGTCAGACGATGATTAAAGATTTTTTTAATTAGACGCCTACCGCCGAACATAAATCTTAAACCTTAAAGATCCAATGTTGCCTTTAAGCAACATATCCAAAACAATAAAATTAAAATTATTGAACAGGTACAAACTAGGTTTCTGCGTTACTTATTTTACCAAACAAATCACTATTATTCACAAGACTTATCCTCATCTCATTGATGTAACATCTTTGGAATTCACAGTTTGAGGGTCCGACGTGATCTTTCTTGTCTTTTGTTTTCTCATAAGCCGTATATTGAGCCGTATCACTTTTTCTGTGCCGACTAGAAGTCTGAGGAAGAGTTGCTTATTTGTTAATGCATTTACCAGGTTTAATTACATACGTAATTTTTCTATTTATAAATTTTACAAGATTTTTCACAAGTACTCTGATGATCATGTCGTGTTTAATATGTCTTATGGTGTTTTTAAGACTGAATGTTTGCGGCTTTTGTGTTCTTGAAGTGTTTTTATTTTGTGTGCTTTTAAAAATCGTATTGTGTTTTTAGTGATTTCTGTGTCTATCTGCTGTTTTTATTAATCTGTGTTTTACTGTTATTTTAGTGTTTGTTTCTGTATCATGCACTCTGTAATTTGAGTTTATTCTGTAGTGTGCATTTTCTAAATAAATAAAATAAAAAAGACTTAAAAATATCCAATTTTCTTCTAAAATCTTGAAAATAAGACTGAAGCTCTGATGCCTGTTATTGCCAATAGGATACATATTGAAATTTTTATTAAATCAATTTACAGCATACCTGGCAGCTTGAGTGTTCATAAAAGAATAAAAATAAATTGATGTTTTTCAATTGAGACTGCATCTTTTTAGCTTTGTTTTAGCTTGAGAATACCATATTTGAATCTACAATGTTGAAGGAAATTCCTTCCCCGTATTATTATTTATTAAAATTCATCTGTGTTTGACATTATAGAATTTTTTCGAGGAAATATTTTTTTTTTGAAATAAAGCGCTGTCAGTTGGTAACAAACTGTTTTTTAGCCATAAACCATTCTTAATACAAAAGAGAATTTTTTAAAAGTATTTTCCCATTTTTCATTCAAGAAATAAAAGTCAAAAAACATTTTAAAATCAATTTTTAAAAAATCGGGCTTTTAAGGGTTAAAAGAACTGTGTAATTAGTACTCAAGATATATAATAAAACTATGATTCTTTTCGCTTTTGCGATAAACGCTTAAAATTTAATTATTGTGTTCCATACTATGTAGTAATATACTAGTACTATCTTAAAAGACTCTAAAATTATTGATTTTAAATTAATTTGCAGTAGTATCATTAAATTTGTAGTTATCAAATTGGTTTAGTAGAATCTCGATTATACATCTTTTCATTTATACGTCCTTTTAGGTCAGTCCCTTGAAATACGCATAAACGGTGCTTTACTGTAGTTATTAATTTTGTCTTCATAATTTCATGAGGCTTTCAATGAAATCGATTATAGGAATTCGTCGAAACCGCTATGCTTTAAAATGTATCAAGTTAATAGCTTCTGAAATACGGAGCAAAGAAATCAGCGTACAATAAAGCACCGTCTATACCAGAGATGGGAAACCTTTGGGAACCTTTCTGCAGGAACCCTCTGCACCGTCTATACCAGGGGTGGGGAACCTTTGGGAACCTTTCTGCAGGAACCTTCTACACCGTCTATACAAGGAGTGGGAACCTTTTTGCAGGAACCTTCTGCACCGTCTATACCAGGGGTGGGGAACCTTTCTGTACTGAAAGGCCTCATTAAATTTTGACAGATGCGCAAAAGGCCGCACGAGCAGAAACTTAAAGGTTATTATTCTGTAATCTATACATTTAAAATAATTTGGTAAAACCTTCAGACAGTTCGCCAGTTCCAACCACTCCACGGATTTCGATAATTTTTATTTCATAAGAAAGCTTATGGTGACTAGATATGTAATCGTGGCCTGAATCAGACGGAATAATAAAGTTTTTGACTTTTTCCCGGAACAACCCCTCACTCGTACCTTTATTCTCCATATCTAGACCTAGTGATATGGAGTGAGTGTCCTAGATTGGTGTTCAGAAAATTCAGTAATTGTACATATAAATAGTTTTCTGTATTTAAAAAATTGCAGTTTGGTAGAAGTCAGATTCAGAATTGCAGTAATCTTATGTGTTCTCTGTAGATAAATTACGCTAATGGAAGTATAGAATCATAGAGTCAGAAAGACTCGTTCTTAAAAGACAGTAAGAGTATGAAAATTCGTTCTAAAAGACTGCTACTATCCATGCAAAGTTACAGAGAATTATTTTTCATGCCTAGTATTCAGAGTGTGACTACCTGAAGTGAAAAGACTACAAAGAGTCAAAGATCTCTAATTCAGAGTTTGACTACCTAGAATGAAAAGATTGCAAAATGTCAAAGAACTCTAACGAAAACAACTGCCGACAGAATTCGACCCTTCTATGATTTCTAATTTTTTGAAAGGCATCTTAAATTAATTATTCAAGGCTTCATCATATGTAATGTAATCAATAATATGTATTAATGTTTCCATTAAATATAAATTATAAATTGACACGTTTTTATTTTTAAGTTACTTAATATTAAATTACTGCCAACTAGAATTCACAAGATTCATTCAAAATTAAACGTTTTGCAGCCTTTTGCATCACTTCGTGATCGAAATTATTCTCTAATTAATAAGGCTGCAGATCACTGGAAATTTTATCTTTATGGATTTAAACATTACTCAATATAAAGCTGTCCTGTTGGAAATTGCATCACTTAGATTAACTGTGTCTTGTTGCCCTTGTCATCATTCTGCCTTCAAAAATAAAATTATCATTTGCATGGTTCTAAGATTGTTCCATTATATGATGATTTTTCGGCAATAACTAATTAGCAATATTGCTACAGAGGCATCGACAGCAAGAAGCATATGGACAAAATTGGCAAGACCAGTTAAATATTTTATAGTATTCTTTTTCTTGTGAATTATAGTACAAAATATTTTTAATCCAATTGCATTTTAGTGAGACCAAGCAAACAAACAATAAAAATCATTAGATAAACCCCATTATTGGCCCATGGTCTCCATTACTTGAATTAAAACATGCTACAGTTTTAATACTAGAACGGACATCTCGATGACATATAAATTTTCATCTTCTATTTATAAAAAATGTCCTGCTTTCCAAGATATCTGAATGTCTTACGTTGTTCAAATAATCATTATAGAGTTCTGCATTTCCAATTAAAGGCCAGCTCAGTTATGGCAATAAACAACAAATAACCAAACATTTCGAGTTGAAAAGCTCGTAGTAATTCAAGTTTTATTCTATCACTAGCTGTTACGCCCGGCGCTGCTCGGGATTAAAATACTTTTATGTCTAATATTTTTCATGAAAAAACTATTTTTGCACAGAAAATTATAATACATAAAAATTCCTTTACTGTCTGAAACGTTTTTACTTCAAATTTCTTTCATGCATAGTGAAGTATAAGAAAAACTTCGACGAATGTTTTGGGAAAATTAATTAAATAGTTAAATTTTCATTAATAAAAAGCGTTAAAATAAACCAAATCAATAGTTGCTCCTTATATAAATTATGAATCGTCTGCTTGTAAACTTTTCTTTGGCATTCTTCCAGAATTTTATTTATATGCTCTTAGCAACATCACTTCATACCTATTCTTGTTTTTAACAATAAAATATACATTGCTACAAATTGTGAATTTTATACACAATTGAATTTTTTAAATTATTTAAATGAGAGCAACAATTTGAACGCGAATTAAATTTGTGTCGCTGAAAAGCTATTTTTTGAAGTTTAATATAATATATAAATAGTTATTCTAACATAAAACTTCCGAAATATATCACGGAAAAACGCAAAATTCTGCTTAATTCTTAATTAACTAAAGTTTTAATTAACTTTTGGGCTTTTAAAAGTTGATAGTGATCTTTCACTTCTTGTATAAAATATTTACAGAAATAAAAAGAAATTAGTTCAAAGTCTCACCGTCGCCTAGCAACGAAGTATCAATAAAAATGCATTATTTCAATATCATCTGCAAGTAATCAATTTCTTTAAAACTTTTTAAAAATTAATAAAATTTAAAGGAAACATTGCACGGAAATAAAATTGGTATCATTGAAAAGGTCAAATTTTAAAGTTTAAGATGGTACAAAAATATTTTTCGTGAGATAATTTGTTCCGAAGTTACTGCGGAAAAATGGGTTCGATTAATTTCTAATTAACTGACTGTTTAATTATCTTTTGGACTTTGAAAAGTTCATAAGTGTCTTCCCCTTGTCTTAAAAAATAAATGTGCAAAATTTGGTTAAAACAGTCCTTTGGTTTAGGAGGAAATGTGGAACATAGTCACATACCCACATACATAGCCACAATGACTTTTATTTATATTAAGATTTTGACTATCTCCTTCAGAGGAATTCTCACAATCAACTATATATTTTTTAAATTCTTGAGTTCTTTATGCAACTTTAAAACTATATTACCAGGGCAAAATATAATAATAGTAATTTTAATAATGTTGCTTCTAATTGTCTATGTTGCCTACTTTAAACTTGGCATAACATGTCCTCAGAGGATATAGTGCTACTCCAGTAAGCTAATCTGAACTAAATTATATGATATGAGAAAGTTTTCATCCTTTGATTATCCTTTTTTCAGTGGCTAAAATCTGTCAAATCTATTTTCTAGGAGTTAAGTGAGATATGAATGCAAATATGATTGGGTAAAACTTTACTGAAATTTGTTTCTTCTTTTAGATTTATCAGAATTTGATAATACAGATGTTTGAAACTTTAAGTGATAATTTCTTCTTTTAAACATAGATATGTTCCGCTTATTAAATTTCACAAAAAAGGGGCTCATGTATTTTAAAAGTAAATGTAAGCTGGATCATTTAATAATTAACTTTCATCCATTTATTAATATGAATTAGGTAAATCCTTCAAATTGTTAAATATTTTATTATTCTCAAAATATTTGATTTTTGAAACGAAAGCATCTAGAAAACGATAATTTTACTTGGAAATATAACGTAACTTATTTTTAAGTAGGAAAATAATACCATTATAGTATGTTTGTGAAAATAATAATATGATTAGTAATAATGCTTTTTTTGTAATGCTAGTATGTAAAGAAATTCAGACAGAAAATTTTATCTCAAACAGGTACACTTTATTAAATCGATATATTTACATAATTGGATATCATAGCAGTAAAAATTGCATTCATTTGCATTAAAAATGACTAATGCTGGATTAATGAATGTTCTTCAGCATTTTGTTCTTTTCTTGAAAGGGATTATATACTTACAGTGAGTAGCTCTAGCTCCAAACCCAATCAATGACCTTTTTAACATCCATTTCAAAAGCTTGTCAACCATTGTTTCTCATTTTACCCGTAAAAAGTCAGATCTTTCTTTTTTTTATCAATCAGTGAAAATACTGAATTTCTCCGAAAATACAACGTCCTTCTTCTTCAGTATCAATCTTAACATCTACAGGATTTATTTTCATGGCAACCATTTTCGAATCTGGCATCGCAATCTGAATATCCATCTTGACTGATAGAGGACAAATATTTTCAGCCTTTTTAACTGTCAGTTCGATCTTTACTTTGTCTGATTCTCTTGCTGGAAGAGGATTGGAGAATTCCAGAGAGGCTTCATCGGTGGTGTTTAAAAATGTCCCACGAGTAGATCTCTGATCATTGGTCTCTTCATTAGTAGCATTGAGGACTACATACAAGCATGCTGCACTTTTAGTTGGCGCAAAAGCTCGAAATGCGAGTTTGAAGCGAGTCAGAAATACCCTTCCCTTCAGAATCTCAATATTTAAACTGAAGATCTCACCATCTTTCACTGTATGCTGGTTAGATTCATAAGCATTCATATCATGAGAATAGTGTGTGACATACTGTCTCATTTCATGTTCCAAAGAACTCGAGCTGGTTTGTGACACACAACTAACAGATCGATTCTTGTTCCAAAGTTCACAAGAAGACAAGAGTTGGAGGAACTTATCCACGTCAGGGTCTTTGAGTTCTTCATCTGTCATAATCCCAAATCGCACGTGGTTAAGCATATGTCTTATAACGGGCAAAAACATCTCTAAATTATTAGGATCCAGACCTCTACTGAGGCTGTCATTCAGTCCCCAAGCCAGAACCGCTCTGAAGACGGACACTTCAGAATTGATGTTCAGACTGCTGCGCTTGATAATTTCCAATACCCTGGCTTTCTTCAGAGTTATGAACCCACGAGTCTGTAAAACTTCTTCAGACTGTTTGTCGATCAGCTTAAGACAGGAATATTCAAGATGACACAAAGACAGTGTGCTTGCTGTTTCGTAAATGTCACAAACGTTGGAGGGTTCTAACGCTGTAATGAGATGATTTATGCAGATGTTAAATAGCTCTTCAATCTCAAATTTTTTGGCAGCTTTCAGCGTTTCTATGGCCTCCATATGGCTTTGAAATCGGGCACTCGCTTTTTGCATGTACCTGAAAAATAATGGTGACATAGTGATTACAATTTAATAATTCTATTTTAAATTTTGAACAAACGCTTCTGACTAGTGGCAAGAGAAAAAAAGTCTTCAACAGAATTAAAAAAGTAAACTAACATGTGAAAAAGGTTAGTAAACACAAAAAGAGAACCCCTAGAAATTAGCGCGATGAAAACTTTTCGTTTAAAAAAGTGGGGTTTTTTTTATTAATTTCTTGCTTTGAATTAATCATATTGCTCAAATCCTTAATAAAAAAACTGATTTTGTTGTACTTTATTAATCCAGAAAATTCCTAAAATGTTAAATAGCTCTTCAATCTCAAATTTTTTGGCAGCTTTCAGCGTTTCTATGGCCTCCATATGGCTTTGAAATCGGGCGGGTGTACTTCACGCTTAGTATATCCTTGAAAGAAAAACGTAGCTACCAGTCTTATGTAAAAAGGCCCAAGTCGTTAAAATGAAACTATTACTTATTAATCAGCAAATTCAAAGTTTATATAATATAAACTTTTGTATTAAGCAGGCTTATAAATATAATGAATTGTACCAACCCAGACACATTTGATAGTTTACGAATTTCCAAATCATATCTTGAGGACTATTCCGATTTTTCTAAAGCGTAGACGTCCTTAAATTGTGAATCATTGCCCTTAAATTAAAACATGCGAAAATAATTTCTTTTTTTTATTTTAAGGCAGTTATGTCTTTAAAATGAAAAATTATGTTCATTTGGCGTATTATCAACAATTTCAAATAAAATAACAATAGTTCTACAGTTTGAATACGAAAGAGCAAATAGTAGTGACCAATTTTAAGCCTAATCATGAATGAAAAAATAAAGGATTTCTTTTATGTAACAAGATATAAGAAAAAGTTAAAGTCAAACCTAATACATATAAAAATATATATTCTATTTATCATATTATTTTATTGATAGAATTGCTTAAAATTTTCTCATAAAAGCTTCGCTTTAGAAAATTTGTGAAATGTAATACAGAATACCTTTTCTGAAAATTTCTTTCTTCTATCAAATTTTATTGAATTATCGAGGAAAATCAAACAGAAATGAATACTTACGTCACTATCTTTTGCAATGCAATGACAGAAATGTCTTCTAGTTTTATTTTACGGGTTTTCTTCATATCATTCTCGGAAATATCTCTGAAGAAGGCGCTGTGCTCCAGCAACAGTTTCTTTTGCACTTTCAGAGCAAAGCCATCGGGATTGTTTGGATCTTCAACAATTAGAGAGATTTCTTTTTCCAACTTCTTGGAACTCTTTCCTTGAACTATCTTTCGCAACAATTTTGACATTTTCAATGTCTCTGAAAGATGCAAAGAATTTGATCTTAAGAATGGTAAATTTTGTTCACTCAGGTGTTAGTTGCATTTCAAAAACATAAATCTTTCTTGATTGGCAATTCCAATTATTACCAATGTTTTCGAAATTAATATATGTAGTATATCAAAAATCCAGTTTATTCTAGTCTTAGCATTTTATTAGAAACTAGAAAATCACCCGTCATAGTATGACGGATGCAAATTGCCTCTTCATTCAAGAGATTTCCCGTCAAATTTGACGTGTTTAAATCAATATATATATGCGAGAGAAATGTTTAACATTGATTGAAAACAAATAAAAGAAACATATGTTTTATGACAGGAAATATTTTTTTATTTACATATTATTTACATATTTCTCCATTCAAAAAAACCTCTTGGGAAATGACATTCCGTCTGAAGTATTTTTCGTTGTTTAACAATTTTATTATAATTCAACAACCATGAAATTCTCAGCTAGTCAAACGTAAGTCAAAAGTTAAAATTTCAAAGGAATTCTTTTTCGTAATTCTAATCAAAACAAAGAACTTCTCTGCTTGTCAAACGTTGCCAAAAAATATTATCAAATTATACCATCACGATTGCAATAAATAATCAGGTGCATCGTGGCGTCCAAACTATATCACGCGCATGATATACCACTGACGTGATTTATTACTTTCTTTTGAAAAAACGGAAATTAATTTGAAATATATGATTAATATAAGTTAAAATTTCTCGGGAACTATTGATCATAGCGAGATAAATTTAATATCAATCGATAGAAAATTTTATTTCACTATTTTAGAGCTATTAAATTTGAAATTAGAACGGCAATTACTCTTTTAAATTTAAAATTACTGAAATTTAGTTTCTGTAACGATGAAATAAAGCTGTTTAACGTCTTACAGTGCTATGGCGCGAGTTTTATCGTTGGTGACATCAGAGCGTTACCGAGAGAGAGATCTGGGCTAATATATTAGTAATGGATGAAAGATTAATTTAAAATCTTCAGAAAGTATTTTAATAAAGTCCAAGCCATGGCCTTGAATGAAATATTACGCGCAAAAGCGACGCGTGTTACCAGAAAGTGTCACATCGTAAAAACTGAGCATTACAAATACGCATCAAGCTTAAATAATTTCCAAAAAGAATTCCCCTTATTTCTCCTGATTTAGCAGTTTCACGGGATTGGTGAAAAACGAAGATTCGCGTGACTTTTGAAGTTAACATAAAATTAAAATGGCAGTCAAAAAAATTGGAGAGGGACTGCTGACTCACATGTCCTTATGACGAAGTTCATCCCAAAATATCCTTTGAATAATTTCAAAACGAGATGTGAAGACCTAAATAGGCTAAACTTCTTTCAAAAATTAATGTAAAGTTAATGAGCCTTTGTCACGCATGTCTAAAAATACTATACACATCCATATTTAAAGAAATTTATAGTATAGTGGTGTTTACTTTTTGTTGCTGTTGTTGTTTCCTTTTTTAAGTTCAAAAACAATCTTAAACAAGAAAGGAACAAGTTCTTATTAGAACAATCCGTGATTATCCGTCAGATTGAACTCAATTTTTTACCGCAAAAAGAGATAATGTTTTATCATTTGATAAAGATCATTGGCCTTCACCTGAAGGAACGTTTTGCTTTTGACGGAATCTGTTATCACTCATATCTGATAGCAAACAAAAATATGATCCTGGATTAATACTATAATATTCGTTTTTTAAGAATGGATTTTTCTGGTAGCATCAGTAAAATAAAAAAATTTAAAATTACTAACATAATTTAATATAGTGTGTGACAATTTTTTAGCTAAATTTTGTTCGAAACATGCAATTAAATTTTTTAAAATTTGAAACGACAAAAGTTTGCAATGAAATTGCTTGACATAAAAAAGAAAGAAAGAAAGAAAAGAAATTGAAGCAGTCTTGCTCTCTGAATTTTCTGACATTATTTTTATCAATTTACTACTGTGCACTAGAAAAAAATGACATGACTCTTTACTGTGTTCAGACTTTTGAATTAAAGTTTCAAGAAATAAGAAAGAGTTGTTGGTATCACTATTTTTCTTATTTAACTTTTATGCGGATCGGATCATTATTTACTCATGACAGAGACACTCTATGAAGAAAAGAAGCAGTGAGGATGCGCATGCGCATTACAAACCATTTCGATCTCCTCCTTCTATATTCAGGTGTGTAATATTGTCAACTGCAAGACAAATGCAATAGTAACGGAAAAAGTGTATATTTTAATAACTCTCGCGCGGCAAAATAAAAATAAATATCATACTTCTGAATTTCTTATTACCTTATTTCTAATTCTTTAGATGGCAACGATTTGTATTATTCCGTGTAACCTTCGCAACGGTTGATCAAAAACACAGTCACCAAAGCAACCCGTTAGATTTTTATCTGCTAAGAATTCTTTTTTCTGCTGAATTCTTTTTTCATTATTATTATACTTTTAAATTTATGATTAAATTTCAATTCATACAAATCAATATTTTTTACTTCAAAAACAATGAAAAATAAATAAACTCTATTTTAAAAAAATTCAGGAAATAGTATTTTTGGGATGCATATCCCTTCATTTTTCAATTTAATACTTTTGCTAGCATCAAAAAATAAATCCTAAAAATGCAATTAATGAGCGGAAAATGTACAACAGAAAACATATGGTACTTTAGCCCTTACGCCACGGACTTTTGTTCAGAATATCTCATTTAATTAGAAAAATATAAAAAGATGAGGGCTGAATTTAACATCATAAAGATTAAGTGTACATGGTTAATCTGAATCTGATGAAATAATTTCGAATACATCTAGTAAAAAGTTTTTAAAAATACACTTTTGTGAGTTTAATTAAAAAAATGGAAATTTTTTTTTTACTTCTTTTGCTTTCTTCATTTTTGTTTATAATTTATAATTCATTATTATAAATACTAGAAAATCACCCGTCATGGTATCACGAGTGTAAATTCCCTCTTCATTCGAGAGATTTCCCGTCAAATTTGGCATGTTTAAATATAGATATATATGCGAGAAAAGTGTTTAGCATTGATTGAAAACAAATAAAATAAACATTTGTTTTATGACAGGAAATATTTTTTTTGTTTACATATTTCTTTATTCAAAAAACCTCATTCCGTGTGAAGTATTTTTCGTTGTTTAACAATTTTCCTTGTACTTCAGATGTCTTTGTGTAAATTTTAACTTTGCAAAAAATAGTATCAAATTATATCATCACGATTGTAATAAATAATCAGATGCATCGTGGCGTCCAAGCTATATCACGCGCATGATATACCACCGAAGTAATTTACTACTTTCTATTAAAAAAAACGGAAATTAATTTGAAATATATGATTAATATAAGTTAAAATTTCTCGGGAACTATTGATCATAGCGAGATAAATTTAATATCAATCGATAGAAAATTTTATTTCACTATTTTGAGCTATTAAATTTGAAATTAGAACGACAATTACTCTTTTAAATTTAAAATTACTGAAATTTAGGTTCTCTAACAATGAAATAATGCTGTTTAACGTTTCGCATTGCTATTGCGGGAGTTTTATTGTTGGTGACGTCAGAACGTTACCGGGTCAGTGAAAGACAGATCTGGGCTATTATATTTAGAAATTATGCAATTCTGGAGTCAATTTTTTTTCTAGAATTCACTATCAGGTGGCGTACCTCGTTAGGAATCAAAAAGTAGTTGAAGTAATCGATTAACTGATAAGATAATAAATAAATAGTCATTAGTTCTGAAAATGTTATAATAGTGTATTATCTTTGACAATACACAAGTGTACAAATTTTCAAAACTCTAGCACATTGAAAAGCGAGGGAATATTCGATTACCAAATTCCATCTTTATAAACATGATACAAGTGAAGTTAATTAAAAAGTGCATAATAATAAAAAGAGTTACGAAAAAAAGGAATTATTTCTTTTTATATTATTTTGTTTTACAACGCGCAATGCAGTCCAACTTGGATATGTTTTAAAATATTCAACAATAAGGATTTGCTCACATATTGAATTATTATCTATAAAGCATTAAATACAACATTCAGCAAGGGAACAAATATTTATAGCATTTGTTTAACACAATGCGTACAAATCACTTTTAATATTTAAGGGAATACAAAAGAAAAGAATTTCAAAATCTAAAAATTTACCTTTGAAAACTCTTGTCTTACCTTTATTTATGTATTAATCCTTAGTAAAACTGATACTTTTTTTCATACAGTTCAACGGAATTCAAATAGTAAAATTTCAAAAAAAATATTGTTTTTGTGAATTTTAGTACATTTCCGTAAACAAGTTGTGTTTCCATGAACAGTTTTGTCAATATTGTTGAGATATCTGTTGTTTATTTCATTTTTATAGTTTTGGGAGAACGTGATATTAGATCATGGGAACCGATAAGAACTGTACACATGGAGATAATTAATGGAAGCAATCAAAATTATATCAATGGGATGTTCGTGAACATTTTTATTGTTTAGCCATCAACAAATATGGTTGCATCTATCACAAAGAAAGATACAATTTATAGATAAATACCCGTGTGTACAACATCATCACTGAGAAAGTTATCGATAAAAACATATAAAGCTCATCATAGTCTGTTTTTATCTCTGATTAGCACTGAAACTGTTATAAAAACCTAACCATATCCTCATAATTTACCCTTGTCGAAAATTTTTCATGCGTATCATGAGAAATAAAGATACAATCATTGTAGAAAATTTTCATGCGCATCATGAGAAATAAAGATACAATCATTAGGTAAATGCTCGTGTGTACAACATGATTACTGAAAACGTCATCCATAAATTCCTATAGAGGTTACCATGTTTTATTTTTATCTCTGATTAGCACTCAAACTTTTATTAAAAACCTTACCATATCCTCATAATTTACCCTTGTAGAAATTTTCCATGCGTATCATGAAAAATAAAGATACAGTGTACAAAATTATTACTGAAAAAGCCATCCATAAAAACATATATAGATTACAATGGTTTATTTTTATCTCTGAGTAGCAGTCAAACTTTTATTAAAAACCTTATTATATCCACATAATTTACCCTCGTAGAAAATATTCATGTGTGTCATGAGAGAGAAAGGTGGAATCAATATTTAAATGCTCTTGGGAACAACATTATTATTAAAAAAGTCATCGGTAAAATCCTACAGACATCATCATAGCTTATTCTTATCTCTGATTAGAACTGAAACTTTATTAAAAAAAACTTAACTATATCCTCATAATTTACTCTCGTAGAAAATATTCGTGTGTGTTATGAGAAAGAAAGGTGCAATCAATATTTAAATGCTCTTGGGGACAATATGATTATTAAAAAA
>BGPR01000014.1:1910466-2091550 GCA_013235015.1 Araneus ventricosus
GCAATCAATATTTAAATGCTCTTGGGGACAATATGATTATTAAAAAAGTCATCGGTAAAATCCTACAGAGATCATCATAGTTTATTCTTATATCTGATTAGAACTGAAACTTTATAAAAAAATAATTTAACTATATCCTCATAATTTACCGTCATAGAAAATTTTCTTGCATGGAATGCATTAATGATTGTGTCTACTTTTAGGGGGAAATGTATCTTTCGTTGTTCTTATTTTTCACAGGTACGTTTGTCTCAGAAATACTGATCACACAAAAGCAATCTTTTCCTCAGCTATGACTGGGAGACTGAAAGTTTAATGGACCTTATGCACAGTTTGGGCTCCAGAGTATAGAAAAACAGCTGTGGCGGGATAAACAAAGTGAACGCCTATTCTTTACTATGTATAATCGGCATGTAAATTGACGACTGAAATATCAATTTAAATTTTACCTTCGATTTTTTAGCGAAGTATTTCGTCAGAAAATTTTATTGATAAAACTGATTTATCTATCATAGTCGATTAAGGACAATTTTTGTAATCTTTATGGCTACAGAAATAAGACAATGGTTCGTGCAACGATGCATTCTTGTGTATTGTCACAACTCGAAATAAGTGAATTTTTGCTTTGTATGGAAATAGTTTCTTTTGCTTTTTTTAAAAATTGATTTCTTCTGTGTTGATTATATGCTTTTTTTCTAACACTTGGTATAGATGCTTTTTATGTAAAATGTAAAATTCGCTTATAATATATACTGTTTTATAGAAAATTAAAATTTTCCTAAATAGTATATATTTCCGGCAGTTTTTTCTATTTTATGATTATTGCCGATAAAAGCAGGTTTTTTCGATAAAAATAATAGAATATTAGTTTTAATACATAACAATCGCAGGGCCTCTTTTATTAACTCAATTTGTTGTCGACTGAAATTTTATTATTTTTTTTTCAATCTTTTAACGAAGTATTTCGGCAGAAAATTTTATTGCTATAAATTATTTCTCTAGTGTAGTCGATTTAGGACTGTTTGTTGTGATCTTCATCCCTTCAGAAATATGATGTGCTTCGTATGACGAAGCTTTCTTTTATATTTGTAACTCTCTGTACTTATAGTAACTCCGGGAGAGTCGCCGCATACGGGATAGATGCCGCACACCTTGTATTTCTTGTAATTATCGATAGATGACAGACGAGCAGCATAGGTGCGCAATGATATTTCTTTAGCCAGTTTACAGCATGAATCCCAATTCGATTATTACTTTTAGCTGTACAATCGTTATTTTGAGGTAAGCGTATGATTTCACTATCCAAACTTTTAAACACCTTATGCTTAAATACTTGTTATGAGCTAATTACTAAATCCATGCATGATTTCGAAGTCAAAACTAAGTATAGAGTCTGTATAGAGTACTGTGTTTATGGTTACGCCAACTATGATGTGCGGCGTCTGTACCGTACAAAATGGGATACATGCCGCACTGCGATCCGGTATACACGCCGCAGTTTCTTTTGTAAGGGATGCCGCGATTAATAAAATTGAAATTTATCTATCCGTGTCTTATTTTATTATGTTACTGAATTTTTTTTTGTTACTGAACACTTACTTGGGTTGAGCAGCATGTTGGGCGCAAATTGACTCGGTATCGGGTAGGGTCTTTAATCTGCGATGCTTGAAACAAATCGGCAACTGTTGGCAACGCTACTAGGGGCTTTAAGGTCACTGGCATCTTCCTTTTTAAAAACAACTCTCTCCCAGATCAATTGTTTTTTGCATTAGCGAATAGTGAAGTGCCCGTACCAAAAAACACGACACAAGAGGAGGCAAATTCACCAAGTGAAGTACTAATCAACACACCTCAAATCAATTTACAGCCTGCAGAACCTGGAACTAGCAGTGTAAAACCACCATCACCTACCAAACACCTACATAAAATCTCTCCTATTCCGAGAGTTAGCCAGGTGACAGCAAAGCACAGAATTAAGAAAGCAGCAGTACTCTTAACATCTATTGACAATAGGAATGCGCTTAAAGAAAATTTAGAGAAATGATTTCAAAAATGTAAGAAAAATTAACAAAAAAGATGTCAAAACTACGAAGAGAAAATTGAATTTTGAATCAGGTGGAGGATCCCATTACAGTTCATCAGACATTGATGAATGTTCAAACAGTATCCAGTTTACTACACCAAAGGAGAAAAAGGGAAAAATAAAAAGTAAGAAGGCGAAGAAAGATGCAAGTTAAGATGATAACAATCAACAGTTGGATCACACATGTGACGCAGACGTTCTTGGCAAGGAATGTACTGAAAACTACTACAAAACCAAGAGGAAGTGTGATTGGCTTCGTTGCATCATGTGTCAAATGCTGTTAAATGAAGACTGTACTATTTTCGACACTTTTTGTGTAGATTGCGGTCGAAAAAACAGGTCTATTAACAAATAAACAATGTAAACACTATTTTACTCATTTCTTTTCCTTCTATAATACACTGATGTTACGTTGTTGCTGAAATAACAATTAAAATTCAATCTTTAAAAAATAAGTCAATAATTTTAGTAGTGAACTAAGCAGGCAGACTAATATTGATTTGAACCTACTAGTACGTTTTATTGTACTCATTTAGTTTGTTTTTGTTATTACGTAAGTAATTATAGTCCAGATATGAATATTTGTTTGAATATTTTTTATTTATTATTTCATTCTGTTCTTATGCCATGCGCGGCATAACTCCCACACAAGTGCAGCGTCTCACCCTGAATGTACGGGTGACGAGCCGCAGTGTAATGTTTTAGAAAAAAATTATTAAAAAATATTAATTATTTTTTTATATTTTTTGTCGCAGTACACATGTTGCATATTTAACATTAAATAGCACAGCATGATTTATTTTATTTTATGTGCACCATAGGATTTTACACACAACTTCAAACAAATATGCGGCATATCTCCCGGAATTACCCTAATCTTTATCTCTGAATGGTTTTTTTTTCAAATATATTTGAGTTTCAGTATATTTGACATTAACTGAATACCTGATTATGGCTATTTGTCATTATTTCTGAAAAATGGCTATTTTAGCTTGCTATGCATTCTATTCGAACTCCGATCAGCTGTTTTCGGCGTCCCACTGTCACGTGACTAATTCACGATTTCTCTGAATTATTTCAGGGTCGTAATCATAACTCAGAAGTCTTTATCTTGGTATAATGAAGAGTGTGGAGTCAACATTAAAAGTCCCATCCTCCAATAACCCTCTTGTAGCTTCAGAAAAGAAAAACAACATTCAAAGCCTCCTTCCAAAATTTGTGCGAAATATGTTTGAGATTGTGTCACCAGTGAGCGACCATTTCGTACTTACAAGATCAAGTGCTTCGCATTCAACAACAGAGAAAAGAACACTAATGCGAAATTGTATAATGATTTCTGTACAGTATATGGTGTAAATGTCCGTTTCTTTTATATTTAAAAGAAACGGATGTTCTTTTTTTTATTTTGGTCCTAAATTTGAAACAGATCTTCAATTCTAGTAATAAAAATCTGTGCAAAATTTCACCCATCTAGCTTGTTGAATTTATGAATCGTCGTGTTAACATGCAAACCGATGGATAAAAAGACTTCCCATTAAAGAATTTCGTCCATAATTTCAAATACATCTCCAATTTATGTGTAAATATTCATTCCAAATTTAATACGTTTAGCTCATTCGTTTTCATCATGTTCACAGGCAGACATATTTCAAAAAATGTTTTGTCCGACTCATGGATGTCCAAAATGTGGAAAATCATCAAAATTTTGAGCTCGAATTTTTTTGACGATTTCTCTTTGTATACAAGAAAGTAATAAAAATTTTACTCACTTGATCCAATTAAATATCATTTGATTTTGTTCAACTATTCATATGCCAATTCGAATCGACTATGTTCTGTTCAAAACAAACCTCGAAACCGCATTTAAATGATAAGGATGATCCCCTAGTCACCAATCTCAGGTCTCTTTAGGACGTAAATGTTCGGTATGACTATCACGTACGCAAACCAGACTTTAAGCTTCCTTTTATATTGCGTTCACATTTTTAAACGTTCGGTATGATTATCACGTACGCAAACAAGACTTTAAGCTTCTTTTTGTATTGCGTTCACATTTTTAAACGTTCGGTATGGTTATCACGTACGCAAACAAGACTTTAAGCTTTCTTTTGTATTGCGTTCACATTTTTCTTTCTATCGTTGTTTACAAGGAAGTTATAGCCATTTGCAACCGGTGCAATTGTTCTGAATAATCCTGTATGTAGAACAAGTCCATAAAATCAGTTACTTGAAGTTGCAGAGAGAAAGGAATTATTTCTATTTAATCATGTGACTTGAAGTTTCATTAGTTTAGTTTAGTATTATATTCACGTCCCGTTTTGAAGCAATACGATGGCTATTTTGGGATCGACCTCGTAATTTTGAACCTCAGTCAGATGACGAGGATGACACATGAGCTGCCCCCACCCCCTCCAAATTTGCAAAATTCGCCAAGTTATTTTAAAGGGAAAGCGACTATAACTGAAAAGGAAGGTTGGTCCCGAAATACTGAAAGGTCGAATGGCTGGATTACTGGTATTGTTGTTGGTAATCATATCTAGCTCCCATATCACTCCTATCGCATGTCAGATGACATCTGATCTGTGGGGTGACAGATGGTTGTGTTTTTATCTTCCTTTTAACAAGTTTTTATTTAACTTGACTATCTTTATGAAGAAGGAGTCCAATTTGATGGAAATTGCGTTTAGCAAGAATTAGTATTGTGATATTCGTAACGAATAAAAAAAACATATATTTGTAGAATTATTAAAATATTTAAAGAAAGAAATTAATTAGATTAAAAAATCGTTTGGTCATAAAAGAAATTAATTTTAAAATATCGATTGGCTGAAAAAGAAATTAATTAAAAAAATCGTTTGGCATTAATTCTTTTCTAAAGGTTATAAAAAAAGTTTGGCAACGATGTATTGTCTTTTGCTAACGTTGCCTAGGAACGAAAAAGAATAATGAATTGAACTTGGAATTCGATGTAAGAGTGATGTAACGTTTGTGATGTAAGTGTGTGTGTTTGTTTTACATGTTTGTGCTGTGGTAGACGTACAATAAATATATTATTTTTGATAAAGAAGGCTCTACAATTCTTCATATTATGCTGAAATACATCACAGTCTTAAAATAGATACAGCGAAACCTCTCTACAGAGGCTATCCTCCGTTCCAAGAAAAATTGGCCCATCAGATGTGTAGCCACTCTAAAAGGTGTTCATGTTTGGAAGTGGAAAATTTGCATTTAAACAATCCCTAATTCGTTATTTTTGTTTTGAAGAATCATCTAAAGAAATCAAAGTAACTTTTTTAACTGAAGTAACTGAGGATCAAAAGTAACTTTTTTAATTTATTTTATTTTATTTATTTTTTAAATTGGAAGAATAAATCAGTAATTGTTTCGTCGGCAGTCGGTGAAGAATGGGCAATAATACATCCATTTTTCTGTTGAGCTGAAATTTTCATTTCCTAATGGTCGCAACCTGTATCAGCAGTTACTTTGTCAGAGTCCAAATCAGTGCCTGAAAGGCACAAATGAGTCTTGAATACCAACCCCAATTGAGACAAAAGTTCACTTTTCTCTTCACATTGGAAAAGGAATGGTTAATTTCTGTCTCATTTCCTGTGTTGTTTTAGAGTGCATTTTAACATTATGCCTACGGGTGAAAAATTCCGTGCCAAACAAAAGTGGCCGTTCAGATGGATGACTGCTATCCAGAGATGACCGTTGAGAGGGATGACCACTATGCAGGGATGGCCGCTATACAGGGATGGTCGTTGAGGGGGATTACCGCTATGCAGGGATGGCCCTTGAGGGGGATGGCCGCTATTGCAGGGATGGCCACTGAGGGGGGTGACCTCTATGCAGAGGGCTGTTAAGGGGGTGACAGCTATGCAGGGATGGCCGCTTAGAGAAGTTTTACTGTAATTTGAATTATGTGATTTTTTACATATTGATATGTTATTTTATCTGTATAAACTGTTATAACAAGTTTTTATTACGTATACATTTCACTTCACTCACAAATTAAGTGAAAAAATTAAATGTGAAAAAAATATTATTTTCTTCTAAATCAGTTTGTTCGAATAATGTGTTAATTTGTTGCATCATTTTTTATGTCATTTAACGTTTTTAACTTTGCATGAATAATTTCCAGAAATTACATGAAGCTGAAATTTCTAAACGTGTCTTTTCTTAAAGAATAATCTTTCGCATTTTTTTAAGGATAGCGTTATTTGCAGGTACTTTACCTGCTGATTAAACGTTATTTGTAGGTACAGTGCGCCAACGTCCGGTTCTTGCCCGATCACCTTAATTAAGTAGCATCGGACGTAGTCAGTACTTGGGAGGGCGACCATCTGAAGAAAACTGCGCGAGGTTGACTTCCTTTTTGAGTTCTTGGCTCATGGACTTTGTTAGTTATACCAGATCAAGTGGAAGTAGTTTCGATGGGTAAAATATCTGCGGATAAAATGTTATTTACTGTTTAAGAATAAATAATGAGTTATCGTGAATTTTTTCTTCAATCTTAATCATTTAAAAAAGATTTTTAAATATAATTCTAGACATTATTTCTAATTGCTCGACTTACATTCAAACCGTTTCCTCATTTCTACAAATACTTAATAGTTTGTTTTTAATCCATTGTTAAAAACTGAAATAGAGAGATGCAGTTTATTATCGAATTTTACCTATTTTTGGATAATGGGATTAGAAGGTACTGTATTTTTGGATAACACGTTATTTATTAAGCAGTTTACATTCTGTTCAATTTATTATTCTTCTATCGGGGTAACTGATGAGACCTCGAAGTAAATATTCATACATTTTTCAATTTAAATCACATGCAAGCAGATTCAAACTATTGACTTTGGGGTTTCCGTCAACTGCAAAGGGAAGTTTAAGATTTCTTAAGACATCTATCGGAAATTTGGTTTTTATTGATAATTTGCCTTGAGATTTAATTTCATGACTGAAAAAAATCAGTAAATATATTTTCTCTACCAATTTCAATCAAATGAATTAGATATCAGCTCTCAAGACCAAATTAAATGTGAGTAAAATGTCGCATGTCTCCGATGAGATATTGAAAATTCTCACAAAGTAGCATTAATATTTCTTTTAATAGTCTCATAGACACAAAAAGAACGTTTCAAGTACAAAAAGAGCATTTTAAAATTTCTACAGAAGCAAACCTGCAAGCAATCGGTCAGTACAGTATACCTGCAAATAACATTTTAGCCGCAGGTACAGTGTACCTGCAAATAATCACTTCCTTTTTTTAAATATATGTGGTATGAAACTTTAGGGCTGACTAACCTCGCCTACTTTCATTGTAATTTGTACTTTTATTCAATTGTAAAAGAAAATGAATCTGTTTCTAATATATACGAAAGAATAAAAGTAATAAGTTAATTTTCTATTTCCAAGCGAAGTTTGAAAATTTGAAGCGTGATCTAATGGATTGATATGTTATTGATGTTCTTCTTTTTTTAAAAAAATGGAATCCTAGTTAAAATTAGAACAATTTTCATTTGATTTAAATAAATTTGCCAATTTATCATAGAATTGTTCTAGATTATCCAACTACATTTAGACTAACTCATTTTTAGAAGCTCATAATTAAAAAAATGAAACACATTTAACAAATTATAGATACAAATACCTCATTTTCGAATAAGTTTTGAGATATTGAGCAATAATAGCAAACATAAGTTTATCTTCATTTAAGTTTTATCTTGATCGACATATATTTTAATTAAGATAAAGCTTAAATAAAAATGAAATTCATACATAATGATAAATAAATGGAAAAAATGGTAAATAAATAAAAGATTAAAATGGTGTCAATCATAAACTGATGCAGTTACTGAAGTAATATTTAAAAAAACTCTCTACTTCTAAATATATGACAGAAAGCTCTGTTACTTCTTATAAGCATAATTTAAAAAAAAATAGAAACATGATGTAAAGTTTGTTTATAAAAATTTATCTACACTGTTTTCAAAGTGGAGTTACATTTCATTGCAATTGTTGAACTTGTTCAAGGCCGGGTAATCATTGAAATATTAAATAACTCAAACACTTCTAAAACCACGATAAGGAAAATCTATAATTCCGCACAGTCACTATCAGCACTTAAACACACTTATCAATAACCTTTCTTTGCACACGGGAATAAGAATCTTGACCTATTTGAAACTTAAAAAAATAATAATTTGTATCAGAAGCAAATAAGGCAGTGGTAACTGGATCTCACTAGTCCGATAATAATTGGTTTCCAATTCGTTTCTTCTTATGTAAAGACTAATATCTGCAACAAGTGGTTGTCAATCTCGACGATAACGTTGAAGAGTTTCGGACAGGCTTGAAGTTATGTCAAAAATAGCATTCCATCTGCTGATTAAGATGCAATTATCACTTCAGAGATTGATAGGAAACACCCAGAGGAGTATAAAACCTCCATTTGTGAGCTAAAGGAATAAGTTGATTGCCTGTTGTGTATTCAGTCAGTTGAGGATTTTTTTTTAATCTTTGGAACAATGGACGCCAAACCTTGTGATGCAACTAACGATATGAACGGAGTTCATCGAACCATGTATTGAAACAGAATGGAATCGGTTGACTTGGGTAAGATTTGTTCCACTAATTCTTGAGAGTAGAAATTTTAGGATTAGCATTTCGGAAGAAATTTGCTATGTAGCTCAGAAAGATACTGGTATAATAATTGGTAGAAGTGAAAGTTTGGTAGAATATGGAATTGGCTGACTTGGATAAGATTTGTTACACTAATTATTCAGAGAAGAAATTTTAGGGTTAGCATTTTGGAAAAAAATTGATATGTAGATTAAAAAGATATTAGTTTAATAATTGGTAGAATATGGAATAAGTTGACTTAGGTAAGGTTTGTTACACTAATTCTTGAGAGCAGAAATTTTAGGATTAGGATTTTGGAAAGAAATTTGATATGTAGATCAGAAAGATACTAGTATAATAATTGGTAGAATTGAAAGTTTGATAGAATATGGAATCGGTTGACTCAGGTAAAATTTGTTACGCTAATTCTTTAGAGATCTGTTTGCAATAGGAACGCTTGATTGAGTCATCGTTTCTGCGATGGCGTCAGTCTCATGCACAAAATATGACAATATCTAGGGTGGTGTATTTTCATTGGCCACTAGTGTACATTTTTATGGTATTATAGTGTTTTCAGTTCACTTTCTTCTTACAAGTGTAGCACGTATGCTGTTGATGACGGATCTGAAAATAATCCAAAAACTATATAAATCTTTAAAAACTACACAATTACTTTAAGACATCAGTTATCTTATTACAATTCAGTTTACTTAAAAAAATGGAACAAAAGCCAGAAAACTGCCAGAAAAAAACGTTTGTATTGAAGTGACACAAAAAAAAATAATTCTAAGACGACCACTTGTTTCATTTTATGTATAATCCATCAAATTTGTTCTACTTAATCATCGTTACGTGTCAATATTTCAGAGTGGAGTCAATTAATATTCACATAATACGTCAAATGCGCCGCGTTAATTTAATTTTTGAATTCACCGCGCATCTTTACAGGGGAAGAAAAGGCGTATTATGCGTATTATTATGCTCTAGATGGTATGCGCATTTACCATTTGTTAATTGGCTATATCATCAAGGAAATTCACCCCATTTTCCACTTTGTTAACAGCTATCCACATGTATTTGCACGCTGGATGATAATGCATAATCACTAGATGTTTCGTAAAATTTGATAAATTTTGTTTTAGACATTATATACTGGTATTCGTATTTGAAAGTGATTAGAGATAGGAATCATGTTTGGTGATAAATATAAGATAAAAGCGGTGAATCGCACTTGATTAATCAAATTTACCTGATGCTTGCTACACAAAAATTAAAACCTAGCAAGGCATATCTGATATCTAATGCATTCTTATCAACTGATTATAGTTGAACGAAATTTATTTCATTACTTTCATAATCCATGGCTGTGACATCATTAACTTGTTTGTAGACCTACATTTAAAAGTTAGTTTTGTTTTCTCTTTTTGCAATCGAATAGAGTAAACAAAACAGTTATTGACACCCTAATCTTTATTTTTAAAAAACAAGCTTTCATGTCAAGGTTTACCTAACCTAACTTAGGTAGACAATATAAAGTAAACTAAGTACGAATAAACAGATGTCAATAACCGTGATTTTTAATTATTCATCCATAGGGGTGCCGGTAATTGATTTTACACTATTTATTCTCAATATATTGCAAAATACCTTCCAGGGATAATTTTTATGGAACTCTTTATTCAATCAGAGTAGTTGAGGCAAAGTTAAGATGAATCACAACTTTATTGAGCTATTTTTATTATTTTTTCCATGAATTAATTGTATATATGTAGCCTTAAGATTGTCAATAACTATCTTGTTTGCCCTATAGACAGAAGGTGTTTTTTCATTAGTTATTTAATTTTTTTTTCCTTCTAACAATAAGCAGGATTTTTTCATCACTTATTTCTTTTTTTTCCTTCTTGCAATAAGCATCTTTACCTCCCATACTACAAGTCAGGTAAAAATATAATTCGGAAAATATAAATTCACAAAGTAAATTATAGAAAAAAGGATCGGATACTTGCCCTGAAACTTCCAAAGACAATGTTCAAAGAAATACTTTCACTTTTTATGAAAATTTAGAATATTCATCTGGAAAACAAATAACAATTATAAGCTCCGATACGTATACAGAATTTACTTTCATTTGGAATTTATGTGAAATCCCCCACTTATGTACAGAAAAGTTACAGAAAAAAATTCATCAAAGTACCAGAAAATCGGATATTATTCGTAATCTCTTATCCCTAAAATGGATAGTTTTTTTTTCTCTTGATATCTGGATTCCAACTTTTCATATTAATTTTAGCTGTCTGTTCCCTTCACAAATAGTTCTAATATTTTTAAATTTCTAAATAGTTTATTTTAAAAGGGAAATATATATTTGCACTTCAATTTAAATAGTGCACTTGGTACACGGAACTATAATTCGGTTACTTTGCACTGTAAATTTGATACTTTACACTTGGAACATGGAACAATAATTTTAATACTTTTCACTATAAATTTGATACTTTACACTTGGAACATGGAACTATAATTTTAATATTTTTTTACTATAAATTTGATACTTTACACTTGGAACATGAAACTATAATTCGAATACTTTGCACTATAAATTTTATACTTTACACTTGGTACACGGAACTACAATTTTAATATTTTTCACTATAAGTTTTATATTTTACACTTGGTATATGGACCTGTAATTCGAATACTTTGCACTCAAAATCAAATTTTTATGACATAGTATCATAAATTTTAAATTGTGCAGTTTACAAGCTCACAAAAGGGGAAAAATATAGATATTATAAAAAAAAAATATTTAAAAAATGAAAATGGGATATAAAAAGGTATAAAGAAAGAGTAGAAGTTACTTTTGGCACGTGAACAAACGTAATTGAGAATAAAGATATTATAAAAAAAATAAAACAACACTAAACGATCAACAAACCTCTCTTGCGTTTCTGCCCAAGACGTAAACTGTTAGCTTCGTTCGGCACTTTCTCCTTCCCCATACGTATTAACATGCCTAAGCTATGTTTACAAATATATTATTTTTGCAAAAACAGGACATGAGCGTGTGGAAACATAACTGTTCCTGTCAGACGCAGATACTGTCACTTTCCCTATACAGTTACTGTATTCAGTTTTATATTCATCAAAAGATGTACATTTGAGATATGCATTTTCATGCGAATGGACAATTTCTGCACCTACGTTCTGTTTCACCTGGGAAGATGGTAAATAAAATACAGATTGGTTTCCGTTTTTTTTTTTTTTTTTTTTTGTCTAAGAATTTGACTTCTAATTTTGCCCACTGATATGCTTCTGTCCAAACCTTTGTGGAGGTCTGTGGTTTCATGTAAAATGGTTTGTAATTCGGGTTAACCGAGTCACGTTCATTTAACCATTTTTTTCACAATCGCATTTTCGAACACTGCAAGAAATTGACCAACAGAGAGGCGCTCACGAAATGTATGTTCCTTTTTCATCACCGCATTGGTCGCCTCTAATCTATTATTGATGATAGGAAAATAATTCCTTAACATCTATATACCAATAACAATTACTGATAAGCCATACCGATTTAAAGTATTCTGTGTATGTTATGATATTCACATCATTTTTTCCTTCTATTTCTTTAAAAATAAACCACTAACAATGTTGAAAGTATCGTCATCCGGGCATAAATGAAGGAACTCAATATCATTTTTTTTTACATCTTTGTCTTTAATGCCACGCAGTTTGCCTTTAGTATTTTTTACTACACGGAAATAGTGCATCACTCTTCGGAAGGGAAGTCCAAAAACAGCTTTGAAGCCATTAGATAGTGCACTGCTGGCATCAGTCAATAAAATTTTCGGATTCCACTCAGTTTCATTTATTGTATAGCATGAGTCTTTCATGCAATTAAAAATGAATACAAAATCTGACTCTGTTTCATTGTTGCATACAGCTATTACGAATGGATGGAATATCCTGTTCATGTCCGACGAGCCAACGATCAGTAGAAGATAAACCTGCTAAATCAATTTATAGGTCTCGTCCGTTTGAACTACTTCACTTTTGTTTGCTAGTCGAAATAATCGCTTCGTTGAGATCACAATTTTCAAATCATGTTCTTCTTCAACATCGACTTCGACATTTACGCCTAACACAGACGGCGTATCTTCTTCGATTGGAACATCCATTTTGGCATTACACCAATTAAATACAACTTTCGCAGATATAGTTGGTGGTCCAAATTTTTCTTGTCTAAGTTTTGCCAAAAAATTTTTAAGTTACAATTTTTTGGTTCTTTTAAACCACGATTTTGGAATGCAGCTATTATTGCATTCAGTTTTCTGATCTTTCAAATACCTGCCGCACCATTTCTCTCGCCACCATGGATAAGCCTAGATTTCCATCCATGTGATTACTGTGCTCGTTCTGTGCTTCATATAATGAAACAAGAGAACTTTCAGAATGAAACAACAGATATATTCCCCCAGGACCTTCATTCTTTCGATATTCACCAGCTATACAGCGATTAATAATTTTGCATCCAGCTGAGTTGTTGTATGTTGTAATTTTCTACTACGTTTTCAAATTATCTAAATAGTTTATTGCCAATTCGGCAGTTTCGAATTCCTTAGATTTAATCCAGATTCGTTTTTTCTGTTCCTTGCGTTTTTTTTTTTCTTACGTTTGTTTCATTTATTTCCTCATCGCTTTCAGAATAATTCGAGAGAAATTCCAGTAAATCGCTCATCTTTTATGACTTCAGTTCTAAATCAAAAGAGCATGAAAAATGTTCCATTTTTTAAGACTTACAACATTTTTAATAATTTAAATAAAGTCACTCATCAGGTCACAAATTATATCATATAATCACTCAAATAGGATACGGTGATGTTTTCCCTTCCCGCGAACACAGTTCCCACGAGAAAAGAGTCGAATACCTTTCATTTCAGCCGCAGACCGCAGGCCAACTGCACCTGGTGGTCATTAAGGAGACTTCCTGAGGATAATAGCTGCAAGCAGAAAGCGACCTCAATGCACAGAAATAAATATCTGTCAGAGAGAGCATTGGGGTCGGCTATGAGGAGATTAGCTGTAAAGTACTCTTTCATGTCACACCTGTATAGCTCCTGTGGTGAGGAAGGCCAGGAACCTTCCCACGGTCGGAGTTGACCATTGGGAATATGGAAGTTTAGACGTTGGTCGACCAGGAAGACGATTGTCCAGTGGAATGAAAGTAAAGCTGAGCTCTACCCCTTGAGGTAGGGGATAAAAACGGAATGTTGAGTTGGAAACGAGGAGAGCGGAAAAGAACCGATTTAGGGGTCTCGGACGTGGTTTTAAGACTCCGGAGAGCAGAAAGAGCTGTGTGATCATCTCGGATTTAAAGTCCCGAATTAATTCGGACTTGGACAACGAACACTGAGAAATCGGCAGTATTCCGAAATCTCGGCTCGTCGAATTGCGAGCACTCCTTGTAGTCTCGTGCTTAAGCTATCACGCTGATAGGAGGAAGCTATCCAATCTATATTGATTTACATCTCTTTTCGAACTTCGACTCCATCGAACTTTAACGTCCTAGAACTGTGATGAACGAACTCTCTATATAAATATTTAGTCCAGATTTCTATGCAAGAAGTGTTCTTCAAATTATAGCTGTGTAAAATAAAAATACTTAGGTCAACCTAAGCATTGCATTTATTTGGTCGCACATAGGCCAAGACACCACAGCTATAACAAATAGTAATGTTAAGTTTCAAAATATTCAGAAAAAGAAGTATTGAAGCAATGATGCACTCTGCACAGGCACGAATATTCACATTACCAATCAATCTGTGTACCAATTTGGCGGGTAAAATTTTCCGCTTTGCCTCGACTCTCTCTCATGCCGTAAATCCCTCAAATCGTGGAGGAATCTCTATTGGCAACACTCCAACCAATATAGTGTTGCAGACTTAAAAAACTCCGCTGGATTTAGTGTACTCATAGTGGAAGTCATCCGCTTTATAGTGGAAAGTAATTAATGTAAGTGATAATATTTTTACTTGAGTGCATCGTGTTTGTTCAAAGTTCGAATATTTTTTTCATGTTGAATAAATTTAATTATAGTGGAATAATTTCTTTATGTGCTGTTAATTTGTTATGAGTGCAAATTGTTTTTATCAAAGTGGATTTGATCCAAACTAAAGTGCAAATAATTCTCACCAATTTTAAAATGGCTTTTGTAATATAGTACTTATATTTACCTGTTTTTAAGGTGATTTTAATTAATAAAATACATCTTTATATTTTTGGTTTCCATTAGTTTAATGTACAGGAATGACACTTACGCCGTAAAATTCCATCAGCCAACAAACTTATTTCGGTTTCAATAAATGATGTTCAAAATTTTTCGCCTTTTTTTTCATGCAGAGAGTTCCCACATGTTGTGAAACATTTTACAATTCTATTTCTACGACATACATATTATAAAAAAATGTGATAAATTATTTCACTAAATACAGGTATTTTACGCTTGAAATCATGTTCGAATCTATCTTTTCATCTAAAATTCACTTTTACAACATTTATCAGAAGCCAGTTATAACAAATCTTGCAAACTCTAGTATTTTTCTAGTATTTCATGAAAAGTAGACTGATAAATGCAAATAAATATCATATACAGTCCCTCAAAAAGTGGTCGCTGCATGTCAACAGTGGGAATTTGAAGTTTTTTGTAAATATTTCGGAAACTATTATATATATGCATTTGATTTTTTGGATACCGGCATTATAACGCCTCAGCTTTGTTCTCATGTAAAAATTTCTCTATGTTACAATTCATTTTTTTCCATAGTCATATTAAAAAAAATTTTAAAATATTTATTTTTTATTAATGAATTCTTTTCATGACTTAATGTAAAAAATTAGTTTTCTTTTAGTGAGTGAAAAGGTTTTGAGAAATATATAATACTTTCCTAGATATCGTCAAAAGTTCCTAAAATTTGTTTAACATGGGAAACGCCATTTTTCCAAACCCTATAACTCTCGAAATTATCATCACAACTGTATGAAAATTTATGGGGAGGATAATTTCATGACGGGAAGTCGATTCAGCGAAAAAAATTGATAGGCGTAACGCGAAAATTCCGAGATAGCTGTTAATTAACTCGGTTAATCAGTTTTTTTTATCTGAATAAACCTGTCCTCTTGAGCCATTAGAATTGGCACTAGTCTTGTGAAGATGCGATAATATATACCAGAATTACAGAGGTGTCCCATTCATTTCGTTGACGACTATACATATATGCGAATATTTACAATATGTTTTTCTTATTGTTTCAGGCTTCAAGATCCAAAACTTCTCGACTTATAAATATTACAACAAGACGAGAAGAAAATGGGTCAGCAAACGGAAGCAATAACAAACGGAAAAGGAAAAGGCGTCTTGTTAACCTTGAAGAACATATGCAGCCAGATTACAGTGGAGCCCTACCTGTTCTTCTGCCTCTTGGGGTACACAGCAAGACTCGTGTCCTTCCAGAGTCTGCTCATGGACAGGTCCTGCAGGAACATTTACGAATTCGATAACAGCATCTGCGGAGATCTTGACAATCATGCAGATGAGAAGCTCAAAAGTTCTGTGGCCGGAAATAATCTTTACACTGGGGTGATGCTTTTGGGGAGCCTGCCTGCCGCCGTTGTTGCCGTCTTCTTGGGCCCCTGGAGCGACAAGTATACTAGGAAGTACCCCATGATTATGTCAGCAACAGGTATGTTCTTGGAAGCCCTCGCAACTGCCATTCTTACGTTCTATCCGAGGATATCTCCCATATGGTATGTGGTTGCGTCCATCCCCACTGGCCTTTCTGGAGGTTTCATCATTAGCGTGTCTTCTGCAGCTAGTTATGTATCCGACATCACTGACGAAAGGTATGAAGCCACGTTCATTCATTTTTTTAATCTTAATAGAACTATTCCATGCTGACATTAGAGACATCAAATGCAGCGAGCCAATTTAATTTTGAAATCTTTCAGTATCTGTTAGTGGCTTGTAGTTTTACGTAGGAGAACAGCATAAGACAATCTGCAATGATGTTAGATGACATGCGCTGTAGCTTTGCGATGTGACTGTGATGTCACGTGAATCGACTCCAGACAACAAACAAGCTGGACAAAATCGAGTCAATTCACGTTTACACAATAGACGTCAAATGCGATGCGCAGTTTTCAATTTGAAATTCACATTTTGCAAGAGGAAAAATTATGTGACGTCAGAGCCTAAGACAACGTGTAGTAAGATGTTAGATGATACGCGAAGTTATATTGTCAAGTGAACGTGACGTCGCGTAAATTAGCTTCAAAAGAAAAACTGTTTAGTAGCAACTAATGAAAATATTTCTTACCAATCTTCTGAATAAGATTCTTTTCAGGAGATATATTTTAACATAGAATATATTCTATAAATGAGTTTTAGCGCATGTTAACAACATAAGCTGAAAGCGATTTTTTCTAGGTTCCTGCAATACCGTTATAAACCGGTTTTACCTTATTCAGTCACGTACCTGCTTTTAATGTTGTTGGCATATTAATACAATTGAAATACTAGAGAGATTGTAATACCTAGAAGAATGGATAGTTACAAAAAAAATTAATTTATTTTCTTTGCTGAGCGTATGTTAGTGAAAATCGTGACGAAATTATCTCATTGTAGTCATTTTGATTCCAGAGGAGCTATGGGCCGCGATGGCCTAGTGGTAAGATCTCAGCATCGGGCCGGAAAGTTCCAGACTTGAAACCCGATTCCGCCAAAGAGCCGGCAGAAGACTCAGGTGTCGACCTCATCGTCTGACCATAGTTAAAAATGTATCCCAATGTGTCCGAGATGAGTCCCAAAACAGCCCTCCTGTTGCTTTAAAAAATGGAATGTAAGCGGCACCAAACTAATCTTCTTCTTCTTGATTACGGGACACCTCGCCCCTGGTCCCGGAGACGAGTCCATTGTCAGGATAGTGCTGAGGGCCCGTGAGATGTTCTCGTACTATTTTTTCTTTATATATATATATACATATATACACTTTCTCGTACATCGAACCAAACTAATCTAGAGGCACTGTGACTGTTGGTTGTCAAAATGCAGCGAGAAATTTACTGAGATTCTCCTTACTCAATCGTTCAGGGAAACTCTGTTGGAAATTTTTGTCATAAAGTTTTGATATCCTTGCATAGAAAATCAAACTAAACATTAAAAAGTGCTAAATATTTCAAAAACAACCTAATAATACTTTACGCAAAAATATCCCTGTTCAAAGCACCCTAGAGAAAATGTCAGTGGTAGTACTAATATACTTAGAGGTGAAAAAAGGACCACATCTCGGTAGTGTGCATTTTAGACCATGGGGAAACGAAGAAAGAAGAAGTTACAGAAGTAAATGATAGGCGAAAAGTGTCTAGATGAACATAATTTACTCGTTATCGTTGTGCATATTAATTACCAATTGTATGTGATGATTAATTACAATATGTGTGATGTAAAAACTAACACCTGCCAACACCTACACAAGTGCCAGGTTCATTAATGCGTATAAAGTAAAGAGTTCTAAGGTAAGAAATGACCATTTTTAACGGAGATTTCTTTTTTAATTATCTGTTTTTTTCCATCAATTATTTCTCCGTGTTTCAAAATGCATACAACTGCCATTAGCGTCACTAGCCTTTTGTTGATATATTATGATTTCAATGCGCAGCATCATCATAAATCTAAAAATATTATTTCTTTTTTTCTATACAGAACCAGAGCAGGTCGTTTTGCAGTTGTGGAATTTGCCAACATATCAGCTATCGTCTTCGGCAATTTAGTTGGAGGCCAGATTTACAAAAGCTACGGTTATCTGGAAGTGCTGGCCATCTCTCCCATCAGCTTCGGTTGTGCCATACTCTATGCCATGATCTTTATAAAAGAAATCAAACCTCCAATCACAAGAGACAGATTCTGTGAAGTCGCGGGTGACCTTTTAAGACTGGACAATATCAAGAAAAGCTATAACACGTGCTCCAAAAAACGTCCAGGAAACATTCGACTGCAGATATGGTTGTTGGTCTATATTACTTGTTGCCAGAGATTTACAGATATGGGTAAGTAGTTATTGAATATTGTTATTTCAGAGCTATATAATTTTTAAATATTTCGGATGGTATGCTATGAAAGCACGTGATCTCATTTCATACATAATTTTTCAAATGATTTGATGATATTACATATTCTCTAAAACAATGAACAGCATTTATGAAGTTTCATATTTTGTATGTAAAGGTATTGAAAAGATTACTAATATAATTGTCCAGATCTGTCTCTTGGTAACGCTCTGACGTCACCAATAATAAAACTCGCGCCATATCACTGCCAGACGTTAAACAGCATTATTTCATTGTTAGAGAACCTAAATTCAGTAATTTTAAATTTAAAAGAGTAATTGTTGTTCTAATTTCAAATTTAATAGCTCTAAAATATTGAAGTAAAATTTTCTATTGATTGATATAAAATTTATCTCGCTATGATCAATAATTCCCGATAAATTTTAAATAATGTTAATCATATATTTCAAATTAATTTCCGTTTTTTAATAGAAAGTAGTAAATCACGTCAGTGGTATATCATGCTCGTGATATACTTTGGACACCACGATGCATCTGATTATTTATTGCAATAGTGATGATATAATTTGATAATATTTTTTGGCAACATTTGACAAGCAGAGAAATGCTTTGTTTTGATTAGAATTTTGAAAAAGAATCCCTTTGAAATTTTAACTTTTGTCTCACGTTTGACAAGCTGAGAATTCCGTGGTTATTGAATTATAATAAAATTGTTAAACAACGAAAAAATACTTCACATGGAATGTTGTTTACCAAGAGGTATTTTTGAATAAAGAAATATGTAAATAATATGTAAATAAAAAAATATTTCCTATCATAAAACGTATATTTATTTTATTTGTTTTCAATCAATGTTAAACATTTCTCTCGCATATATATCTATTTAAAAACGTCAGATTTCACGGGAAATCTCTCGAATGAAGAGGCAATTTGCACCCGCCATATCATGACGGGTGATTTTCTATTTCCTTATAAAACTCAAATTTATTTCAAGATATATTTACCGTAGGAAATATTACTAATAGTAGCATATTGGTTATGTTAAAATTAAAATAGTCCATTTTTTTGTAACCATATGCCACCTTATGGCATGAAATGTATTTTTTTTTTTTGCTAATACAAAATTGTAAACACTTGGCGCAAGTGCACACATTTTATAGACTGCTAACGTAATGGGAAAGTAACATTTCCCGCTCGACATGTATGCTTGGTGGCAACTATTGCCGGGCTAACAAAAAAGAATCGTGTCTTTTATTTCATCTTATCTAGATCCTTTCTTTTAAATAATATTTAAAAAATAATCATTATTTATAAATTACTCAAATACACTTACAATAACTTTTTTCATATTTCCACCTTTTTCGGTCTAATTTCAATTCACATGAAAATCATTCTCTGTTACTCTTACTGAAATCTATAATACTTGTCTTTTTCAGGAATGGTGTCTATTCTCTTTTCATTTACCAATAAAATGTACGAATGGAACGTCACAGATGTTTCGAACGCCTCCATCTATTTTTACATCGTAAATGCCGTTGTGACAATAGCGTTTGTTCCTGTGCTAACCAACAAGTTAAAACTACATGAAGCTGCCTTGGGATTTTGTGGAATCCTTTCGATGCTTTCCAAAGTGTTCGTCACATCTTTAGCATACAGAGAATTCTTGTTTTACTTTGGTAAGCTACTTTCAAAGAATATTTTTAATAAATCTCGCTATTTATGGCTACTAAAGAAAACCTTGAAATGTTTTATGGAAATGGAACCAACCTTCATCTAGAGGAATTTCGAAAATTTCATGTAGCAATAATTCATAATATCCGAATTAAGAAAGGAACATTATTTCAACAATGCAAATAAAAAATCGTGAAATTCTCTCATTTCTTCTATACTCAAAGACAGGCCAAGAAACTAACAGAGATTACGCTATGCTTCCGGCGCTGCACCGATGAATGACGTAGTTGGTGTTTCTACGCGTTTTGGGGTTACTTCCTATTAGAATTCGCCAACAACCAGAAGTAGATTTTCTTTGCTTCGTGTGCGCCAACGTGTCGTTCTCAAAGCAAAAAGAGAAAGTTGCTTCGATCGATTTTTTTTACTATTACATTGTTTTTAAGTACATAATTTGTGCATTATTATTTAAAGGAAGCCTGAGAAATATCAATAGTAGACACTTGACACTATATTTAAAATTGCATACAGCAGAAGATTCTATGCAAAAAAAAAAGAATTGATTACATCAACCATGCTTTTATGTTGTTATCTTGAAATAAAGGATGCATAAATTTTTTTAATAATTAAAAGGAAATTTAATGAAAAAAACTAAAATATTTACAATGAATAATGCTCGAATAATAATCGAATTACAACTCAAATTTTATATTCAGTAAAACTTTTTTTTCACTCTTCTAATACGGAGTTTTGAGAAGGTATGTTCATTGAATGTTTTATATTATACAGCATAACCGAAAGCTTCATATTCTATTTTAAATATTTTTCTTAGCACTCTTATAATATTTTTCATTGTATGCAAAGATTTTTTGGATAAACTTGCGCACAAATGAATCCATTAAATCTCGAGTTTAACATTTAGTTTTTATAACTAAACAGATTGAGCCAAACATATAAAATGCAAAAAATAATATGCTGTGTTACATGCTGCCAACACCGAGAGGGATTATTCGCCAAATGTGAGCCCCGAAGAGACAGAGAAAAAAAGCTTCTCCCCCGAATGCTCCCAAGGTCATCTTGGTCCTCGTCATTTCCGACAAAAGGCGGGGAAAAAAGGATTTTAGAAATTAAATAACACACGTTTTGAAAATAGATTTTTATTGCAGAGAATATCGGTTTTTGTTATTTAAAGCAAAATTATGTTGAAATATGTCAATTACTTTTAAAATACATTAGAATAATTGCAGGATTATTTCATTTGGCGGAAGAATACCATCCATAGCTTCCACTGTATAACATTCTTGAGTTGTCTTGGACTATATACTTCCACATTAGTATGTCACTCACGTAAAAAATTGTTTTGTCTACGTATTATGGAACAAAGCGTTTACCACTGACATTAATAAAAAACTATCCAAAATTACCTTTTTCACTGCTGTTCACTGATTTCGTAATTTTAATGTTTTCGTAATTTTAATGCTTAAAATTTTTATTCGAAGGAAAACAACTTTTTCGCCATATAACGATTCAAAATACGTCTTTTTAATAATGACAGTTTGAGTATTCCCAACATTGGTACTAACTTTGCGTGCTAGTCGGGACGCATATTAACTAACCTTACATTGATACGGACCACAGAGATTTTCGAGCCTCCTTATTGGCTAGCTCTTGCTTTGTCATTTGTGGCGAAACTTACTATGTATTATTTCTTATACAAACAGTTTCGAAATCTCGTTTAGAAGATTAAAGACTTATTGTTTCTTTTCTTCTTCTTTCCTTACAATTAGATGACAAAAATCTGATTTTGACTAAAAGACAGTTTGTAGTTCTGTATTAGAAATACAGAAAACTCAGCAAATGGCAAATTTTTGCATCTCATCTACTGTTTAACTGTTTGTTTTTTAATCCAAAGTAATTGAAAAGACTTAAGGCAAAGAGTGAATTTGAATTGAAATTAAATTGTGTATCAAAATTTATTCATCTTCATTAAACGAATAGAGAATAGAATACAAAATAATAGTATATTGTCATCATTAGAGCTGTAAAAAAATAAAAAACTTATAGTGAGTTATGTCAGAAATGACGTAGAATGAACCAACCAATGAGGAGGCTCGAAAATCTCCATGGTCTGTATCAATGTAAGGTTCGTGAATATGCAATCGGGATCTATACGCACAGGACCGCTTTCAAGAACATCCACCACACTTAATGCAGAACCACAGAGGGTGACCCTTTCGCTTGACCCCTAGCAGGATACCGACTTCAGTGGCTAACCTGTCGGCAGATTGATCTACCGGATACCAAGTGCACCACCTGTCCAAAAGGACACCATACACGGCTAAAAAGTGAAGAATTTTGTTGTCTGTAAGAATCTAAAAGCAAATAAAGCTGAAAAAGCAATAGAATTTCAGTCAAGAGAAAGGAGATAAAAAGAAAGCAGTAGAAGATGCAAGTGGGGTAAAGGAGAAAAGAGACCGTGATGGCAGTCACATCTAAAGAAGATTTGTCTCTTTAGGCAGTGATGGCAAAACATATTTAGAAGTGGTTCAAATTTTATTCATTGTTCTTTTTAACACTAGCCCATAGGTCACTAATTCAGTGGCGTCACTTGGAAATGAAGTTGCAAAAGCAATAGAATTGCAGTCGAGAGAGAGGAGATAAAAGGAAAGCAGTAGAAGATGCAAGTGAGGGTAAATGAGAAAAGAGACCGTGATGGTAATCACATCTAAAGAAGATTTGTCTCTTTAGGCAGTGATGGCAAAACATATTTAGAAGTGGTTCAAATTTTATTCATTGTTCCTTTTAACACTAGCCCATGGGTCACTAATTCAGTGGCGTCACTTGGAAAGGGGAGAAGAGTGTGGGGAAAACGGTACCAATATTTGGAAACACCGAAAATTTGTTAACAGAAAAACTTGAAAGACAATCTTTTTATTATTATTATTATTCTCACGTTTAAAATTCTCAAAAAAAATTCACTTGGAAATATTTTTTTTTATAAATTCGACATTAAATTCGATATTCGTCAGATATTTATACTTTAATTTTTTAATATTTTAGATTGTCTGTTCTCTCTTGTATGGTATAAAAAACAAGCTTATAAAAATCAACACATGGGTCATTTAAAAAGCCTTCGTGGTTCAGTGTCTGACCCGCGGGTCATAGGCTCGCCATCACTGCTTTAGGTTGTACAGTGAAAAAAGTTCAAGTATGTATTTAGAAAGTATTCTTCCCATTAGCAGATTTGATACGAAATTCGATATAGATTTATGACTTGACTTGAGGAGAAACTTATCAAATTTTGTTCATCTGGCCTACTGTGTGATAGGCAAGCAGTCATAATTTCTATGAAGTCTTACGAGAAAGTAGAAAATATTTAATGAAAAATACTTCCTCTATAGTTCTTGATTAGACAGAGCAAATTAATGACAAAGATTACAACAATAACTTTTCATATATATTTCTATGCTCATAATTCTTTTTCGGTCTTTTTTATTTTTTAAAACGTACTGTTCGCATTGTTTGTAAGGTTCACGTTATTTTTTCATTTCTCTGTGTAAGTACTGTGCTCATAAGTACTGTTAATCGGAAACAATTTTTCCAAACCACAATCTAAATCGTGAACAAATCGCAATTTCAAAGATAATTTTAAAAATTAGTTAATGTAAACATGTAACTAATTATGTAAAGTACACTTACATAAAAAAAAAACGCGGGATTTAGCAAATTGTAAGTTTAACACCTCAAAAATAACCAAAGAATTTGGAATTCAATCAAATTTGCATTACTATATATATCTCAATAAAGAGCTTGTCTAATTGCAGTTGTCCATTTTCATCAAACTTAACAAATTTTCATATGTTTTTTTTCCTCTCTATTTTAGCATGGTTTAGTGGAACTCTATCCACAGCATCTTACATAAGTGTTAAATCGAGACTATCGAAACTTGTTCGTAAAGAAGAACTCGGTAAGAAAATATATTTCTTATTCTGGGGAATTAATCAAATTAACCATAAAACCAAAAGACAAGACATACAAAGAGAGTCGAGTCGATTCTCCTATGTATAGAATGAATGAATTATCCATCACATTTGCTATAAATTCAAACAATTTATTGGTCTGAAAAAAATAGCATATTGTTACGAACATGGAAAGTCGCTTCCCAGCAATGTTAGTCTTATGCTTGGGAAAAGAGTTCTATAGGGGTATGTATGGGAATGCCGGGGGAATGGAACCATTGGCCCCAACCTTCGCGACTAAATTGGCGACCATTTTGGCGACTTGGCGAGAAATTTAGCGACTTCGATGAAAAAATGTATGATCTCTCAAAAATACTAGAATTTTCTTGATATCTCTATTAGGAGACTAAATCCCATTTATACAGATGATTCGTTGTGACGTCACAGCCGACAGAAGACGGTCTATTTATAGTCTCCCAGGCAGGGGCGACTATAAATAGACCGTAAACGGATCACAGTGTGAGTGTGTTGCTCGACTTTGAACGTGTTGATTGCCTTTGGAGTGCGAATCTCTCTTTGGAGTTTTATATTCTGTGCGAGTTACGTAGCTAGTAGTAAACTGTTAAACTAGTAAAAGACACCGAGCGGCATTGAAAATGCTGTTGCTGTTTTTTATTAGGGAATTGCTGTCTGTTTTTGCTGCTAATATGCGCAAGTGCTGTTTTTCCTGTTACCTTCCCTTGGGGTTTTCCGGAATATACGAGAATAAAGTGTCATTCTCCGCTATCCTGCTTGTTGGACTGTTTTCACCGTACACACACCTGAGAGATTTTTGTAACAATATGTGCTGCTTGCTTGCAGTATTTTTTAATTAAATTTATGCGGAGTTTTTTTTATCGGTAAAGAACAATTTTATGAGTTTCGAATTCATTATTGAAAACTGTTCCTAACTGTGTGAGAAACTGCGCAGATTGTAAGCCGTTTCACAAAAGACTACTTATAATTCAATACAGTAAAACCCCGGGTAAGGCATTTCGAAACCCGGGTTTTCCGAAATGCCGCTGCAATCACAAATCCAAAAAACGCGTGCTGTACTGCACTAAAATAATCGTGAAGGCGAGACTTTTAAGCAACGATATCCTCATTTTTTTCTTTTAAGTCTCTCCAAGAAGGTCAGTGATTAATTTTAGAATGCAAAAATTAAAATTAATGGGTATTAACAATGTTAATTACGATATTGTTTACCTCTGCCTGTCAGAAGCATTGCGCCCGAACTCGCCAGTGTGAATATTGCACCCAATGGAGGGTTAACTTTAATAAGGAACATGATTGTAGCCTACAAAGAGAGTTTTGAATTCGTTTTACACTCAAAACATTTCAGAATTTCATACTGTAATTAGATACATGTTCATGGCTTTACCGAAAAATGGTTTTCCGAACCCTCTTTAGGTCTGTTAGCCGGAGTTGTACTGTATTTAATTCTAATGAGAATATGAATGAGTATACTGTAAGAAAAATTCAAATTATAATGAGTTAAAAGTAGAATAAAACGGAAAATTGAATAACAATCGTATACATATCAATTAGACATTGATACTAACGAAGGGTCAGGGTTTTCGAGCGTGTTGCAATTCAATGACAAAAATTTCAATGCGAATGACCATTTATTGCTTTTGGCAAATCGGAGGATCGTGAGTTCGATTCCACATTATATAGAAGATTATCTGTGTACATTAACTCTCTTTCGTCGACTAGTGCAATTATAGCGCCTCAATTACAATATTACCCCTCTTTTACACTTTTCATGGGACCAGAGGAATAGTGGTGCAAACCGGGATAAAGTGTAAATCGTTGGACATGGGGGGGGGGTAAAAATGCTCTCTGAAATCTGCGTGGACCAACGAAAAGTGGTTAAATGATAGGGAAACGTTGAAGACGAGAACGTAAATACGGGTAGTACTGAACATGAGTGTAGCCTACGAACGGAATTTTAATTCGTTTTGCACTCAAATTACTTCAAAATTACGCACAGTAATTATCTACAAAATAGTAATAGATGTTCATGGCTTAACAGAAGAAATCGTTATCCGATACGGCTTAGTTGGGTTAACCTGGGCTGTACTGGAATTGATTTCCGAAAGTTGTGAAATTATATTTGATAATATTTTGCGAAAATAGTGTTGACTGGTCAACGCTCCCATCGCGGATGACGGAACGAACCTTCATGTGCTAGTTCCGTACATGTGACACTTGTAACTCGATTTATAATATGGGATTCACAGTATTCATGCTGCTGTTCTCGGTGGTGCAGTCAGTCAGCTTTACCATATATCTCCACGACTGGGAGGAGTAATTCTTAATAATATCTCAAAATGTGTCATTGGTGCTCTATTGCGTAACTGCATTCAGTCATCAATAGCAATCGCAACATAAAATATTTGTGATATTTCAATACTTATCACTTTCTAAAAGAATATAAAATTCGAGGGTTAATTGTATCATTCGATCAGTAAGTTAATTTTCCTCGCCCATATCAACAATCAATTAAATTAACTCTTATCTTTTGAATCCGAGTCAATATTAAGAAACGCAATTTGCAACTCCTAATTAATCTCAAATTATCCTTCTTCTCAACCCAAAATTAGATGTGGATGTGCAAGCATACTTTGTATCGAGCGGAACTCCGTGAACAACTCTCCGTTACCTTTGACGTTCATAAAATGCAAATTTTCTGTTTTCTTCAAATTCAAAACATTTCAAAAAAAATTTCAAATTCTCATAAACATACATGTGATTCATTTCAGGAAGTGCATTCTCCTTGCTGGGCACCTGCGAGTCGATAACTCCTCTCCTGGGTTCCACGGCTTTCTTGCAAATGCTCAATGCAGCCCCAGACTCCTTCATCGGCCTCCCATTTGCCGTCGCTGGATTGCTTCTTATTCCCTGTCTATTCATATATCTGTGAGTATTAAACAGACGTTTGTTTAACTTATCCAAATAAAACTGAGTTATATGTTACGTAACACCCTTTGTATTTACTAGACTGACCCGTGGTCTCTATGTGAACATAAAAGGTTTGAAAAAACATTGTAAGAATTTTAAGGGGACATACGACTGTTAAATCTCGAAAATTTCCGTTTTTTTTAAATATATATATATATATTATTCACCACTTATTTCTGAACAATTTGAAACAATCCGCGTTAAAAAATTTTAATAATTATGAAAGATATGAAGGAAGATACATAAGCTGTTCAAAGCAAACATTGAAAAGTGCAATATCTTTAAAGCTCTGTATCCTCAGAATGCGTTTTTTTATATTGCGCTCACAATAACTCAAGAACTATCGAATATTTTTATATAAAACTTTTACTGAATATGTATTACGCTATGTTCTACAAATTAAACCACATTTTTTGAGCATTTTCTATCCAAAGAAGTTTTGTGGGAGAGATAGAAACGTTGAGATTGCAATTATTTTTAACACTTTATTTTAAATTGGTACATAAAATAGAAATTAAATTTATATGGTAAGAAATTGCGGTTCAATTTCTTAAACAGACTGTTTGAATTACTTAGATACCCGAAATATTGTGTTTAGACCAATATTTTATCCATAATCATGCGCGCGAGGTGACTATCTCATTTTTTTCTCCAAAAATTATACCCATATTTATTACTCTCTCAAATAAATACATACAAATATTAAAGTTTGAACATCTGTGTACTATAACAGAAAGAATAGATATTTTTCTAGAAAAAAACTGAGTTTGGGAATTGTAATGTTTCAGAGATACACTGTATCGAACTTGACAGTTTTTCCCCTATTTTTTAGAAGTTTAAGAGTCGTGTGTCCCCTTAATTCTTTATTATTCTAATTCGCAAGAGCTTCGAAATGAATTATATTTTCGGCATACTAACTTCCATTTGAATGTACTCATTGAAGTGAAATCGGAGTATATTTTGATTTTAAGTTCTGTTTCTTGATGACTAGCGAAAATCTCATTGATGCATGTAATATTCCATGAACATAGCCTGATGTTGATAAACTACAGAAAGTGTCGTCTCTATGATGTCGAGCCGAGGATTCGGCTTCAAATGCTCGCCACGTATTGGTCTTCTACATTTTGGAAACATAACAACAGTCAAACCGGTTGTATTTTTTACCTGAAATATTATTTTCTATTCATATATACAGGGTGTCCCAAAAAGGTGGAACAAGCGTTTATTTCCTTAAATATTGATTTTGGACATATACTTCCAATCACAAAGTTTCATCAGATAAGGTAAGAATTTGTATCAAAATACTTTGGCTTCTGTGGAAGTTGAAAATATAAAGTTAAGAAACTTAAATTTTTATACGTGCCCCATAGAGCAGAAGTGTGAATGAGTGAAATGGTTCTCTTACACTCATATATGCATAAATTAGGTTTCACAATTCTGTCTGCAAAACTTACAGAGATATGTCAATTTTTAAATTTCAAGGAGCCGCTCACAAATTTATATGGAGATGTTTATTGCAGAAATGCAAATTTATGCAACACAGAAAAACAGGGAAATGCAAATATTTGTCAAGTAGTATATCAGCTAATCATCAGAGATTGAAAATAAATTGCCAATGACACATACTGTTACTCAGTTTCATTTGCAGATAGTTGCAACTATCGACTTGATAAAGAATGGAAGGACAACTTGAGAAAATGAAAATCTAAGGTATAACAGGAAAATTGCCTAATATTGAACCATAATACTGAAATACTTGCTCTTCTCTTTGTGCGTATTTTTAAGCTTTACCTAAAAGCAGTGGCGACTCGTCTTTTAGGTCTAGAGAGTTGCAGAACTCAATAAAAAATTCCTTTTCGGCAAGCTTGAAGGCAAAGGTAGATTCCTTTACGCGAATGTTACAAAAGTAATGAAATATTACATATTGATCAATACAGACATAGCCAATGACTTTATTGTTTCTACACATTGCAATATTTACGCTGTGATTCTGTTTTAATGACATTTAATTTTTTACTCTATCAAGGTTTCATCATTCCATTTTTCATTCCAAAAGGTTATGCTAGATTTATTGGTCAGTAAATTGGTCAATTTCTTTTTATATATCCAACACATAATCATTCAACACGTATTTATCATAAAGAAATAAATATCCCAGCAACGCAAATATCTCCTAGATAACATTAAGCCAGCCTATCTGAAACAGTAGCAAGAAATTGACACTTGACACGAATGAAGGACGACTCTAGATTAGTTTATTTAATGTAGGTTACCATATAATTGTGCGAACATTACTTTTTCATATGGTAAAATCACATGATATGAAACATTTAAACATTACTAGAATGGGTTTATTTAGAGAACTCCCTGGTTACAGAGATAATAGTCACTAAATTCTTAACACATAAGAGAATAAAAATTATTAAACATTTTGAGAGGCAAATTTAATACGTGTGTTTAAAGTATAGGATATGAATGCAGCCAATTTGAACAGTAAATTTAAATCTCCATCGACAGTTAAAAGCAAATACTGAGGCAGAAAACCCCAAAACAATTTTAAAGTTAATGAGATATTTTTCAATATAAAAAAGGACAAAGGGCTCTTATATATAAATCTTTTTTGACTATTTTATATTAAATTCATTAAACAAATCTTGGTGCAGCCATGTTTAGTTAAATATGAAATTAAATTAATTTGTCAAATTAACTCTTAAAATTAACTATTTGATTAATTAAAATTAACTATTTACTTAAATAAAATTAAATATTTAGTTAATTGTGACGATATCTTCACTAAATCCTTTTTTATAGCTCATAGTATATGCCAGCAATCTTAATCTCGTAATAATCTAACAATTATCTTAATTTAAATAAAAGTTATTGTGTCTATATGTATGCTCCACATCTCCTCCTAAACCACTGGACTGATTTCAACCAGACTTTGCACACTTTTTATTTAAGACAAGAGAAAGTTCACCTTAACTTTTGAAAGCCCCAAAGTTACTCACAATTTCTGTTAATTAAAAATTAAACAAGGCTTTTTTTCTGCTATATCTTTGGAAATCATTATCTCAGGAAATTATTTTGACACCTTATTATATTTTAAATAAAATTTGCATTTCAGTGACAAAATCTCATTTCCATACAATTTGTTTCTCTCATTTGTATATTTTTTCAAAATTAATTTTATACTGAATTCGTAACGATATTCCTTACTGTTGAAGAACAAGAATAATACGAATATATATAGTTGCCAGAATACATTCACAGAATTCTTGGCTAATGCTAAAAGAAAATTTTATAAGTAGACGATTAACGATTTATATCAGGACCAAGTAATGATTGACTTATTTTCATTCTTTATATTAATGAAAAATATAATAAAATATTCATTGAAACCTTTCTTTCTTATACTTTAGTAATTGTTAACGAAATTTGAAGTACCTATACAGCAAATAATAATTTAGGGAGAAAACAGCTATTTTTAAAAATCGTTTTTTTTCAATTGATATTCTCATTTAAATTAAAAACGTTTCAGATCAGAAAAGGAATTTGTGTATTATAATTTTTATACAATAGTAGTTTTTACATTAAAAATATTAGACATGAAAGCATTTTAATCCGGAGCAAAGCCAGGTATATCAGCTTGTTTACCGTACAAAAAGTGTAAGTCAGAAGACATAGATGAGTCATTCATTCTTGATCTGTGGTGTCGACTATTTCTAAGTAAACCGGATTTAAGATTGATGTCAATTAAATTGGTGGTATTTTTGTGTTTTTTACTTGGATGATAATGATGATCTCCGGTGTTAATAGATTGTCACAAAGCTTAAAAATAAACGCTATTTGAAAGGGCGGATTCACATTTATAATTTGATATGCTAAACAAACTTTTTTGTTGCTTCTATCACGGTTAAAATAATAAGTGTGCAACAGGTCCATCTTTTTATAATCACCCTATATATCTTTATATATAAAAGCCAAATACCATGACTCACTGACTCACTCATCACAAAATCTCCCAAACCAAGGCCTAGAAACTTGAAATTTGGCAGGAGGTTACTTTTTGGGTAGTAGGTGCTCAATAAGAAAGGACTTTTCGAAATTATAATTAGAATTTTATTTAACTAAAAATTACCTTTAATTTTAAAGTTTTTCCGCAATAACTTCGGAGAATATTGTCGCACAAAAATAATTTTAATTTCATCTTAAAATTTTAAAAATTAGCTTTTTAATGACACCAATTTAATTTCCATGCATCGTTCTGTTTAATTTTAATTAATTTTTAAAAATGTTTGCAAACACAGAGAGACGGAGCAACGGTGTTGATCACGGTTCCTCAAGATCGCAGTTCTATTTATAGCACTAGAGGGGGAGGGGAGGCTTGATGACGGGTTACGAACTAGGGAGAAATACTGCCCAGTCATAATTACACCAGTGGCGGCGAGGAGGGTCACTCGCCACCTAATTTTTTAGGGAAAGATTAAATTTTTATTTCATTTTAGCTGCCTGAAACTAGGAATTACAACAAAGCAATAGTGTTCAGGAAACTAGCTAATTTTTATTTTTTATTTATTTATTTTTTATTTTATTTTGTCTACCTCTATACTCCCGGGTCCTTTAGATATCAATAAATGTCTTTTAGATGTCTTTTTTGCCGCCTCACTTTTTCCACCCAATTTGCACCCACTGGTTCACATGGAGCCATAGTCGGGCTTTTGCCACTATATTCAAGGTTAATCATTCTACCGATGAGTGATAGATGAATTGAGTGAGAGTTATTGGAAATGCATTATTTAAGTTTCGTTAGCTGTGATGCATCATACAGGATTGTATCGCTGTCATTTTAAAATTTACGTCTTTACATATTTTACTATCTGCCAAATACAATAAAATAATCACTTTTTGTTCATCTTTCCGGAGTTATCGCGAGTGAAACTGCGACAGGGAATTCTATAATTAGTGTATATTACAAAAATAGAAACTAATTTAAACGGACTAACCAGCTGGCGTCGCACAGTGGGATATTTGACGAATCTGGGCGGCCAAAAGTCGATTTTATAAACTACAGCGCAGGATCGAATGGATGTATACATTATAAAGCTGAATAACTGGGGAATCACGTGATACCATTTTTAACTCTCTTAACTGACCTTAACTTCTGTATTATTAGCTCAAACTGGAGTGTTTTGTGAAGTGTATCCTGCGTCAAATAGTTTTTGCTTCAAACGTTCCATTTTCGAATGTGAATACCTTCATTTCTAGAAGTGATTAAAATCTAACAGTTATGGATAATGATGAGGCAGGTATCTGCTCATATTTTTTATGGATTTGAATTGTTAAAACATTAGTTTTAATAATTGCAAAAGTGATTGAAAATAACGCATTTTTTTTTTCAAAAAATTTTTTTGTATGTTGCGAAATCTCGAAGTTTTTTGTTATATTTCCAAACATTTCCACGCTAAATTTTTTTTTGTATCAATAAATTCAGACCTTTATGTTTGTGTTTTTGTTTAAATTAGCCCCTGATTTGCCCAACTTTTGAAATGAAGGGATTTCAAACATTGCTATTCCAAATTTTCCAGTAGGCATTCTAATTACTTTGCATTTAATCTCTTATGATATGAATTGCAATTTAAAGAAAATTGTTATGAATATTTTCAAAACGATCACATGTGTGTAATTTTCAGACATTTTGATTGGAATAAAATTATATCAATTATAAATATTACTTAAAACATTGCATTTCTTCCATTTTATCTCTCTTTAGGATTTTGTAAAAAATACTGAAATTGTTCTTTGTCAACATTTAGTTACCTAAAAAGAAGTCGAGTCAAAGTTGCTTATGTTTTTGTAAAAAGTTACCACACACTCGTGCTATTTTTTTTAATAAAAAGAGGTTCAAAATTTAGATATCTAAATTGCATATATTTACTATGCAGTTTTTTGTTCCTGTTTTACTCTAGGGTTATCAGATGTCAAAGTAATAATTCGAAGAGAGTTATTTAACATTATGCAACAACAAAATTGACCAAACATACATGATAAATTAAACTCGAAAATTATCTTGTTCAAAGTGATACTTTTGATGACGATGAAATTTAAAAAATAAAGCACAATTTCTCCCATTTTAAATCTCAGTTAAAGATCAGATGGATTGCTTTAATATATCGTTTTAAAGTAATTCTTGAAACCATATCCAGTGGTCACAAGATTAATTTGCAAAAGTTCAAAGAATATACAGAAGAAACATCTGAGCTCTACGTGCAATTATATCCATGGTACCCAATGTCGCCTACTATGCACAAGATCTTAATTCATGGTCCGATTGTAATAGAAAATTCTATACGACCATTAGGCCAATTGTCAGAAGAAGCGGCCGAGGCACGCAGCAAACATTTCCGATCATTCCGTCAAAATTGAGCCCGAAAATTTTCCAGACTTTCCTGTTATGAGGATGTTCTCAACAGATTGCTTTTGAGTTTGGACCCAGTGTTGACGGGTATGAGACCCACGATGAGAAAAAAGTCAAAATCATTCTTAAAAGAGACTTTAGAGATGTTACTGCCAATGGAATTTTCTGAAGTTCTTGATGAAGAGGACACCGATCATGAAGAAACAGATAATGGCATCAATGATTTATCATCAGACGAATAAATCGCACCTTCCTCATGAATTATTAACTAATTTTTTACACAATTACTCAATTATGTTTATCATTTATTCAATTATTTGTTATTTTTCCGATTTCTTTTCTGTAAATATAATTAATGTAATATTATTAATTTTGTTCAATGTACAAGGTATGATCTTAAAATAATTATTGTTAATTATTTATGACCGGGTCAATTTAGAGGCCTCTGTCGCGGAAGGTGAGGACAGATACTATCTCAAAGAAGATGGAGTCTCTGACATAACAAACATGCCTTTTATTTACAACACACTAAAACCAATATTCACTCGGCATACATGCCAGTTACAGATAAGCTCAATTACTGAATCCATTGATGATTAAGGCGAGATCCGTGGTGAAAGAGCTGGCGTGAGCAGGTGCGAGTAAGCAAGCAAGCATGACGAAGCTTTCGGTGCTGGGAAGCATCCAAATATATTGCAGCATTGCCACCGACGTCACTCCACAGCAGGAGCGCCATCTACAATATCAATACTTTCCACACACTCCCCACCTGAAATCTTAAGATTTCATTAGAACAGAATTAAAAACCACAACAAAAATACATTTCAATTCACCTAGCACAATTCAAAGATTAATTTAAACTACGATAAAAACACACATGAACAACTCTCATATTAATAACACTTATATCAATGAACTGAATTAAGAAAAATCAATTAATAAAGTTAAAATTATGGTAAAAGAAATTTGTAAATTTTAAAGTTCCAAAGGATATAACAACTGTACTGGTCGCTTCAAAGTCCCATCTGAAGTCTTCAGTAAGCAGGATCGAACTCCACCGTCACGACCTGGGAAAACCCGAATCACCCGTCCAAGCTTCCACAAAAGTTTACTCTTATTGTCACCCTCGATGAGAACGACATCATCATTTGCCATATTCCGTTGTGGATTGGGATTCTTTAGCGCATGAGCATTTCGTAAATCCATTATATATTGTTTCTTCCACTTAGACCAAAGTTATTTCACCAGCAAATCTTGATATTTTTTCCTTTTGATTAGAGAAAGTTTACTTGAACCAGCACCAATAATTTCCCTAAAGTTTATCGGCAAAGTTGAGTCCGATCTAGCGAAATTTAAGAACTGTACCGGCTGTAAAGGCAACGGTTCTCGCAAATCATTGTAAACATAGGTCAAAGGACGAGAATTCAATACAGCCTCCACTTCCGTCAGAATTGTAGATAATTCCTCGAAAGACAATAAGGCCCTACCGAGGACTTTCCTCAAACATTCCTTTACGGATTTTACCAGTCTCTCGTAGAAGCCTCCCCACCAAGCGCCACGTTCAACTATGAATTTCCATGTAATCTTTTGATTACAAAAAAAATCATGAAAATTATCATGCAATAATATCTTAGAAATTTGCTCGAGCTCCCTGTTACTCTTCTTAAATGTCCTGGCATTGTCCGAATACATTATCCGGCAATTTCCCCTTCTGGAAATGAACCGTCTAAACGCCATCAAAAAGGATTCCGTAGTCATAGTAGGTGCAAGTTCGAGATGTAGAGCTCTTGTAGTAGCACATGTAAACAAAACGATATAAGATTTCAGCATCCCTTCCAAATTTTTCACATAAATTGGCCCAGCGAAATCAACACCACTGGAATAAAAAGGAGGTGTCTGAGCAATTCTATCTTCAGGTAATTGAGAGGTGAGTTGATCTGCAGACTTCGCAGAATACCTCCTGCAGATGAGGCATCTTCTTATGATCTTTCGAACGATCTGGCGACCTTTAGGGATCCAAAAACGACTCCTAATTTTTGCTAATGTTGTGGCAATCCCTCCGTGTTTCATGCAGATATGCTCATCCTGTACTATTAGACCAGTAAGTGAAGAATTCCTTGGAAGGATAATAGGATGTTTTTCATCACTCGAGAAATCAGAATATTCTAGCCTTCCTCCCATTCTCAAAATTCCTTTGTCATCGAGAAAAGGACCAAAATTATACAGAGATTAATTCTTTTTCACTTGACCTACTCCTGCCAATGTTTCGAATTCTTCGGAATAGCACTGCCTTTGTTCCACTTGTATCCAATGCATTTCGGCTTCTTCCAGTTCCTCAGTTGTCAAGGGGCCCTTCGTGGTGACAATCTTCTTAACCCTTTTAATGAACCGTTTTATCCAAGCAGTCACTCTGTATAATCTTCTTAGACTACTGTAATTCTCCAACACAAGAAGTTTTTCCGAATTTACGGTGCATCCAAATTGGATGACATTACTTACCGTCTTTCGATATTCCAATTCGATTCCATCGAGACCCTCCAAAATTGCATTATTTTGCATTGGCCAGTATTCGGAAGTCAATTCAAGCCATTCTGGGCCTTCGAACCAGACAGGATTATCTCTTAATTCGAATACACTTGTTCCTCGCGAAGCTAAATCTGAGGGATTTGATTTTCCAGGGCAAAAATACCAATACTCCGGCGATGTTAATTTAACTATTTCCTCAACTCGATTTTTTATAAATGACTTAAATTTATTAGCCGTACCCTTGATCCAAAAGAGAGTAATTTGCGAATCAGTCAAAAAACGGCATACAAGATTCAAATTCAAGGCTTTGATTATACGATAACTTAGCCTAGCTGATAAAAGCGCTCCCATTAACTCTAATCTAGGTAAAGTCAACTTCTTTAATGGGGCAACTCTAGTTTTAGATGCAACAAAAACGGTTCGAATTCTTTCGTCGTTGAAAAGTATACGTAAGTATGCTACCGTCGCATACGCCTTCTGACTTGCATCCGAAAAACAGTGCAACTCGATCTTTGTTATGCCCACATTGAACATATTAGAGAAAAGATATCGTGGAATTCTAAGCTCACCCAACCCAGGAACTTCATTGCACCATCTATTCCAGGCTAAACTTAAACATTCTGGTAGATCATCATCCCAATCAAGGGGGAGTTTCCAGATTTCCTGCATCAAAAGCTTAACCCTCAACACAAATGGGCCCAAGAAACCAACAGGATCAAATATTCGACCAATAGCCTGTAGAAGACAACGCTTCGAATTAACACGACTAGACAGAAATGTCACCAAATTTTGCACATCAAAATAGAGCGAGTCCTCTCTTTTGTTCCATGACACCCCTAACACCTTAAAAGGAAGACCTGAAGGCTCAACAACCTGCGAAGAATCCCCTGAAACCATATCCTCCTTTATCCAAAGTTTTCGCAATTCCTCACTATTGGTTTGCCACTTGTGCAGTGTCATACCTGCCTCTCTAAATATATGCATACACTCTGTGGATGTATGGTAAGCATCTTCGGTATTTTGGTGCCCTCCAATGATGTCGTCAACATAAATGGAATTGTTCAAGAACTCACTAGTTTCAGGATAGATCCCCTGATATTTCCTCAAGTGATGTTTGATGGTGGCAGCTAACATAAAAGGGCTGCTGTTAACCCCAAACAACACTCGAGTAAACCTATAAATTTGAGGCGATTTGGACACATCAGTAGGATCGTCAGTGAACAGAAATCGTGAAACGTCCCTATCCTTTTCATTAACCTCTATTTGTAGAAATGCCTGTTTTATATCGGCGGTAAAGGCTATCGGGTGAAGTCTGAATCTCAATAGAAGATCAAAAATATCCGGATACAAATTGGGTCCGATGTGTAAACAGTCATTAAGCGAAACTTCACCCACATCATGAGAAGATGCATCGAATACCACGCGAAATTTGCTTGAGGATCGATCATTACGAACCACTTCTCTGTGTGGCAAATAGAAAGTAATCCGTTCTGCATCGCAGGTGTTTGGTACTAACTCGATAATTTTCTGTTGCAAGTAATCATGCAAAACAGCCTGGTATGATTTGTATAGTTCCGGATTTCTGACAAACCGTCTTCTAAGCCTCTCAAATCGTCGTTCCGCAACCTTTTTATTATCGCTTAAAATATATTTCTTATCCGACTTCCACGGTAATCTTACCCTATAACGTGAATTTTGATATTCAATCTCCGATTCGAACCTTTGTAGCACACTATCATTACTAGGGTCAGAAAACTCATTTTCGGCTATGCCCAAACTCTCTAGTTCCCAAAACTTCTTGATTAGACCAGATATTAAATCTTCCTCAATAATTATATTTAAAGATACAGAAACGTCACGAACATCACTGTCTCTTCCGATTAAGCACCACCCGAAAATTGTTTCGGTAGCAACTAGTTGACCCTTCAAACGCCTTATTCCTCCCAGTACAATATTGTGATAATAATCTGCGCCAACCAAAACAGCAACTTTCCCTTTAGAACACGAATCGGCAAGTTGGAAACCCTCCAGATATTTTTGTACAATTTCTGCTTTTAAGTTAGAAGATGGTAAATCGGAACCCGAAATCTGCTCCGTTACGAGAGCCTCTATTTTCACACTGAAATCCGGTTTTTCCCGATTTTCCAATACTATCCTAACCACATCAAAAGTCTTCTTAATAGGACTCTTATTTCCAAATGTATAAACCGATAGACTTTCCCTTCGGATCACAGGCAGTTTTAATTTACACGCGATATCCTTGTCCACAAACGAACGCATACTACCATTATCCAACAGCAATCTGGCTCGCGTAACCTTTGTGTCAATTCTAATTTTTACATCGCAGGTTTGTAGCAACACGCATTGAGGTTTTCTTTCGGAAATGGTAGACAAAACCTGAGATTCTGCAACCGCCCCACCTACTTCCGATTTATTCTCAAGCGATTCCATATGTGACACATTAGTTTTATTCTCCACCTTAAAGCATATAGCTTGGTTATGCTGTCCCTTGCATCTATTACAAGATCTCCTTCGGAAGCACCGTCTACTTGTATGTTTACCAAGACAAAAAAGCATAGACCCTTTCTACGCAATACCTCCTTTCTCTCGTAGGCACTTCCCACTCTACATAAATACGATTTATGACCCCCACTACAAAATAAACAATGATCCACCCTATCCTCTCCTTTCGAAGTAGCGGTAGCCATTAGACCATGAGCCGTAGAGTTCCATTTCATGGTATTACGATGCATAGGGGGGTTGTTGTAAATTAAACCGTGATTTAGAACCCTAAATAGAAAACAAGGCATTCCTTTCTCGGCATTCCAATTCTGTCCTGATAAATTCTAACAGTTTTTCGATGTTATAATTGGCAGAATAATCACCGTTTCTTCGATTAAATTCCAATGTAACTTCGGGGGGCAAAATTTTCAAAAGTACAGAGATTAACATTGGACTATAAGCTTCGGGTTTCACATCTAGGGATTTTAAGCTACGAACCTGAATTTCCAAAGTATCATATAAATGTCTGAGCTTGACTATATCATCAGATCTATGCACAGGGGCGAGATTCAGCAATTTATTCATATGAGCGTGTATGATTATATCACGGCGACCGAATCTATTCTTCAGAATTTCTACAACAGAATCATAGTTTTCATCAGAAATTGAAAATCCCTCAATTGCACTCAGAGCATTTGCGGATAAATAAGATCTTAAGTAGTTAAATTTCTCAACTTTAGACAGAGATGTATTGTTGTGAATCGCGACTCTAAAGGAATTCCAAAAGCTATTCCAATAAAGACTATCGCCATTGAATTTAGGGATAGTCGGTTTAGGCAGGCGGACAACATGCTTGTTATCATTGATAGATTCACTACTACCTGTCAATTCATTCAGTTTTCTTTCAGCTCTGAATTGCCAGACATTTATCTTTTCGGCGTAATCCTGCGACGCCTCGAATTCCGCTTCAAATGAGTCCGAGTCCAACAACTCTTCAATTTGTAAATCCAATTTACTCAACTCTTCCGCTTTAACAGTCAATAACTTCAAACTCTCCTCCAATGAACATTTATTTACATTAGTGTTCTTTATTTCATTTTCAATCCTAGTAAACATCTTGGAAACCGCAGTTCTTAGAACCTTCCGTTTCGATTTTAAGTTCTCCATTCTTCAAATTATAATAATAATATCTATCCTACCTTGAGCAGTCCTTTGACTTGCAGGGTCTTACCCAAATATGGATCCGAGACCAAAGTAGATACAAGATGCAATTCGAATCACTAGAAGACCAAGCAATCGCAATTTCATTCCCGGCCGATGCACCATGTCGCGGAAGGTGAGGACAGATACTATCTCAAAGAAGATGATGGAGTCTCTGAAGTAACAAACATGCCTTTTATTTACAACACACTAAAACCAATATTCACTCGGCATGCATGCCAGTTACAGATAAGCTCAATTACTGAATCCATTGATGATTAAGGCGAGATCCGTGGTGAAAGAGCTGGCGCGAGCAGGTGCGAGTAAGCAAGCAAGCATGACGAAGCTTTCGGTGCTGGGAAGCATCCAAATATATTGCATCATTGCCACCGACGTCACTCCACAGCAGGAGCGCCATCTACAATATCAATACTTTCCACAGCCTCTGGTGAGCACTGCATTCAGAATATCAAGATGATATATTCATTAACAATAAAAAAATTAAGGTGTTGGTTGCCATTGAAAAAAAATTATAATATTTTTAACTGTAACCGAAACCATAAGAGGTGGTTCATTCTATACCTATAAAATCGCAAGCGCATATCCCATAATACTTAGATCCAAAATCTCGTCTCGATACTTTAAATGCAGTGCGCCCCAGAAGCCTCTAAATAGGGCAAGTTACTTTACGACCACCCTGTATATAACTATGAAGTTATAAAATATCAATTATTTTTAAGTTATAAAGCAATATTTTCTACAAAAAGTTCATTAATTTACTAACTAATACGTTTAAATTAGTTTAAAACCGAAAAATAATTTTGGCCGCCCAGATTCGTCAAATATCCCACTGTGCGTCGATGGCGGCTAGTCTTTTACATATGAAAAAATAAAAAAGAAATAACCCTTTTCTTCATACCTTCTGTTTTTAGGTGGATGATGGGTCTTCCTACAGTGTCACTGGCAGATTTTGGAAGAGACGAAGAGAATATAAAAGCAACACCTTTGGAAAATGTTACCTCTTCAACATACAGTAGAATGCAGGAAGAAAAGTTTTAACAAGATACCTTTGAAAGTCAGTCAAGGAAGTGCTTCACAAACGCATTTTGAAATATCGTAGCGCATGGAATTTTGGGATGCAGATTTTTATATATGTATCTGTAAGCAAAATGCTTGCAGAAGTTCTTCAAGATTATCATTGTGTATTTGTGGTTATCTTTCAGTAAAATAAACTGAAATGATTTTATTATTAGTAATAAATTATTAACTTTTTATACTTAAAATTTGTAAATTATTGACTTGAACTCTTCATAGTACTGTTTTAATATCTTAACGCACAAGGGCTTTAATCTGAATATGTAATAATCAATTCACTTCGAAGTTAAGAAGGTAAAACCTCTACTTTTATACGTGTTTGATCATTTCTAATAAAAAGATGAGAAAAAGCCTAATAATTTTTTTATGGAATATAGCAAGCAGTGGAAGAGAATTTACGATAGATGTTGCAACAAATGTATGTTAGATTATTTGTTCTTGAAAAATTCTTTTAGAAGATTCGTTAATATAAACCCATTCCCCGCTGCAATTGAAGAGAAATTTAAGATGCATTTACCAAATCCTCAGGCAGTTTTATTATCTAGATTTCGTGCTTTGTTATTGTGGTTCTTTGTTATAGCAATAAATTGTTAATAATTATGAGATGAATAATAGACTCGTACCTTTTCCCCCTAATCTATAATTACCATATTCACTTGATTTTGCAAACCGGTTGATATTTTCAACCCTATTCTATGAAATCATTGATAATTCTTCCCATTTAGAATTAAAAATACTTATTCTATGTATCAGAATTCTAGTTACTCTGTACGCTAATTTCTCCCAGATGTGAGCTTCATTTTTATATGTGCTTTTTCTAGTTCATCTATTCGGCGCTAGATGGCATCGTTGCAGTCATCTGTTTGGCCTGAATAAATACATGTTCTCAAACAAAGGGAAGATTATTAAACGCATAACAATTTATCTGTCTGTCGTTGAATCGGTTAAAGTGTAGATTAATAAATGCATGCTTTCTCGTATCGTGTATAAACAAAAAGGAAAGCTGTAATTTAGGAGCAATATTATATGAAGAAAAGGTATCAACAGGATAATCCAAAATTTTGCAAAAGATATCATTAAGAAAAATTCAGCTAACATTAAAGTACCACCAGTCGTGTGATTCTAGAAGTGTAATATATCCTCCACAGAGCAGCATGAACTTTTAATTAGAATGGAACCAATACAATATATGACAAAATAAAAGCCACTTTGAAGCAGATAAATGCTTGAATCGCGATCTAGCAGGTCTGAAAGCTTCTCGTACTGAAAAATCTAGTTCCCTACAGGGAGTATTGATAAAGTGTAGTACATAACTAGTTCGAGAGAGTTTTAAGCAGCAAACTAAGCATATTAACGAAGGGCGCATTTTAATCCAGCAAAAGGAGTCTAAAAGCATACGATATTAATTATCCATCATTGGACATTGTCTAATTTTACGTATTATCTTAGAAGCCTCTACAACCATTCCTAATGCTCATCATAACGAAAAGTAGACAGGAGAATTTAAAAACGAATAAAATGATATAATTTAACAATGCAAAAAAGTGTCTCGTCAAAAAGTCAGTCGTAAAGTCGGTCGTTCAATCCAAAAAAAAAAGTTGTTTTGTACAAAAGGAAGAAAAATGAAATCTTAAATTATAAAAAGTTCTTTTAATCAAATATCATCAACAGGTTGAGAAACGAATGTATTATTTTGTCTACATGCAATATCCAAGACAAATGTTTAAATTCGTTGATTTTTAATTATTTGTTTCTACTAGAGGAAAATTATGCAAATATGAAAATTCTGGATAAATCACGTATATATATAAAAAAAGAAATGGTTCAAACTTAATTATCTAGAAAAGAGTATTCGAAAGTGTGATAAAATTCTAACTTTACAATTGCTTTTGTTCATCACTCCATATACACTGAGTGACCAAAATATTAAGAACACCGCTCTCAAACTTCAACTCGTCCCTCATCACGTACGTTGACATTATAAATCATATTCACTCTCAGAGTATTTCTCCTGGTCAGAAGCACCAATACACGTTGCAATTCGCCCGTTCATGGGTAAACAAGAACTTTGAGCTACTTGGAAGACGGCATAATTGTGGGCGCCAAAATGGTCGATTCCCTTCATCTTCGAAGGCACTAATCTTTTTGACTTTTTTGTATAACAGTTTCTGGGGTCTTCAAAAAATAGCAGCTAAAACAAAAAAAAATTTGGGCAAAAAACTGAACAGCGGGCGGAAATCATTTGTGAAAAAATTATAAAATGCCCTCGGTAAGCCGGAAGGCAAAGGCAGATTCCTTTAGTCCGTAGATATAAGGAAAAGAATACTTCGCCTTCTATTTTCATAAGGATTAGAGCTGCAAGAATGAAAGTGGATGGAAGAGACTGCAAATGACGAGAGCTTTCCAGAAAGGTTTAACATGCATAGGTTGAAAGATACTTTAAGTTTGGGGGAGGGGAGGGGAAGTAAGGGGAAGTCACTTTTCAGCTCATAACTTCTAAGAAATTGCAGTTATCGAAAAGGTTTAAATGCAAAAATTGTTCGTTATGAAAAGGCAATAATTTGCCTCACTTGAATTTTCTTTCTATTTTCAATTGTAAAGGAATTATGGGGAAATGAAAATTTCCACCCCTCTTGAGCTGGATAGCCCATCTACGAAGACGACCGAGATCTTCACTATCCTTATATATGTATATAACGAAGGTTGGTTCTGGGTTCTAGGGGTCATGATCGGTGAAGATCTACAGAAATTTTCCGGAAGTAATGTCATGAGAATATAGGTAGAGTTCCTATAAAAAATCTACCTAAAAGGAACCAGATGACTGGTACACATTGTGTTCTATGACAGCCTCTCCCCTGCGGAAGAACTGTACTCCGACAAGATCGTACAGATTGTTAAGACTGTATTTTATACTCATGGGTTTATCTGACGGGCTCGGTGGACACGTCATCATCATCAACAGAAGAGCTACAATGCAACAAATAGCAGCGCAATTCAACTAAGGATCATGGCAAAGTATATCCATGCTCCCTACAAGACGGATCTTACTTCGAATAGACTTTAATACCAGGTAACCAACAAGAAATCTTTTGATTTCGCTGCAAAATAGGAAAAAAATCGGATTTTGTGGCCTAAAGAACACCTGCATTGAACATTAGATGAGTGGGAAAAGGTTTGCTTGGACAGCTGGACTGATGGTACGGTCCGTGCGTGACGCATTTAAGGGACAAATTGGGAAATCTGTTCGCAGTTCCGAAACACCACCATCCAACCTGAGGAAATTAAGAGTTGTCATTTCGTTAGAATGGACTAATATTCTCCTCAACGGTTTTAGAAGCTTGCAAAGCCCATGCCTAGCAGAATATCTACTGCCATTTATGCCAGAGTAAGCTCAACACGATTAGTGCTGCACTGTAAAAAAAATCCCGTAAAATTTACGGTTTTAAACTGGCAGCTGGGTTGGTTGTGCAAAACCGTAAAAGTTACGAAGTAAATCCGTAGGCACAACGGTTTTTTACCGTATGAAATCAAGTTTTCTCCGTAAAAATTAAGTCATCGACTGAGTTGAGTTGTTTTTCTCCTTCTGTTCGAGTTGAAATATGTTGATGTGTATTATCAATTAGGAATATTAATTAATCAAGGCTTAATTATTAATTTCAATTAGTTAAATTAATATAATTCTTAGTTGAACTTACTTGGACGATTTCGATGCAAGATGGTGACAAAACTTCTAACTCCTCCGAGCCGGGGATCGAAACCGCGTTCATAGAAATAAAAGGCAGTCGCTCTAACCTCTAGACCACCGGAGACTTCATAAAATGAAGTAAAAATAATCTATTTGAGTTTTAAAGTCACTATAGCTCTAGTGGCGCCACCTAGTGGTGTAAAAATCAACTATTGCCAGAACACGTGTTTTAAGGTTAGCTTTCATGAGTGACAACAGGTTACTGCAACATGTGTAAACAATAGCGGAGATGGAACCCTATTAAAAACATGAAATGAACGCAATAAAATTACATTTAAGAAAAGGGAAAGTTATCATACGGAAAGCAATACCGTATGACGAAAAATAGAATTTGAACTGACGGTTTTAAACCGTTTATGGCTGGAGCGGAAAAACCGTTTTGTCATCAAAACAGCTTTAAACCGTCAAATATACGGAAAAAGTCCGGAAAAAAACAGATATTTTATACAGTGTGAGTAGCAGGCTGTTCTTAATATTTTGATCACTTCAGTATACAGCAGTTAACGAAATGAATTAATAAACTGATATTTTTTATTAAACTCTTAACGCCATGTGAAATATCTGCTTACTGGATCTTTATAAGGCAATAAGGAACGAAAAGTCTGCCAAAAATTGAATTTTTCCAAATCCGGGCGTTTATTTCACCAAATTTGAAATGTAAAATTGCATAAGCTATTTATCTTAACAGGTTGGGATGAATCGGCGAATTTGACAACTTCTTCAAGTTTTATCAGGTCTGATAGCAATATAGAGATGCGCAAAATATCAATTGCAAAGGATAAAATTATATTTGTAAGCATATTAAATTACGTAATTTGTGTACTAAAACACTCATTTTGTTTTTAAACCCTTACTATGAAAGGTTTATTATCATAAATTTGCATTCTTGAATGCTGAAAAAAAAGAGAATGAGATCCGATTTTGTTCCGTACTACACCCTATGGTACAGTTATAATTAAATGGTTTGAAAGGGAAAAAAACAAGTGTTACAGTAAAATTAATTAATTTTAAAATATAAATATTTTTAAATATAAAAATAAACGAAACATGTAAAATAAAAATACACATCTAGCTTTTTATAACCTTAAAACACTTACAAGAACTTTTAAAAAATTTTAACTCATTTAACATTAACCTTTAAAACTTTGAAACATAAAAGAGATAAAAAAAAAGTTCTTGATAAAAACTTTTCAAAGTAGGTCAAAGATTTTGATAATAATTTATCCTCTTTCTTTGAAGGTGAAATCTTGCTATCTATTAGGCAACTAAAAGATCTTTAAAAAAACTGTAATCATATAGGAATACTACAAAGGTAGTAAATGTTACGTCTTTACAAAATATAAAAATTTAAAAATTAACTTTAAATCAAAGAAACTTCAAAAAACTAAAAGATGCATTATTGCATTTATCACATATTAATTAAAATTAAACAGCTTAAAGTTTACAAACATTTTTTTTGTAGAAACTTTAGAGTCAACATCCTTTGGTTATGGTGTGTGTGCGTGCTTGCCATGAATATCAAATTATGAGTAAGAGATATAATGGAAATTACATATTATCAATTACTGGCAAACCACCTGACCACCAAAGGCAGCTAGTTCAAAAATATTTTAAAGAAAGGAGTCCGTATTTTAAAAAATACGCTGCTCTAAAACCTATATAATCTTGCATAATTAACATATAAGACAGCTGTTGTCAACAAAAACTAATTGATTTTAATAAAATAAAATTAGAAATGATAAAAGAGTCCAACAAATTTTTGTTTGTTTGATGCCTTAATTTTTTTATAACTGATTTCGATTATATTTGGCGTGCTGGTTTTAAATATGAAAACAGGTTTTCTCTATCAGTTCTACTTTTTAAGATTCAGTATATAGCTAAATTTGTATTAGTATATAGCTAAATTTGAAATATTTGAGACCTTAAAGAGCAAGTTATTCCTCGAACAAATGTAATCACGTGAAAATAAATAGAAAGAATAATATGATCTGTTCTTATACAGGAAATCGTGTGATGAATAAAAGAAGAATGTTGTGGCGTACTTTAGTTAGGTTTCAACTGCACAAGTACGCACAGACATAGAATCAAGGATAAATATTTATTATCAATATACATAGGGAAAATATTTACGATTCCCATGATTGGGTTCAATTTATAGATTAGTCACAAGAGCTGGACAAAGCTTCTGCCAGAATCGATCTGAGGTCTCAGGTACTGTTCACAGTTATGAAAGATGTCTGTCAATCCCAGAATTCGATCGCACGCACTCAATGTGTCATTAATCACCTCCGATCATTAGACCGCCAGTGTCCATTTGCACATCTGGAACGCATCTGTAGAACAACTGGGAAAGTCATTAGCATGTCTTCTCAAATGCGGTGGTTTGCTGAACAACTACGCCACAACGTAATGCCACAGCTTTGCTCACAGTGGAGATTAAATTTCACGAAGATAAATGGGTAATTTGTGTCTTTTAAAAATGATTAACTTTCTCTTTGGTCAGAAAAGAAGCCATGCTAAATATCCTTGCTTCTTGTAACTACGGAACAGTAGAGCCAAACAATACAATAAATAAGAAAAGAGCAAGCCATAAGAAATGCCAAGAGCAAGCAAGAGAGAGAAAATGGTTGTTGGAAAAAGAATTGTTATTCGTGAACCCTTAGGCCCGGTGCACACTAGCCGATTTGTGTCGTTGAAGCTATAAAAATAACAATAGTAACCCACATGCCCCCTGTGGAGACACGCAGGGGGGATGGGGGTTACTATTATTATTTTTATGGCTTCAACGACACGAATCGGCTAGTGTGCACCGGGCCGCATATTTACAAACCCTACCCTGATAGAACTGAGGCAGGAAATCGGACAATATGATTGGCTTGCTTCGCCGAAAGCCGATGACGTCATTCTTTGCTCCCGTGCGTGTACTTCTCATTAGTATAATTTCTTACAGTGTGGGATGTTTTATTTTTTATGATATTTTAAAAAATAATATCATTTTTAAAAATATTACAACCCACGGAAGAATGTTTTCTGTGCTCAACTGTGGGAAAACGGAGAAGAAAAGTAGGACGACTCTTGTTACGTTATGATTGCCGTACGCTTCGTGCGAGAGCTGAAAACGACGTCACTGCTCCTCGTAGCCAACGATATTGACGGATTTCCTGCCTCAGTTCTATCAGGGTAGGGTTTGTAAATATTCCACCGGGCCTTAGTCGGACGAGACAGAATCATCTTGTCACCGCAGCATTTAAAGCCAGGTTTAATGAAAAAGTCCATGAAAGCTCTTGATAAGGATAGGACAATAGATATATTGGACAAAAGGTGCCTGGAAGAAGTACAGAATAATTTAAATCTGGGATTTTTTATGGTCCCCAAATCAGACAGCTCATAAACGATCCTCATGTCATAGATTCCATATATGAGATAGAGCCAATATCGTGGATCTCACTTGTCATTGTTGTCAAGAGTTTCCTGGGCAAGGCTGAAAACTATGTTGATTTAGTTAACAGCATGCTTAAAGGCTTCAGAGACCTTGGTTGTAATATGAATGAATCGGGGCCTTGTTAAATCCTGGAGGGGCCCTTAGGCAAAGCAACTCGCACCCCTCCCCCTTCCCCGCCTTTCCTCTTGCCAACTTCCAAAACCAGATATTTTTGTATTAATTTTAATTCAAACTCTATATAAGCAGTTTTAAGTAACAAATCTCGACAAACTGAAATAAAACATTTTATTGCGGATCACTTTCAAGAAGATTAGTTTCAGTATATCGCATATAAAAAAATGCAACCAAACTTCCAAATCAGATATTTTTGTACTGGTTTTAATTCAATTTCTATATAAACAGTTTTAAGTTATAAATCTTTAAAAACTGAAATAACAAAACATTTTATTGCGGATCACTTTCAAGAGGATTAGTTTCAGTATATTGCGTGTAAAAAAATGCAAAATTAAAATTCTAAATTAATTTTATACGAAATAGTAAAAATATGACAAAACTTTTTCAACACAATTTAAATAATATTTAACAAAAGGTCAGTCATTTTTTTAAAATAATATAGCACTAATATTTTGTTAGAATAATAAAAAATTCTAATAAAAATCATAAAAAGCAATTAGTTAGGGATATGGCTAGAATAGTGTTCCAAAATTTAAAAGATGCTTGATTTAACTTGAATAAGTTCGGACGCACGGCCTTTGTAAATGAAATGAAAGTACAAGATTAAATTACTTTGGAAGTACCACAAAAAAATCTCGAGGCCCCCTAAAGTTGCGAGGCCTATAGGCAGTTGCCTACTTCGCCTATTTAATTATCCGGCCTGGAATGAATATAAATGTTCATTACTTGCACGACCTTTAGACCGTTTTCCTGAAAATCATGGCGGTTCCAGTGAAGAACATGGAGAACGATTTCAAAGGGACATAAAGACAATGGAGGACCAATATCAAGGATACTCTTATGATGGCAGACTACTTTTGGAAATTGCAAAGAGACTGTATTAACAAATTTCACTCAAGAATCAAACAAAAGAAGCTTTTGGAGTGGATCAAAATAACTTTTGCTTTAGTTTTCATTTAATTCTTTTCATTTATAATTTTCAATTAAACTATTGCAGATCTACAAGAATGTTTGCTAAATTTTTTCAATAAATTAATATGCTTTACAAAATTTAATAAAAAAAAAGCTTTTTCTTTAAATTTAACGCCTATACACCCTAAGCCTAATTTAATTTGTTAACGTAAATGAACGTTACTGTCAGATATTAAAAAAAAGAGGTCATGGGCAAAAAACTAATGTCATGTTGGTTTTCAGCACATAAAATACACATAAAATCAATTTTATTAAAAAAAAATCTTACACCAAAATGTGCATTGGCCAGCGTATAAATGTTGGTAATTTTCTTAACCTTTTTAAAATCATTTGGGACTGTATCAAAGGGAATTTTTAAAAATATCACCGTTTTCGCTCTCTCAAAACTTCGGAATATTTTTGCATTTTTTCCCTTAGATTTTTAATTCCATAATAAAAAAATTACACAATTTCCAAAGTTCACCAGAGAAATTTAGCCCGTGAAATCACCAGGGTCTTTTTTCATTCAGTTTTGCATTAAAGCGTTTTCGAAGAAGATTGTTTTCAATTTTCAAAGACCTCAGAATGTAATTAAAAGTTCCCTTCTTTCATATCTTTAATATTCATAATGTATTATCAGTGCACTTACAAGATTCGAACTTTAGCACCAGAATATAATGATTGAGACACATTTATCTCTTTCAGAAAACCTTGACAACGCCTCACAGCCTCTATTTTATGTCAAAGAATCGCAGTAATATCTCTTCTTCGCCGGCGAAAAATTTCGATTTTTAGAAACAATAGGTATATATCTCAAAGATACACCGACCGATATGAAATCGACTTCACACGCAATCAAACAGACGTGAAGCAGCATAATTCTGTCTTGACTGAAATTAATTATTGTCCATTTCTGTTTCATGTGGTACTAGAATTAATATTTAGAACAAAAACCGCTGAGAGCTTAATTTTTAAAGTTAAGTGCATTGATAAAGTACAAACATTGTTAACTAGAAGGATAATACTGTTATCATTACTTCCGCATTTTGAGAACTTCTACCAAAGCAGAAGAAGATATTATGATTCGTAGGATGATTCAATATTTTTTTTAAAGCTGTTATCAAACAAGGTTTTGGAGTGAACTAGCATAGGATACATTTTGATAAGGTAAAGACGACTTTTTAACCATTGCTCGTATATTAAGTGAATGAAAAATTAATAAAATTCAAAAAATGTCTTAAAAAACTCGCTTTTATTAAAATTAGCTTAAATTGAAAATTAGTTTTAATAAGTTTTATCAAAAATATGGAGGTCAATACAAAATCGTAAAAGAGTGAGGCTCTGATGGAAATACTCTAAGTAAATTGGAATTTTATTCGCATTAGTTGCGTTTTCCGATTTTTAATGAATGTGTAGGAACTTTGTTTGTCATTCACAGTAAATTAATTTGCTTGTTGCACCGTTTTCAGGATCTCACGCTTTTAGGTTTTTATTTTCATCCCCATAATTTCGATTAAAAATTTAGTACACTAACAAAAAGGTATTTTTAAAATTCTTTTATTTTTATTAATTCTAACATTTTATTCTTTAATATTATTGATAATTATTGATATAAATATTATGGAATGCTGTGTTCATTTTTTCTCCAATACACTACCAAATGGTGCGGCTCATATGACAGCAAAATTTAATTAAATTTAATCTAGTAACTGATAATTAAATTCTAAAATAGTACTGTTTTCAGCACCTCGAGCTTTTATGATTTTGTTTTCTTCCACATATTTTCAATTAAAAAATTGTTTTCTACTTTTTACCGAACTAACATAAGCTTATTTTTAATATTGTTTCATTTTTATTAACTCTTATCTTTTAGTCTTTAATATGTTCAATAATTTGTTGTTATAAATTTTATGGAATCTTGTAATTATTTTTTCTCAAGTGCACTATCAGATAGTGCCGTTCATATGACAATAAAATGTAATTAAAATTAGTTGATTAATTGATAATTAAGTTCTGAAAATACTAAAATATGGTACTGCCAGCGGTAACATACAACTGAACAAAATTTCAGAAAATGAAAAAAAAAATTCATTATAAAATTTCATCTATATAAACATAAAAGAAGTTTGGAAGCCTCAAGCATGTAAAAACCAATTCGAAGGTAGGGTGAGTCAGAAGTTTCTACAAAATATGGATATTTGTTCTCTTTAAAATAGCGTGAATAATACTTTTTTGACGCTGGCATCATAAATCGTTTTCTGATAATTGACTATGGCTATGACTAATATCCGATTCAGCAATAAATCTTCATTTATAGAACCCCTTATTATGAGCTTCTACCAAATGGGAATTGTAATCACTGAACTTTATTGCATTTTCTAATTCAAAACTGAGTTTAATGGAGAATGCATTTAAGCACGTTCACTTTCAAAAGTTAACATGATTATGAAATTAATATGAACTTTTTATAGCAACGCTCTGATGACTGTATTTAAAATTTGCAATTTAATAACACGGTTTTTATTACGACGCCAACCAAAATTTATAATGGGATAATCATCGATATTTATTTTGCGACTGAATTAGGTAATACACTTAATCTAAATCATGCATTTGTTGTCCAGTTATTATATTAATTTCCAGAATAATCAGTCACATTTTTTTCTTTGAAACTTTCCTTTCAGGTAACGAGAAACATAAATACTTCTTATTAATAAAAGAAAGAAGAAATTAGCAGGAAAATGGGGCATGAAACGGAGAAGGATGAAAGGACAGTTCTCTCAGTCTTAAAGAACGTCATAAGCAACATCACAATCGAACCCTACCTTTTCTTTTGCCATGTAGCGTACATAATGAGGATGGTCCCCTTCCAAGACCTGCTAATGGATAGATCTTGCAGAAATACGTTTGAATACAGTAACGACATCTGCAGTGCCCTAAAAAACCATGAAGCAGAAAAAGAACGGGTCGTATCGGCAGGTAATGATCTTTACACATGGGTAATGGTCGTATCCAGCCTGCCAGCCGCCATTGTTGCCATATTCTTGGGTCCCTGGAGCGACAAGTACACTAGAAAATATCCTATGATCATTACAGCTTCCGGCTTGTTCTTGGAAGCCCTTGGGAACACCATCCTAACCATATTTCCAAAAGTATCTCCTGTATGGTATGTAGTTTGTGGCATTTTTGGGGGCATCTCTGGTGGTTTCCTCGTCTGCATTTCATCTGCATTTAGCTATGTATCTGACGTCACTAATGAAAGGTAAGATATTTGAATTAGTTATTTCAGAAATCCTATGAATCACCGAAGGTTAGTTTTTGGGAAAACAAAAAATTAAAAAAACTGTTTTTCTACAAACTGCAGCTTTCACTGATAAAACTCTTGTTTCAGATTAAACCTCTTAATCTCTTAATTAATCTTGACTCCTGCAGATACTCTATATACACTAATTAATTGGTTATTAATTGTTAAAATTCCTTGACTTATAGGACTTCTGCATAATACGAATTAAAAATACATCTGTGAAGGAAAAATTATAGTGAAATAACTATTTAAAACCGAAAAAAGGTTTTAAATAACTATTTAAAACCTTTATTTAAGAACAAAATGAAGATATCGGATATCAATTATTAGGGAAAAAGAATTTATTTTATTAATTGGCTTTATCTCAGTCTTCATGATTTGGAACACTTGATGTCTTATTTCGCCTATTGATGATACAGTAGTAAAAAGAATTTCAATTCATCTGTAATGTAATCTATCAGTTTCTGGGCGTCACATCCATTTTGTTTTGTTTATTGCAAGAAACCTGCTTGGATAGGCCGAGGTACTAGGGAGTTCAATAGGTTCCCTTCTATTGTTTTTAAGTAGGAACGTATCCGTTGACAAATCGCTAGTAAAGTCAATGACGAATCTCGGGTTCTCCTTAGCATGGACGAGAAAAGCGAGAAACTTTCTAATCCCTTAGTGTTGCTCAATCTAACAGTTTCTGGACGTCACATCCATTTTGTTTTGTTTATTGCAAGAAACCTGCTTGGACAGGCCGAGGTACTAGGAGCAGTGGCGGTTTTCCGCACAGGCGTTAGAGGCGGCCGCCTCGTGCTTCGAGAATCTAGGGGGGCCTCAAAATCTATGCAACATACATCGCAGTGCTAAACCGGTGTCGAATTCACGATATTGAAGCCTTAATTCAATTCACAGAAAAGATTCTTCCTCTTCTCTTTAAAAAAATAAAGGAGTGAAAACAGTGGAACGAAGCCAGGGCCAGAGAAACCTGGCACTGGAACGAAGAATTGGGAGGAAATAAGCCTTGGGGGATTTATTGCCGTCGAAATTCGACCACCCGCATTTACCGATGCTTCTCCAAAACGTTGAAACCGATCTAGAAACCCTCCGACTTCTTCGTGATTACGGGACACCTCGCCTCTGGTCCCGCGAAACCCTCCGACTATTGGAACAGGACACCTCTTCTGTGCAAAATCCAGCCGCAAGGACTCGTTTAGATTTTTTTATTGATATCGGGGGGCGACCGGAAAGACAGAAGGGATTGCATCCCTTTATGTGAAGAGGGTGCAGTTCTTTTGAGAGATGATTTTTTTGTAGTTTCATTTTACTATCATAAAGCTGACAAACAAGGGAATTCGCCTGTCTTTTTGAAGAGAAAAGTAAGAATTTTCAAATTTTTTTAGTAAGAAAGAAACTTTAAGAAATTAAATATTTTATAATCCATTGCATCTCGAATCTTCTATACTTTTCATGTCAATTCGCATCTCTTTAACATAAAATTATTGAAATTTATTTAATTACCGAACTTCTACACAAGATTTGTATGCCTTTGTTGTGTGCTATGGCTATTGATTCAGAATATGTTTTACTGCATTTCATTGGGTATCTCTTTAATTTATTTCAAATCATTTCATGCATAGTTTTATTTCTAAATGCATTTTAAATCTTGAGGAAGTAAAAGATTTCGTAAATTATGTTTTTAAATAAAGTAGATTTTTAAATTATAAAAAAGTTAAAGCACTTGTATACACATTTATAAAATTTGTCTTAAGCTAAGTTATGTTTGCTCGCTATTATAACTGGTATTTTATGATTCATTATTATAATAAATACGTTAATTTATATTATATTAATTTTTTATTATAAATATAATAAATCATCAAGAAACAAATTAAAAATTATTAAGAAATAAAGATTGAGCAAAGTAACGGATTAAAGAATCCACCAGATGAACTTTCTCAAGGCGTCACTCAACCTGAGTGGATTCAAAATAAAAGACAACAGGAATGCTTTTCTGCTTTACGCAAAGAAGCACTACCTATAACAATATTCTAAATGGCTTTCAATTTTTGTTGACGGAAAATTAGAAGAAAAGGGATTTGAAACTTCCGTAACAAACTTAACCACAAAATATGCTGATGATATCGAAGGACATTATTTCAAAGAGGAAGTGAAACATTTTATTAAATACACAAAAAATGAAAAAGTAACAAATGCAATGGATATGTGCAAATTGATTAAAGATGGTCTACAATCAACATTTCCTAACGTGGAAACAATTTTAAAATTTTTTCTCACTCTACGAATTTGTAATGCAAGCGGAGAGGGATCGTTTTCAGTTCTGAAACGCGTCAAGAACTATTTGCGGAATAGTATGAGCCAACCGCATTTAAATGAACTGTCGCTTTTATTTATTGAAAATGATGTAGTACAGGAATTCGATTATGAAAATATTATAGACAAATTCACAAAATTAAAAGCAAGAAAAGTGACTTTTTAGTAATTTTATGTCTTTCCACATTTGTTTCTGTGTTTATAAAATTTTACTCCGAATTTCAAAAGTAGCATTTCATTGCTGCTACTAATATATCTGATATAATATTTATTTTTGTAGCTCCTTCTAAACTTTAATTTCATTTTTTGTTACTCTTTAGCACTGTAATTTGTTTTATTACCATTGAAGAATGTTTATTTAATTATATTTTTTATATCAGAAAAAGTGTGAATAAACTGAATTAGTAAACAAATTTTTCTTGGTACATTTTGATTAGTCATGTTATATATAAAACATATTACTTTGCTTTAGAATTCCCATTCTCGTTTTTTTAAAAGAACAGAACAGCTTAAAAGAAAGGAACAGTAAAAGAAAATAAATAATAATAATGATTTACTTTGTAGAGCTTAAAACTAATTTATTATTTTTTGAATAATTATCTTAATTTACTTTAAAATTCTGTTTTTAAAATTTTTCGGAAGAGTAATTCTATAGTTTCCCTCTTTTTTGCCTGTATTTTTATTAGAATGTACCATTCTATCCTTTTGGACAGAAAGTAGACACTGCTTATTCCAGCTCCAAACTTAAATGGCTATAAAATGGTTCTCAGTTTATGGTAAAATTCTTTACATTCCATAAAGATAAATTGATGATTTATGAGCTCATTTAACATTTTATAAATGAATAAGTTAAGTGAATTGAAGGAAAACAAAAACTATATTTATTAAAAACAATTTTGAAACTTGGTTCCTGTTAAATATAAAATTTGAATACTTGGATACTGCGATGTCCTACCCACTAGATAGAATCAAAGACCGAAAGATATCACTGTCACTTAATTATTTTAAATTTCAAACTAAAAAATCTCTGTTTTGAATAAAAAAGATTTCTTTACCTATTTAAAATCATATATATAAAAGAAGCAAAAAATAATAGAAAAATATTATAAATAAATTATTAAAAATATTAAATTATATATATATATAATTCAAATTGGATAACGAAGACCAAAAATTTAATGCATAAATAAGTTATTTTACATTACATTTTTATCATCAATAAAGTTTTCTTGGGAGGGGGGCCTCAAAATAATTATGCGCCTCGGGCCTCATATCGTCAAAATCCGCCACTGACTAGGAGTTCAATAGGTTCCCTTCTATTGTTTTTAAGTAGGAACGTATCCGTTGACAAATCGCTAGTAAAGTCAATGACGAATCTCGGGTTCTTCTTATCCCTTCTATTGTTTTTAAGTAGGAACGTATTCGTTGATAAATCGCCAGTCAACTCAATCACGAATCTCGGGTTCTTCTTAGCATGGATGAGAAAAGCGAGAAACTTTCTAATCCCTTAGTGTTGCTCTTCCAGACTTCTCTTCAAGGTTCATTATTTTTTATAACGTGGGGATCATCAGTTCTTGTTGTCTTTATGTCATTAGTTTCAACCATGAATTTCTCTAACTTTCGAGCTTTAGAGGAACTTTTTTTATTACACACAGGACTATCATACATCATGATCAGCTATTTTCCGGCAGAAACCACATAAGCCTCGAACTTATAGGGTTTATGATAAAATAGCGATATTCAACAATCAATTTAGACAATTCTCACTAATCTGACTAAACTGGATTCAGCCTCATAATATGCGTCTACCTTTAACTCTTTAATCCCGTGGCGACTTTTTTCTTCTAGATCCTTTAAAACTGGGACTTTTTTGGGGGACGCGACATGAATTGGACTCTCCCAACCTGTGTGGTCCTGTACCCCACCCCTGCTATAACCTTCCCTTCAGGCGTATGGAAATGGCCTGTGGTTGGCAAAGATAATTGGAGCCTCCTTCCGCGCTTATCTCCTAAGCGATCTCAGAACCTCACCTCCCCTCAAAAGAGGCCAACTGCCTCAGACCGGCCATCATCGCTGTTAAGGGGAAATTTTTAGACCCCCGGGACCTCCTCGCTCGGCGTGAGAGGGTTAAAGAAATTCATTAATTCGTTCAAAAATGTCCATTTCCGACAAAGAGTGACTTATGGGATTTATCAAATAACAGTTTCTCATTTATCATTTTCAAACGCAGAAAAGCGTTGATTGGGTTTAGTTTATTTGTGATTTATTGGCCAAACAGTCATTCTTCATCAGTATCACTTGAAGCATTTTTTAGGAAACAAAGAGAGAAAGGGAAGTTCATGCTTTGTGTGCGGGCGTGAATTTGAGAATCAAAAAAATACTTTTGCTTTAATTTTGCGTAAAAAACTGGTGGACCTATCTAGGTTTCAACCGGTTTCCCTGATTGGACTCATGACACATTTTTAAGCTGCTTCTTTCATAATTAAAGGTGCATTTCATAAAAAGTTGATTACACTGATCTGATGATGAATAAACTACTCCATCATTGTACATTAAAAAATGTTCAGGATGTCCAAATTCAGCGAATCTCCCAATAGATTTTGCGTAAATTTTCAAAAATTCTTAACAACAGAATAGCGCATTAATTTACAAAGTCAAGCTCTTGCAGTACAAAGACATTGTAGAATATATCTAAGTCATTGTTCAACATTCACAATATTGTATAATATCGTAACAATACTATGTGGAGGTGAGTAAAGATACAGTAAATAGTCCAATCAGTGTTTCATTTAATTATTACGGTTACATATGGAGAAGTTTCTAAACATTTAATTTTAAAACAAACAACGCATAAAAAATCGAGAATTGTTCGAAAACGTCGTGTGCGTTAGTCGCTCGCTTGGTCCCTACTCATTGTTCATCCAAAGGGCGCTGCTTTTGCTGCCAGACGCAATCAGTCACAATTGTTGTCACAAAAGTGACTACACACACAGCTGTAGAATATCTTTTCTCTTTTTCAAACTATATGTTTAAAACATAATATTTATTTTTAAAAATCTCTCTGATGTTACTTCCATTAGAAACTGCTTAGTTGTAAATAGGAAAAGTTTCCCGAAGAATTCTAAGTCTATTTAAGAATAACTGTTTCACTTTTGATACAGAAACAGAGCTGGTCGCTTTGCCATTATCGAATTCGCCAACTTATCAGCCCTTGTCGTCGGCAATCTGCTTGGAGGTCAGATTTACAAGAGCTTCGGTTATCTGGAAGTGTTTATCGTCTGTCCAGTTTGCTACGGTGCAGCTATAATTTATACCATCATCTTTGTGAAGGAAACCAAACCTCCAGTTCCACCAGAAAGACGCCTCCAGATGGCCCGGGACCTCTTGAGATTGGATAACATCAAACAAAGCTACATCACATGCACCAAAAAAAGGCCCGGGAACTTGAGGTTCCAGATCTTACTGTTATTCCTTATAGGCACTTGGCAGAGATTCACAGATTTGGGTAAGTAGTTTTTAAAATTTGATATGGAATTTACGCGTTTGCCACCTACTTCTTTTCTAGAACTGTGGTTGTATTAACGCCAATGTCCGAAGTCTAGTCAAGTTAGGAAACTTAGTCGTCCTAACTTTGACCGAGTTATGTCTTTATGCGAAAGTTTATGGCTATATCAGACTTTAGGTAGACAATTTATGGTGCTCCCGACAATCCAGAATTTCTTATTGTAGATTTTTAAATAAATTTTTTTCTACGCAGACTAAACTAATCCCATCAACTCCTCAATAGATATTTTTGAAATGGGACTAATGTATTAATATGTAAGAAAAATTTATAGTAGGAAGGGATTAATAACCTTTTATTCTTCAATTTTTAAAAATTTCAATGAAATTTTTCTTTAGATTTTCATTAATTGATTTAAATTTTCATTTTATTGGAATTCAATTGTAAACTGCCAATTTAAATATAGATTTCATAAATTATGGAAATATCGGAAGTTTGAAAATTCCGAGTTAGATGTGCCACTAGCAAATTCTTCCTGTTGTTACTCGCAACAATTGGCAAGAAATGGGCTGACAGAAATTCGAGTCTGACAATCAAACTTTTGATTGAACCATAAAGTATGGACAAGTAGGAACCAAAGCAAGACCGAAATTTGAACATCTAGTACTTTTATTACATTGAATTTAAAATTTCTGAAAACATTCCACATTATACAAATGGGTTCACTTTGTTGCATAAGAATTAGTTAGTCATAATTGTTCCATTTTTTATTGTGGGGTCTAGTTTTGTTACTTTCTAATGTACGAAGTGTACAAAGAGAAAGTATTGTGATCGTCCAAAAATTCGACCGTGATATTTCGATGATCTCCATGTTTTAGACCTTCCTCAATCCGAAAAAATAACATTTTTGGAATTAAGTCTGCCTGTTTGCCTGTGAATCCGATAACTCAGAAACCTAACAAGTAACAAGGATAAAATTTGGTATGCAGTTTTTAAACCAAAATTCCAGGATTTTATCAAATTTTGGATGAAATCCATTAAGAAGAAGTCAGATTGACTGTCTTCCGTTCGTGTGCATGTGAACATGATAACTCAAAAATGCAGCGAAGTACACAGATAAAATTTAACATGTTGATTTATTATTAAAATTTTACATCTGCATCTAATTTTACCCAGATCAGGCAGCGGGCTAATTGCCTGTCGATCTGTCTATTCGAGAGTATGTGAATGTAGTAATTACGAAAGGCTACAAGCTAGGTGGGTGAATTTTAGTTATATAAATTTGACACCAAAATTGTACGTGTGTCGTTTTTTAAGTAAGTACCGTTTTGAAATTCGGCTGATGCAGCGCTGCCAATGACGTTCCGCGCATGCGCGTTGAGTATCTGCGTCTGTTGACTAGCCACAGACGCCATTGCGGAAGAATTCGACAGTATTTAAGTCTGTTTGTGAGTATTTAAAATGCCTCAGTCAATTGAAAATCCCACCGGACTGTGAAATACGCCCTGTCATTCGTTATCTTAATGCAAAAAAATGTGAAAGCGGCTGAAATCCATCGGCACATCAGCGAAGTGTATGAAGAAAACATTATGAGCGAAGGAATGGTAATAAAATGGGTTAGATCATTTAAAGAGGGTCTCACGAATGTGCATGATGAGGAAAGAAGTGGGCGATCTTCTGACATTACTAAAGCCTTGGTGCAGAAAGTTGATGGAAATGTTCGAGAGAACAGACGCTTTACGATTTCTTCTTTATATAATGAGTTTCCTCAAGCTTCAAGAAGTGTTCTTTATGAAGAACAATTGATTATGAAAGATTGAACTTGTGAATTGTGACAGAACACTTAAATTGTCGTTTGCTCACTATGGGCAGGCGGCAGATTTCTATGAGGATGGAATTCAAAAGCTGGATGTGGGATAAGTAGCTCAAAGTACAGACTTTCAAGAAAAAATAAAATTTATAAAAAAAGTACACTTTTGAGTTTTTAATTTCAAAACGGAACTTATTTTTAGAAAAACCCTCGTATATCCTTGTCTGATTTTGGACTAAATCCGTCAACGGGTAGGTTTGCTGTTTATTTGTTCGTTTGTATGTGAACACGATAATTCAAAACCACAATAAGCAAGATAAATGGAATTTGTTTTGTGGTCTTGACATTAAAATCGTAAATCTATATCAAGTTTTGGTCCCATTTGGTAAAAGGGAAGAGGTCCAAAACCAAAAATGCGTTCTCGTTTCACTTCATTATAAACGAAAATACAGGTCGGCAGGGAGAGGGGTCAGGAGGAGCATAACCCATGGGGCCTGAAAGAAGGGGCATATTTATATATCCCCCTTGATAGATAAAATAAAAAATTAAATACGAAAAATGTATTACAAAATATATTTTTATTATTTTCAAGGGTATATTTTTTATCCATGACGAATGCGGCCAGGTATGAATTGAACTGTGCTTTTGCATTTATTTTTCTGTAAATTTAAGACTTACTCATTCTCATTGTGTTAATCAAAATTACAGTAGCTAATCAGACGTTTGATTTTCGCAACAATATGTGATGTCACCGGGGAACAGGAAGAAGGGCGTCCTTCTGCTAATTAGTTACCACACTCATAATTCGTAGTGGGGGGGGGGCTCCCATATGAATGTGAGGAGTCCCGTATACCAGTACTTTGCCCCAAGAAACGATTTGCTCTCGGCGGCCATGCGAAATTAAATACTAAACGCGGCATTTTTGCTTCAGTATACGAGAAAATCGAGGGGAGAACATTCCGCTTGTTTTGGAAATGATTTAGGGTGCTAAATTAAGTGTATGCATTTTGCGTCGATATTTTGGCTAGGTTTAGTTGGCACGAAGAAATACTTTGAGTGCGAGGTGACATACAACACTCGAAGCTTAAAAGGTCTTCAAAAACACATGGACAGATCTCCAACCACTGGTAAACTTATTATAACTAGAGGGTTTGCACAGACCCATATTATCCAATGGGCTAACTGGGCTTTAGCCCAGGGGCGCCGTTAATCCCAAGGCGCCAACAATTTGCTACACTGATTTATTTTTAATTCTGAACGAAAGAAATTTATTTAATCCAGTGGCGAATCCAGAAATTTGATCAGGGGGAGGCTGAGGTCATAAAAATCGTGTATCATCGCGACGTCTTTAAATTTTACTGGAGTGAAGGCAGGAGTTTTCTTAATCTATTATCACAAATCCATGCATCAGTTGCTTAAGCAAACTAAAAACATCTAAGTGATATTTTAAAGACCTGACGATGGTGATGCATATTGGAGAATAGGGTCAAATTTTCTTTATTATTAAATGTTACAGCAAAATTGATTGACCAGGGATGGGAAACTTTTTGCACTGGAAGGTCTCATTAAATATCGGCAGTTGGGCAGAAGGCCGCACAAGTAGAATCTAAAGGGTTATTGTTCTGTAATTATTATTATATTACCGACAATATTATTTCAATGCAAATTATAAACAATTGTTATGGCCGCATAAGAAACTCAATAAATCCGCATGCGGCCTTAAGGCCGCTGGTTCATCACCCCTGACATTAACATTAAACATTAAACTGAACAAGTTAAAAAATAACAGCAAATTATAAGATAATATTCATACGACAGGTATTTTGGCCTAACTTATTGAGCACTACATTAACATTTATGTCTATACTAGGGGGTTACACCCCCTACTCGCTCTGCTCGTCAACCCCCAAGAATCACGTTGTGATTCTTTTGGGATCACTATGTGATCCCATCTCGCTTCGCTCGCTCGCCGTACAGTTATGACTGTCTGTTAGTAGAAGGAAATTATAAATACATTAATTACTATAAGTAAATTTAAATTATTTGAAATAGCATAAAATTCTAACATTTTTTCAGCAATTACTAATAAGCTAAATCATCAAATTTCTAAAATTAAAATTTGCTAATAGCATATAGATATAAATATATATATGTAAATGTTTCAAAGAAATTTGAATGCTAAAATGTATAATTATAAAATGTTTACAAATTGAAATTATTTGCATCAATCAGAAATCAGGCATTTAAAACTTCTTGGTACACAAAATTGAATATTTCTTCAACAGTTTCATTAGCCCTAACTTTATTCCAACAAACTTCTAAATTTCCATTCTTCTCAATGAATTATTGCTCAGAAAAACTTCGTCACATGTATACACACTCACTGCAATAATTATTTAGCCAAGAAAGTTATAATTTTTTTCTCTGTGTAGTGATTTATGCATTAAAACCTCAGAAAGTTTGAGTTACGAAAGATTATTTAATCCATTTCACAAACTTTTAGCTTAAAAAGCACAGTTTAACGTGGCAAATGGCTTTAAACATGTTAAGATTCACTATTCAAATTAAAAACCATAATAAATATTTACTTTTACCTTTTTAAAATTAACAAAATAGCCTTTTTTGGAAATTCTAAAATTTTTTCTTTTTACACCAAAATTTTAAACATGCTTTTTTTTTCACTGATATTTTGATCAGAAAAGCTTCGCCACATGTATAAAAGAACAGACTCCCACAACTATATTCCTTTAGCTCGGCAACTTCGCTCTGTACACAAAAACGCTTCTTTCTATTTTGTTCATTCCGATTGGATCGTATTATGAAAGATTCCTCAATAGTTTCATTAGACCTATCGTGACGTTTTCTATTTATAATCGAAACCGCTCAAGTTAAACTTATTTTGAAAAATTGTGATGTCCCAGATCAAATCAATCGCTAATTTGAATGTAAACAATCTAAACTCGCGAGCTGTTGCCAGACGGCGATTAAGAAATTCGACCCTTTTTTGTCGCCACGTAAGAGAATTATATATATAGATATATATAGATAGAAGTGCGGAGCGGTAAGTCTATTTTCTCCTGTTGTATCCTCAAATAAGTCTTCAATCTTCTTAAGATATTTTTGCTCCTCTCTGGAGTTGCTGTTGTCACTTGTATTACTGTAAAAGGCTCGTTCATGTTGGGAAACATCTCTTTTTCACATATATTTAACATTTCGATAACCGAGATTTGGTGTCTGGAAATTCACTAATTTGTCTTGTCCATAGCAAATATTAAGCATGTACTTGTTAACTGATGATGAAGGTACCATTTTTAAGAAGGTCATCCTTATGAAATTTGATTGATATATCGAAATCGCTGATGTTTCCTGAGCCAAATGCTAAACAGGAAAAGAAAGATATAATATCCTTATAAACTAAAAACCTATTCTGAATTTCTGTAATGGCATCCAAAAACGGCAGAAAGATAGAAATACAATAATGCGATTCAGGATCAGTCCATCCACGTTGGAGCGATCGACTTGGCGTTTATTTGTCCTCCGAAATAATGATTGGCATCTCTTTCTTCTCACACATTGCTCTTGCTTTAGAAAATATCAAGAATTCTGGTTTAGCTCTGGGGGAGGCTGCAGCTCCATAGCACCCCCCTGGATTCGCCACTGATTTAATAATAATATTAAATACCTTTAAAGTAAAAATACGCTAAGGGCTTGTAACTAGACACGTATGTTACATAAACAAGTATATCAGTTCAAAAAATATTCATACAGAGACAATTAGTGAGGGAACCTTTAATTATACGTGTAATAGAAGTTACCTACAGTGTGAAAGCTGGCGTGCAAAATCCTGTTTTGAAAGGTCGCTAATTTGCAAAATTTAAGTTAAGTAAGGTTAAATTAGAGAACAAATTGCTTATTTTTGCTCTTTTATTAATTACCTCAAAGGTAGGTATTTTTCTTGTCCATAAGCTCTAAAATTCTGAATTACTCTGAATCTCACGGGACACCTAATTTCTCTAGACCAGGGCGCTCACATTTGTTAAGACGGCACTGAGTATACAAGGTGAAAAAATAGCATTTTCAAATTTTTTATTTGAAACTCATCGCAGTGTATTTCCTCTGCAGGAGCTGTGGCAATTGCTTTTCCATTTGCTAAGAAGATGTACGACTGGGATGTCACCGAAATTTCCAACGCCAACATCTTATTCTTCGCCGTGATGGCTATTTTAACCGTATCAGTTCTGCCTTTTCTAAGTAATAAACTGAGACTGCATGAATCCGCTCTGGGACTGATTGGCATGTTCTCCCAGATGTCTAAATTGTTGGTATCTTCCTTAGCATACAAGCCCTTTTTGTTTTATTTCGGTAAGTTGATAGTTGATTAATGTTACCAATTTGTTTTGAGGTAGAAATGTAACTTAATTTTGATAACTTTATTGAATCTTTCATCTTTGTTATTTTTTCAGCATGGTTGAGTGGCTCCTTAAACAATGCAGGTTACATAAGTGTGAGAGCCAGATTATCGAAACTAGTTCGTAAAGAAGAAGTTGGTAAGAAAATAGTACATTTAATTTAGATTTTTTCACATTTTACACTTTACATTAATTTACGTTTTTCTTCCCTCCGACTTGTGAGAACTTTTGGATAAGCTGGATTGGCATGGGAAACAAAAATTAGAAAAAGTAGTACTGATCTTTTCTATTTATTGTTCGAATACAGTGATGCACAAATTCACTAAAAGCAAAAAGCATTTTGTAAATCATTTAAGCTTTATTAGTTACATGTCATTATTATCGTATCGTTATTAAAGCTCGAGTGTCAGAAAGCACAATTCCGGTTTTATAGTTTAGTACTTACAAGCACCAACAAAGAAGAGGGGAACCAACCTAACCTTCTACAAAGTCCTGACCAAAAAATTATCTAGTGATAGCAAAATAAAACAAACTTTATATTTTACCACTGCATGCGTTTGTCATTAGTTCGAAAATATTCTGATATGAAAAATTTACGAAATATTATGTAAATAAAGCTGGCAAAACTAAATACAGTATTGACTTAGAATTCTATATTGGCATGATTTTTGCCCTAAATTTCACGATTCTTTTCGACCTACCTTTGGTTTCAAATCTTTTGCAATACTAATAAGTCGGAGAGAATTCCTGTCTCCACTTTTACAGTGCCTTCTAAAATTCGCCAAGCATTTTGATTCCGTAGCATCCTTTCTACTTGCTTAAAATTGATTTGTCCGCTTAAAATGCATCCTTATGAAACTATATTTGAGTGGTTGTAAAACAATATAATGTATTTGAGGCATAATTTTAGCAATTTTACCCACGAAATAATTTAGTTTCGTTTGAGCGTGCATTTTCGTAGAAAGTCGTTATCAATTAAATGCAAATTCAAACAGACAGCTATGAGTATTTCCGAAATTTTCTAACCATAACCTATGAATATTAATTCATTTATGCGAATTATTTTCTTTGGTTTTCGTTTTCAGGGAGTATATTTTCACTGCTTGGCACCTGCGAGTCTTTTACTCCTCTTCTTGGTTCTACTATTTTCCTCCAAATATTTAATGCTAGTGGATTCTTCCCAGGACTTGCGTTTGCCCTTGGTGGATTATCCATCATTCCATGCGCGGTGGGATTTGTGTAAGTATAAAAAAAGAATGAATTACTTTTATTAATTTTACAAGGAAAAATAATAAGCAGTTTCTAAAGACACTATTACACTTTTTAGAGGTATTTCTAAATACGTGTTTAATTTGTATAGCACCTTTAATCAGAACAGAAATCGTTGAACATGTTGCCATGAACAATCGTTGAAAATCGTTTTGAGGCCCCTTTCCTCTGCCAAATGTCGAAGACTCGCCGTCAGTTTAGCAATACAATGTACGTCGAATAGGTTTTAAGTCCCCCAAGATTCTAGCGACACGAGGCGAGCGCCTCGAACGCTTGTGCGGAAAACGCCACTGGCTATATATTTATTTATTTGTTTGTTTGTTTTTACATGATTTACTGATGAGCACTTCTATATACAACTGAAAGATTTCCATATAATGCGGACTGAGCAGTGCTAAAATTACACTTATCCAGAAACTCTTAAAATCTTAATCCAAATACATATAAAATTCTAACTCCAAAATTCCAAAAAACAAATAAATAAACCGAAGTGACTCTATCCGACACCCCCTCTTGTATTTCTCTTTTTCGACCATGTCTAAACTCTTTCTGACCCCGTTCTAGCTCTCTCTATGTTTGGCAAGAACTTCATTTCTTCTGCTATTGGCGTAATAAATATTGAATAATAAGTGGTTATAAATGTTTTTTAATCTGTTAATTTTGCTTGCTTTTTAAGTATACAGTATTGCCTCGATAGTGTAATAGTAGACTAGCACAAATGCAACATATCAACAAAATAAGTAAACAAATAAATCGTACGCAAAGATATGCAGTTATAGCACTGAAAATAACGGATTTTTTTTCTACTCAAAAAAATTGACACAAAATGTAATTACAGGATAAGATTCTACATGACTTGCAGTGCAACGCTTAATTAATATTTAGTTGGCATATGCAGTTATTTTTCTCATGAGTTTGATGTCACAGTCACATTGTCATTTATTCTCGTCTAGATCTATTGTAGGGGTGAGGAATCTTTTCGCACTGTAAGGCCTCATCGAATTTCGGCAGTTGGGCAAACGGCCGCACCAACAGTATCTTAAGGGTTACTGTTCTATATTTATTATTATTTTTAAATAGACTTATTGTATAATAAAAGTGCAAACAAACCTAAGTATTTCAACTGTACATTAACAAATGCAAATAGCATTTAATCGGTAACAATTGTTTTATTTATAAAACAAATACATATACGTAATTGTAAATGACTGGTAAGGCAACATAAGAAACTCAAGGAGGTCGTATGCGGTCTTAAGGCCGCTGGTTCCCCATTTCTGTGTGGTCTATTGTTTATCTATTATCTTAGACCGCAATTACATTTTTCGTCTCTGTGTGAAATTTTGCGATATTTCAGCTTCCAGCAGTCCCTTCAGTTATTGCCAGAACAGACAAGGTGCTGCTAAATATCATCAGGCTAGTCACCAGATGTTTTACCAATACTTTGAAATCGTTCTATATATCTGATTATGTTATAACTCGGAAAATATTACTAATAAAGAGAAATAAATTCTCTTAAGTACTCATATGAATCCTAGGGATGATAATGTATCCTGTTTTTTCCTATTCATTTTTTAAATAAATGTATAAAAAGCAAAAACTTAGAAACAATAATTTCATTACTTTTGATAAATGCAACTGCTGCTTAATAGTATAAATAGGAATTATTGCAATATCTCATAAAATTTTGGCAGTTGTTTTTATGTTAGTTGATGTTTCTTCAAATTTTTTTTACATTTTAAAGAGAATTAAAACTTGGAATTTATGATATTCAAATTCTTAAATATTATAACTGTTATTGATTGATTAGTAAAATTACAAATTAAATCAGTTATTAAATGTGAGAAAAAATTTTATGATGTCATTAAATGTTTCCGAGTTCCAGGGCGAGCAATTAGATAGTTTTTATTTTGAAAAAGTGCACTGAATGATAAATTCATCAAAAAATGTTCCTATTTCAAGCCAAAATAAATAAATAAACTGGGAAAACTAACCTCAGAAAGATTTTGTTCATTTGAAGATGCATTTAAGCAATTATAGACAACTAACTCTAAAAAGGCAATTCTAAAATAAGTAGAGGCAAAAAAAATCTCCACTAGTGTTTTTTTGAGAAACTTTGGGGCTTCTTATTTATTTTTTACTTATTTTATTTTTAATCACTTGATACGTTGCTCTCGCAATTTCACATTGAAGTAATGATGTTTCCAAAATTTTGGCTTTGTTATGGAAATGGTAGCTATTATGCTATTACTTTGAAAATGGTTTAAAAATATTTAAACCAAAGGAATTATTATTTCTTAAATGGTTTTAAAATTATTCTCTATAATGAATTTTCCATGTTAAATGTAAGCATGTCAAACTGAGTTCTGAAACAATATTTCTTAAACATTTTATGTTTTTATTATTTTGAAATCTCTTTAAAACGATTAACTTATTAACATCAATACTTATGGATATCAGCATCAGTTCTTAGTCAGAAATTCAGAATTAAATAAAATAATTCAGAAAGAAAAACGATAGAGGAAGAACGTAAACAATGTGTTAAGCGTACAGCTCCCGTCGCTAAATCTTTCTCCCTCTTCTGTTCTACTCGTCGCGGCTGCCCCGGTAGAAGGCGACAACTGATGACATTTCTAGAGGTCATATGCTTTCATATGAAATAAAAATTGTCGAAATCGGTCCAATGGTTGGGGCTGGGGGAGTGTCTGAAGGTTTTTCCCCACAGAGAATGTACAGTGGAGAGGTATTTTTTCGATTTCTCTCAAAAATGGAAGGCAGGGGCAGGCGACCCTTAATGACATATCTAGACGTCATAAGCTTCCAAATGAAATAAAAATTGTCGAAATCGGTCCAGTGGTTGGGGCTGGGGTACTGACCCTCTGGTTCTGCCAATTATTTAAAATATATAGATAATAATTTGAAACAAACAAATAACATTTAAAAAACAATGTTTATCGTCATCGTTATCTTTCGAAACTTTTATTTTGTGTGTACCCTCTTTTTAGGTGGATGATGGGACTCCCAACAGTATCTCTCTCAGATTATGGAAGGGAAGAGGATGGAATCAAAGCAACGCCCTTAGAAGATGTTACATCTTCATCATACGGCAGACTCGAAGAAGAAAAATATTAGCGAGATCAGTTTGGACTTGTTTAGATCTTCTGTTTGTCATAACGCGTCAACAGATCACCAACACATTGAAAAGTCATGAAAATCACTAATGATGTTCTGGGACATAGATTGCGAATTTCTTGAGTGACTTTTGACTACGATAAGGACTTGCATGCAATCTCTCAAATATAAATATTAACCACATTTTTAATACCTTTTCGGTACTTTTCCTTAGTGGGGCAGTAGTCATCTCCAGGTATAAATGTTAGCTCGAAATTAGGGGTGTAGTGGAGCCAGAACGCACCGGAACGGTGTTCCGGTACAGCTTTTTTTTTCCAAGAGAAATAAATAAGAAAAAATTTTGAAAATGTCCTTAAAACAGTGCGATTTTTGTCACCCTTGTTAGAGTGTTCCGGCACTGCTTTTGGAGCGTTCCGGCACTGCTTTTGGAGGGTTCCGGCACTGCTTTTGGAGGGTTCCGGCACTGCTTTTGGAGCGTTCCGGCTCTGCTTATTTTGCGACTGCAACACTGCTCGAAATTAATGGAAATGGCAAACATGCATTTGAAAGGAATCTGAAATTTTAAAAGAAATTTCACTTTAACAGCTGCTGCCTTATTTAGCATGAGGATTGCTTATTTGACGCGAGGATTGCTTTTTTGTCATGATGAATACTTTATTTGGCACACGATCGCATTTTGACTGCTACCCCGCTTATAGAAAAATACCTTTTTCGTATTTATGCAATAATAGGATTGATTAAATATATTTATATATCTCCAGAAATCCTCATTCACCCCCTCTCTGTCTGATGATTATTTTTTTCTAATATTGCCGAGAATTTTTTTAAATTGTTCCTTAAGGTTTATTTTAATTAAAAAATGATGGAGTCAATTCTTGCTCACTTAATACTCACTAAATGTGACGCTTCAATTTAATTTTGGAATCCAACGAGCCTCTTGCAGGATGTTACTCCATCGGCATTTTGACTGAACAGATACAGATTACAGCTATAATTGATTGAATTTTTTCAACATTTCTCTAATAACAGTGATAATCGTTGCTTCCATTAAAATAGAAATGCAAGTTATTGATAAGAGAAAACAATATTAGACATTGTTACTTACAATCTCCTTTTAGTAAATACACCTCATACAGTTTATTATTTGTTTGTTAGTTTTAGAAACATTTTTAAAAAGGAGTGTTAAAATTTGAAATCGCTATATACTTATTAGGAATCTTAAATTATAATCTTAATTATTATATTATTATAATTATATTAATAATATTGTCTCAGTCAGAATCATCTTAAATTGTTATTTGTATCATCATTTTTCCTTTACTGATGAGAGGAAATAATTTACCTTTAGTTATAAGTATCATATTCTTGCAACAAAGCCGAAAGGGAAAAAAGGTAAAGAAACTGAAGTTATTTTTAAATCTCATTTCTATGATTTCTGAATTCTAGAAAGCACATTTTTGTGGAAATAGCAGTTTCAGCAGCAGAGCGAGATGTTATTTTAGGAACAAAAGTAGCTATCCTAATTTTATCTCCAGCCTCTTCTAATCACATAAAATATGCAAGTTTCGTATACATTAAGTATTAGCCACTTTTGATTACCAGCTGGTTATTCCATCATAAAAATAGCATTGATTTGGTTATGTCACTTATCAAATTTTTGGTAAGCTAAAAGTAAAAATTAATAATTTTGGTTACCAGCTGGTTATTCCATCATATTAATAGTATTCATTTGGTTATATAACTTATCAAATTTTTGGTAAGCTAAAAGTAATAATTAATAATTTTGGTTACCAGCTGGTTATTCCATCATGTAAATAGTATTGATTTGGTTATGTAACTTATTAAATTTTTGGTAAGCTAAAAGTAATAATTACTGTAAAAGATAAAGAAATGAATGGGAGAATACAAAAGAAGACTGTGCACAGAAAATGTATTAGTTCTGAAACTAAATTTTGATGCATAAAAAAAAGGAAAAGAATGACATGAAATTCTTGACTAAAAAAGTATTAGTATTATAATGATCTTTTCTAACAAAGGAAAAGCATTATGAAATAGCTTATTCACAAACATAGGTTATCAATAGATTATCGTGGACTATCATTAAAATAAAGAAAATAATTGTTTCAAACCATATTTTTAGATATTTTTTAATTTGTTAGAATTAGGGAAGAATACTACACAACAACAAAATGTGTATCATTGAAAAGATAATTTTTTCGACTTTTAAGAGTTGTAAAAATAATCTAATCACCTAAAATCGCCCGCTTTTGGAATATACGATATTATTTTCGGAAGTTGTAGCCAAAAAGGCGTCAAAATGTTGCTTAATTTGTGATTAAATAAAACTCTAATTAAAATTTCGAAAAAATGGCTGCGAGGTGTCCATTCCCATTCTTCAAATGTGATAACTCTAAATCAAGCGGGCTACTCTAAAAAACGCAAACAGGTATACGTCAATTTATATTTTACGTTTGTTTCTTGATAGTGTACCTTGTAAACCTGTGCCTACTTCCACTAAGGGATTATTCAATTATGACTGAGAAACGTCTATTAAATCGTGACAAAATACGTGAAAAACATAAAATTCTTGATGATATACAAACTAATGTTGAATTATAATTGCTTATGAGTAAAATATAAAGGTTTAAATAATATTAGTCTGCCTTAAATATAAAAAAGATGAATGTTACTCATATTTATATAACAATGGAAACATACGTAAACAATGATAATTCTGAGGCTATTTAACAATTCTATTTTATGTGCTATTAACATTGTTGGTAAACAAAGCAATTGTAAACAGTGGCTTAGAGTAACAATATTTCAACAGTGCTATTTTATGTGCATTAACATTGTTGGTAAGCAAAATTATTTTAAACAGTAACTTGGAGTAACAATGTTTCATAATTATGTTAAACAACATCGTCATTTGCGAATCTGTTATTTAAGAATTCGTGTGCTCTTATATCGTGTGATCATATTTTTGCTACATTTTGATAATACTCACTACGAGTGCGATTTATAGCGTTTCTCTTTGCTAGCTTAACTGAGCTTGCTTTGCTCTCTCGTCGAAAGATTGTATTGTTTTATTTGAGTCTGAACACCTGATTGAGACGATGGGTGGGAAACTGAGTTGCTTTCCTAAACGGAAAAAGTATGGATACTTCGAAGACTTTTATTCTTGCGAAATTGAAATGGCATCTCAGCAGAATGTATCTTCTGATGATGCTATAATTTTTGATCTTGCAACTGCAGAACCATCTGCTATTGAACTGAAAGACTCTAATGACTGCTTAGTTCTCGAAACTCCCGAGGATCAGAACTTGGAAAATAGGGATTACGCTCAAACTTTGGAGCATTTGGATTTTGTGCAAACAGAAATTAACATTCCCGATACTCCTGATGAAATTTATATTACTCAGACGGTTGTAATGAAAAAAAATGAAGAAACAACCACTGCATATGTGGTCTCTGATTTACCTTACACAATTCTTGACCATAAGGATTCTGACACGGCTTATTTGTTGCACCATCAGCAGTTTTTGAAAAAAATTCACAAATCAAAATTGATTGATTCTTCGAAGTTATTATTGGAATGGCAAAACGCTTTACAATCGAAAATGATAGAAAAGCAAAAAAGTAAATGGATGAAAATTGCTGAATCGAAAGATTTCAAAACATTGCCTCTTGCTAAGCAACAAGAACTTCGACAATCATGGGAGCGAAAACTTTGCTCTGTGCCATTACAGTAGCTGTAAAATAAATTTACATTTCAAACTTTCTTGAGAAATACTCACCCACCGATGCTAGACTTTCACATGCCCTATTATATATTTAATGGATTGCTATCTAAAAGACTACATACTGAATTTTCATTGGCCTAAAAATAAATGAATGAAAATCCTGGAATCGAAAGTCTTACAAATGTTGCCACTTGCTAAGCAATAAGAACCTGGATCAATATGGGAGCAAAAATTTATTCCTTAAAACAGCTCTAAAATAAACTCTTGAGCCTGGCATCTGTTAAAGATTCCTAAAACCTGCCGCTAAATCAATCTTTTTGTGCCTGCCATCTTTGACATCGCCAGTCTTGTTATCTTCTGCTTCTGTCGCTACTGTGACTCTTACGACTATTGACCCCTCCTGAAATTTATTGGTCTTTTTGTACTACTGGAAAACATCGGCGAATGATTTCTGTTTGCTGAAACGAATAAATCTATGAGAGCTTCTCCTCCATTTTCTTGTGTACCTGGAATGACTTTCATTACCTACCTTGTTGGTTATAACATCGGATATTGATACTGCTGCTGCCACTGTGCCTGCGAAGATTTTTATAGATTTCGTTGTTGGTTGGACGTTGATACTGCTGCTGCTTTTGAGTCTATAACTGTCATCTTCTGACATCTGAAGATCTCCTATGTGTTTTTGATACAGTGACAATTATCTACTGCAGTTTTGGGGTTTCTTTGACTGGTTTGTCTTCACTACCTGCTGTGCCTGCCATGACTTAATTCCGCTTTTCCAGCTGACTTGTCTAATGCTCCTCTTTGATACTCCTGCTGTGCCTATACTGTTATAGATGCTGAAAACTGTACTGATCGATTTCCCCTTACTGATAATAAAAGTCTGTTTTGTTACTGCTGATATAACTTCTTTTCTGGATTTGAGTTGATAATTCTACATTTGCTGCTTAGTTAATAAAATTGCTACATTGTAAATTTCTTATCGAAACCTTTAATGAATTTATTGGGACTAAAGAAAACTGAAGATCCATAAAAAGAATATTTCGTGCTAAAATGATAATAGGAAGGGAGGGAACAGATATACTGAAAAATAATGTAATATCCATACATATATCGATTTATCTAAATGTGTTTATGCGTTTCTAGGTGATATTTCGAGAACTATTGAAAGGGTTTTCTTTATACATACAAAAGTTTCAAACAAAAGTTCAAAAACAAGTGCTATAAATTTATTGGCATAAAAAAAGGAAACTTATACAATTTTTATTCCAAACCTTTTATCTGTATATACCGACCTATGAGACTGACCCAAATTTTGGAGCTAATTTCCATATCCAGATCTAAATACCTTGATGAATTTTATAAATATCATCAAAAAATCTGAAATTAGTCAAAATAACGTGCTCGATTGTTCTTGTGTTAAAATACCCTAAGTGTTTAACCAGGAATGGCGCTAGAGTTTGTCCGACGGGGGGGGGGGGCGATTTGCCCGACCGGGGAGCACGGTCTCCCCGACTCCAGTTCAGTCCAATAGCAAACGACGACGAATCTAATTGGACAAGCGAATGCGAGGTCCCCTCCCACTAGCGGAGTAAGCAATGTTTATAGGCAACTCACGCAATGAGATACAGGAACAAATTTCAGAATGTTACTTCCTAAAATAGTAAGTTCTTCTACAAGATACTGCCTTGATTAATTTTTGAGAAGGAATAATTCTTTTCCGTGATTAATCACCTTGTATTTGTTTTAAATTCTTTCTATTAGACATATTGCAATTTCCATATAAGCATCGTCTTTAAAAAATTATGATTGTAGCACTAAACAATTGGCAGCCCTAAAACCTTCTAAAATAAGAGTTTCTATTTTTCAAAAATCTGCTATAAAATTACTTTCAAAAATGCTAAGGATGGGCAAAAATTCTGGGATTATTCATGAGAGAATTGAAAATAATTCTCTCAATAGAAAAATGTCCATTTTATGGAGAGAATGCTTCAGAGGGATCACCACCCATTTTAAGCTCTTGATTTTGTTATTTACAATAAAATATTTTTATTCATGATCTTTCTAACAATATTGAAAATTCATGTTATTCTTAACCTTTTGCAAAGTTTACGATTAGTTTATATTCCCTGTAAACTTAAGTGCATAAAATCATAATTAGTGTTTCATTTGCTTGCGTTTTGTGAGAAAGTCAAGAGAATAGAACCATATTATTGAAAATAAAAAATAAAATAAATTTATTATAAAATAGTCTTACTTTTGAGTAAAAATAATGTAAAGGTAATATTGGAAAATGTTCGACATGAGATTTGCCATTGCTATAGATTTAAGTTGTAATAAAATGACAGAAAACATATCTTTAATACATATATATATATATATATATATATATATATATATATATATATATATATATATTGAGATAAAAGTATGAAAAGAAAGAACAAACTACGAAAAAAATATAATTTATATAAAAGCATAATAATTGGTTCCGACGTCTACCAGACCGTCTTGGTGAGGAACCAGAAGTATAAGTCTTTCGTGGTCTTCCACGTTTTCTAAGGGGGTGCACCGGTGTCGCACTTTCGTCCTGTTTGAACACTTTCAATGCTGACGCGTGGTATGTTCCCACGGGTTCATTTGGATTGTCTGGGTTGGCGATTACATAAGAAGTGGGCGATTTTTGGGTGAGGATGATGTTGGGTCCATCTCTTTTTGGCATAAACTTGGTAGTACGCCCCTTCGTGGCCTTACTCAAATGATGAGTAGTGACAAATACCCGGTCTCCAGAAAAATAAATAGGAGCCCTCCGTCGCAAATAAAAAAAAGCTAATATCCCCTCCCTGGGTATGCCCTAGGTCAAAATATCTATTGTTAAAAAAAAAATGTTGACTTTTCATGTATAGAGAATTAAGGTTTATTAGCCTGACCTACAACAATAGAAAATGCGATTGAGTAAAAATTGGTGCCTTAGGGACAATTTCTGATTGCAGATTCAGGAGCAGCATAAAAAAACATATGAAACAGTACTCAGTATCCAAATTACAAACAATTTGTCGACCAGCATAGGTGAAAGTTTTCAGTCCATAAATAAAAAATACAAAGCACACACACAAGTTAATGGCCAGAGCCATGCAATTTAGCATTCGACTGCTGTAGCTTAATGTTTCAACCTAAACTATGCTTCCTCTTCTTGGAGGAATTTTTTCAGAAATGTATCAGTGTTTAAAGACAGTTAATAATTCCGTAAATGTGATAGAATTTTTAAATTTTCCTTACTAATGATTTTGTATATACATAAAAAATTACTAGAGGGCATCACCTACTTCTAGATTTAAGGCTAAATTTTTGTTTAAACGATTTCAATAGTTAACCAATGGTTCACTAATCATTCCAGAACTAATTCGTGGACCCAAATTCTCCAATCGTTGATCCATTGTTGGACGGTTCTATATGTAGGATTAATTCATGAGTTGGCTAACATTTCAATGGTGAAATTTTCTTGCATATTCAGAATGTTTTCGTGATATTTGCACGATTCTGCAATATCCATGCCTGTTGTGATTAGTGAACGGGGAATTTTAAATAAATAGAAAATAATTAGAATTTATATCTAATATAATATAACTAATAAACACAATGTATTGTCAAATCAAAAATTATCTAAATTTAGTACATGGGTGATTCTCTGTAAATAGGCCATTTTCACATTGGAAATGGAAGGAAAAAAAGCAACTTCAGAAGTTTTTAATTTTTTTGTAGCAAGATGCGAATACTTGATTGAAAAAAAATAGTGGTCCTGCTTAATAATATGAAATACTATTATGTTTTCATTTTTTTAAAATTCTTTTAAGTTATTTTTTCTCATTGAAAAGTTCGACTCGCAACGAAAATGGAGGAAAAGCAAAGCGAAAATGAAGAAAGATGACAGAAAATGCATTAATGAGCATGAAATACACAAGTCGGAGCTGCTCAGAAACAGCCCTCACAAGCATCAAATTTCGCTCATTGCGCAACAGCTAAGCGACGCTTTGGAAGACAAAACCAATATTTCCTCCCATTTGACGGTGGCTTGAGCTGCAAAGTCTACAGTCCTTTAGCGCAAGGCCATCAGAATGATGCTACTTTTTTCTCTCCCCCAACCGCGGATGGCCTTCGCTCTATTGATTTATTTTTCTTCGCTCGTTTCTCATTCGCTTTATTTTGGTTACGGTTTCGCTTTCACATTCGTCGGAAACTCATATGCTTTAATAAGCATTCGTTTTTTTTTATTAGAAATCGCTCATGGAAAAAAGATAAGTCGATAATTTTATAAAATACATTTCAGTTAATTCCAATTAAAAAGACTGAACTATTGCAAGTAAAACTGTTTTTTTATTCTATTTAAAATACATTATCTTGAGAAGCTTTTTATTTATTTTATTTATTTGCTTATGCAACGCTGCTTGTTTTTGAGTTGACGAACCGCCACTGGCCAAGAGTATCAAACAATGAAGATGTATTCAAAAGGTCTTTAAAAAAGTCATACGGCATGGGTGCTGATGATTCATGGTATCACAAAAGAAGCTATCGGCTATGGCCAGAGATCGAACCAGCGAATTTGGGTGTATGAGATTCCTACTGTACATACTACACTGTCGCAACCGGGACCGGATTTTCAAATAGGAAAAGTAGGCAACTGCCAAGAGCCCCCCTCCCCCAAACTTTGGGGAAGGAGGGGTGGTTCTTTTCTTTCTCTTTCGTTATTTTCAGGGTAATTTAATTTTCTGCTTTTAGTTGATTTATAAAAAACGTGTGTTCAAACTTATTCAAATAAAAATCAAATATCCTTTAAATTTCCGAACATTATTCTTGGTATTTCTTTTTCAAGTTTTCAAATTCGCTTATAAGTCCGTATGGCCCAATTTGTTTTGTCGTTCCCTGACTTGCTCATAAGTCAACAGCCCTGGTAAATTTTGTATTTAAGCATTTAGATTGCCTTAACTCCTTCTTGGTCGGCATAGCATGTCATGCGACGAAGAGAAAAATTGCATCATTGAAAGTGAATTTGTCGCTACTTGTTTTGACAATTTAAGCAATAAAATAATCGGCAATAAATGATTTCAGTGTGGTTTCTACTCTCTGATGGTCAATAAAGATTGTAAAGCTGTTTTCATGGTAAGGTTGTAGAACCATTTAAATAAACATTTTTTTACATATCATTAATAATTCTTTTATCTGAAATACCTTAGAGCAATATATTTGAAAAGTATGTTGTTTTAATTTAAAACTTGCGTGCATTTCAGGGAAAACTGGAGATCAGTGAACGGGATATCACATCTATGACCACCAGAAGGTCAAGCAAAAACTGCTTACTGACAAAAATATTTTGCATTTTCGAATTCAAGATAGAACATATATTTATTTTCAACAATAAAAAATATACCTCTTGGGGTCGGAAATTCGAAAAAAAAATCCGTCCAAGAAGAGGTTAAGACAGTTTTGTAATTTTTTCAACCATTTTGTTTAACCATTGAACCATTTTGTTTTTTAATTTTTAAATTAAAATTGTTTTCTGTATGCGAGATACTGAAACCAACTCTCTTGAATGTGACCACAGTTATTATGTCGTTATTACAGTTTGTCATAATACATACTTGTAACATAAAAATAAATTGCACAGAGAATAAATTAAAATCAATAAAAATATCCGGTTTTGAAATTTTGGAAGTGGGAAGAGGAGTCCCAAAACTTGCATTGCCTATAGGCCCCTACAAGGTTTAATTCGGCCCTGATCACAACCAGCTCAATCATTACTACTGCAGAAAAGACAAATAAAAGTTCTTTATAGTTTTTCGTTGTTATCAGAAGTTTGCTTTGATTCATCATTCATTTCGTATGATTTCACAGTCTCATGACAAACTTAACTGCAAATGTAATCTAATTATGAAATGTATGAAACACTGCACATGCGCCTGTGATTTAACATTTTACTGTATATTTTGGCGCTGAGTTTACATTTTGAAGACCTTTCCTTGATGAGAAAAAAATTGTATTATTATTCACTTTTGGTAGTTATGATGCGGAAAAGACAGAAGATTTTCCCACGAAAACGTTTTTGAAGTTTCCACTTAATAATTCTGAGTTAGTAAAATCATGAAATATGAAGATTCCAAGATAATTTTTTTTAGTCTACATCACAATGTATCTTTTTAACATAGAAGCTTTTCGGATACACTGGTATACATATTTATTAGCTAGCTAATAAAACAAATGAATTTATCTAAAAATAATTTGAGTGAAACTAAATAAATATATTATAAGTTCAAAGAATAGCAACTTAATTTAAAGTATAGCTACTTCAGTAACGCTAACGAACATGAATGGTTTTAATTAGTGTTCCTTAAACATCGATAGACTATCGATACTATCGAAGCCAAGTCGATAGTATCGAGTTTTCGAAACTATCGGGCAATACTATCGATAGGCGCATTTTCAGTCGATAGTTCAAAACTATCGACTGGAACTATCGATAGTTTCAGTCGATAGTTTTAAAACTATCGACTGAAACTATTGACTGTCCATAGTATTGCTTCTATCTAGTAGCGGGTCGTGTATTGAGTCAGTGGGGGTAATATTTTATGATACCTATCTTTGATGCATTTTTGTATAATTTAAATATTGGCCTTTTTGGTCAATTTTGGATATTTTAATAAATTGATTTTTGACTTGATGTAAGCAAGTTTTTATATATATGGTACTGAATTTTAATTTATCTTGCAGTTCTAGCCGTTAGTTTTGAAACTATCGATTGTTTTCTCTCAAGCAACAAGTCTATGTATTGTTATAGGGGGTGCTTTAAGTAATTATGCCACTTTGATTATTGATGCATTTTTGCATTATTCAAATTTTACCTTTAATTTCTCATGTATTTACTCTAGTTTGTTTTCAAACTATCGATAGTTTTTGTTCAAGTAATAAATAGATCGAGGAATTGATCTTGAATTACTGAGAAATTTTTGTACTTCGTATCGGTATATATGTATGGAAGTAACGTATGTAGTACATAGGTATTTAAAGTACTAAGTACATACGCATGTAATATGATAAGTATGTAGGTGAGTATTTTAGGTACTATAAGTACACATATAACGCACAACGTCGTTATATATATATGTTAAGTACTAAGTTTGTAAGTAAAAATTTACGGATATACATACGTATATATCTACGCTCGTATATGTGTAACGTCCGTCCGTCTGTATGAATGTAACTTACGTATATATGTATGTATTGTACGTTCTATGCAAGGAACGCTCATACATTTGATTGCACGTATGTATTTACGAATCATCATTACGTATGTAACGTACGTACGTATGTTTGAAACATACATAAACTTAGTACGTTATATGCTTACGTACGTATGTTACATACCTATTACTTAGATTAGTACGTACGTTACATACATATACACATTTCATACGTAAATAAGTTTCATACACAAGTACTTACGTTATGAACGTACGTACGCTTCCGAACGTTGCATACGTGCATATGAAACGTTCCTAGGTAAGTAACGTACGCGTGTATGTACGAAAGTATACAGGTTACGTACGTACGTATGCATGCCACATCCGTACTTTCATAGTGCATTTACATACACAGTTTTGTACATACGTGCGCATGTACGTTACATATGTAATCATGTTTCATTCATACTTACGTTACATACGAACGCATATTTCATATTTACGTATGAACGTACGTCACATACGTACGCATGCTTCATATATACGTATGACTTAAATTACGTATGTACGTTTCAGACGCACGTTACATACATACTCACGTTTCATACACACTTACGTTACATACGTACTCGTGTTTCATACATACTTACGTTACATACGTACTCACGTTTCATACATACTTACGTTACATACGTACACACGTTTCATATATTTTTGCGTTACATACGTACACACGTTTCATATATACTTACGTTTACATACGTACACATGTTTCATCTATACGTTTTAAGTACGTTACATAAAAACATATATTTCATATTTACGCATGAACGTACCTCACATACGTACGCATGTTTCATATATACGTATGACGCAAATTACATATGTACGTTTCAGACGTACATTACATACGTATTCACGTTTCATATAGACTTACGTTACATACGTACTCGCGTTTCATGTATACTTACGTTACATACGTATTCATGTCTCATTTATACTTACTATCGATAGTTTCTAAACTATCGATAGTATCGATAGTTTCTAAACTATCGACTGAAAGAGCACCTATCGATAGTATCGCCTGAAATAAAACTATCGATACTATCGATAGTTTCAGTCGATAGTTGGGAAAACTATCGACTGGACTATCGATAGCTGAACTATCGATGTTTAAGGAACACTAGTTTTAATGTAAATAGAAAACGATTTTTAATAAATTAGACAAATTTAAAAAAAAACTAATAAAAGAAGGAAAAAATAATTAAAGTTCTAATATAATATAAATAAAATTGTATTATCGAATGAAATATAAGGCCAAACGGTAAAAGAAATGTTCTTAACGTTACGAGTAACAAATTCTTGATGAGCAATGGATTCTAAATTTGAATTGTCGAGGTACTATCGACCTATATCAAGGAAGATGAATCTCCTTCATTATTGGGCATGTATGGACGAGTTTTGTTTATTCTGGGTTCACAGAACTTCCGCACCTACCCAGATAGCAATTTTAGTTTGCAGCAATCTTGCTCTGCAAATCTGCAAGCTTGCAACAAATTTGACATGACAAGAGTGCAAGCTTGAAACAAGTTTGCAGCACGTTAACGTCAGATTCGAAGTTACCAGGCGTCAAATTTGTCACGTCAAACTATAGCAAAAACAGAGTACGAACATAACCTCGGATAGAACTCGCGACCTACCGCTTCTAAACCTGACGCTCTAGCCACTCGGCCAGAAGGAGGACACAGCATCCCCTGGTCCCCCCCCACACACACACACTGGCGGAAGTCGCCAAAAAGAGTGCTGACGAACAATTATGGCAGACTTTCCACAAACTGGGGCTCTTATTTTAAGTTAAACACTGAGAGCTAGAGTAATAGGACATCAAATTTTATATTTTCAAAGTATCCTTCAACCATAACATTAATAATCTCTACTTTAAACATTAATTAACATTTTGAAACAGAGTGTTGAAATTTTGAAGATTTCCATTAACTAAGCATTTCACCGGAAGTCGGTCGGTTTAGCAGAAGCTCTTGATTATCCCAAATAAACAAAACAGAAAGCTCGTTCATACCACGAATGAATAACTATTTCTCTAATAAAAAAATTTAAAGGCCAGAAAAAAGTAACAGATATTAGTTTTCTCTGAAATAGTACAACATCTATAAGGATAAGTAAAGATGCAAGATCAGTCCTGAAACAAAACCTAGAGATAATTAAATATAGTAGCTGAAGTTTGCTTCCAACTTCGATTTTGATGTCAAACACACTGTCTAGTGAATACGTTCGAAAAAGCTTCAGAAATGTGAAGGAAATTCTCAACCTCTAAGTAGTTTAAAGTATCACACAAAAATTTCTGAAAAAAATGTTAAATAAATTTACATTTAAAGTATTTGAAGTAAAACCGACATCTGAATGGTTATGTGAAATGGAATGAAACAATTCAACCTTGCTCTGTTACTTTATCAAATCGTAAATAAACTTCAAAATATTTTCAGACTTTAAAATACAAACCTTCTAAAATGCGTTGGTTATCTTCTTTAAGATCCTGGTTTATTACTCCACAGCCGAAGCAATATAATATTCTAAGAGCATTTTCTAGAACTGTAGATACACGTCAAGATATAACTGAAAATCCGTACTTTGAAAAATATGCTGAAAAAATAGCTAAAGTTCAGAAGTAGGCTTTTTATGATTTTTACTCAAAGTGTTTGAGCGTATGCTACACAAAATGGTATCGTGCTTATTAGCTTAAAGTTTATTAAAATGCATATTCACAATTATTGAAAATGTTCAAATTTTATTTGTTAAGGGGAGTTAATGATTTATTTTTATTATTCGCAACTTCTTCTATCTGACTTGATTGTTATATTTTGCGACATATTTGTTTACTTTCATGTAATGGATTTTTATTCTTTTGTTTTAGTTTTTTCATTTTCATTATAGACTAAATATATCAAAGTTATAATTGGGACAGACAGAATTTTAGATGTTTTAATTTGCTGTTATCTTTTATAAGTAAATATCATTTTTCCGTAATATTACTAAGAAACATTTAAAATTTTGCAAAATATTCTACAAGTTTATTAATTCAGTTTATACAAAAATAATAGTTTAACTATCTAAGCCAGTCTGAAAGTTAATTTATTCAATTTAATGACCAATTCAATCATTTTGATATTTGTAGCTTCTGATGATGATTAAATTCGATTACAACTTTGTTATTATTGTTTCAAATGTCATTTTCCTTCAGGTATAAGTGAAGTATATTCTAACTTTTCTTTGCACCTTTGTCATCATTTTTAAACTGCTTATTTATGTGTTCTTGTAAATGTACAGTAAGTGTAACTGTCTACACAAAAGAATAAATATAGTGTGTCAGTTTATATAATTATTTTATCTTAACATTCCATGCTATGTATCTCAAGTCATTGAAATTTGAAGGATGAAAAGGACTGTTTATGTACACACTTATCAGATTTTACTTCACAATGTTTATGTGCATATTTGTTCATATATCCCAAATGAATTTCATTTCATTTGACTCTAGCATTTATTTTTATTGGTTAAGATTAATAAAACATATCTACAGTAAAACTTTGATTAACTCTCACTCATTTAACCATCAGTTTCTGTTACCCATCATCATCAAAATAATGTAGGTTTCTAATATTACAATATATTTGTGTACATTACTACTCTTATATTGAAGTTTATATTCATCATTTTGTAAAATTAAATACAATATGTGTGTATTATTCACTTTTAAATGATTTTATTTTTACTTTTGTCCCAAGTCAGCAGTCAAATTGCCTTACTGTACATATATGCATCAAGAGATTTCTGTTATTCGTCTATTCGGTTATCCATCACAGCTCTGATCCAGATGGTGATGGTTAATCGAAGTTTTACTGTACTTTATAGCCCATCCTTTATTTCTACTGTAATTCAATCTTTCTGATAGTAGGATCATGCATTTTAATTCATTAAGCACTTTTTATTTCTGGATTTATGTGCTTGGTTTTAAATGTCTAGGATAAATCTTTGTGCATTCATATTATAAAAACCACTTCAATGTATTATTAAGTTTTATTTGATGGAATGTTTTCAACTTATTATTATAATTTTAGATTTATTCAACCTTTTCAAATGACTATTTTTTACTATTTAAATATTTTGCTTGTACAGAGTTATTTCTTTGCTTAGTAATTAATGTATATATTGCTTCGAGAATTTCTATTTTAGCACAAAGAAAATTAAATAGTCTTTCAATTTTCATGTGGAAGCTCTTTTAGTATGATAATGCTTGCTTATTTTTAAACTACTGTTTATAACGTGACAGTAACAGGGTAATTTTTAGCTAAAAAGTTGACTTTTGTGGTGTTATGTTCTCTGTTAGTCTCAAGTCATGAATCATTATAAAGACTTTACTTGAAAGATTTACTGCATCATTATGTAATAACTTTTTTATTAGCTGTTTATGCAAACTCCTAAATTTGGATTTTGCTGTGAATTTTAAAGATACCTTTACTTTATTTAGAAAGCCTGCAGATGATATTAAGGCAAGATTAGAGAAGAATTTAAATAGCATTCAGTCACATCCATATTATAAAGATAAACAGACAAGTGAATTCAAAGAATCTAACAGTAACAGGGATGCAAAGTTTTCTCAACTGCAAAGACAAAATGTAAGAATATTATGAATAAATTTTATTATTTGTTGTATAATGCATGTAAAGATTATATAATTTTTTTTAAATGACCATGCGTTACTTTTATTTCATTTTTTCCCTCTTCATCTCACAAATTAATGGCACTATATACCCTTGAACAAATTAGTTAGCATGATTTTAATTAATGTTTAGAGACTTTCTTTTTGAAAAAGTTAATGATTTTTCTTCTTGTATTCTTAATTGGTAGTTTTTCGCTAAGAACTTTTAAAAATATTGTTAGTGTTGGTATTTTTCTCTTTTTTTATGTTAAACAATTTTAGTGTTGGAAAAAGTTTCTGTGATTACTCTTTTCTTTTTGTTTGTAGTATTAAATTTTGCTGAAAATTAATACTTTTCTTGTCTTGTAAAATCTTTTATCAGAGTTATTTTTAGACCTTTAAACATTTCAACCATTGAACTGTTTTATTTTTTCATCTATCTAATTAGATTATACAATTTATTATGGAAATGTGTTGTGGTATTGATTGAATTAAGAGTCGCTAGAATACTTGAAGTGTTTATGGATTCCTCATGATTTTTGTGTAAAATTAAATGTTTGGGAGTAATGATCTTTATCTTACATTTTAAAATACAGTAAAATCTCATTTAATTGAACTCGGGTTAACTGAAACCCAGGTTATACGAAATGTCTTTGAAATCACAAATCCAAAAAACACATACTGTACTGCACAGAAATAATCGCAAAGGCGAGACTTTTTCACATCGATATCCCCACTTTTTTCTTTTAAGCCTCCCCAAGAAGATCAGTGATTGACCTTATAATGCTAAAATTTTAATTAATGGGTATTAACAATATTAATTAGGATATTGTTTACCTGTGCCTGTCAGGCACATTGCACCTGAACTCACTGGTGCAAATATTGCACCTGACAGAGTTAGCTTTAATAAATAACATGACTGTACCCTACAAAAAGAGTTTTGAATTTGTTTTACACTCAAAACAGAACGGAATTACAGATTATAATTAGATACAAAAAAGTGATAGATGTTCATGGCTTAATCGAAAAAAACATTATCCGAAATGGCTTCACCCTCTTTAGTTCAGTTAGCTGGGGTTGTACTGTATGATTCAGTGCACGTATGGGTAAATCAGTTAAGTGGTTAAAGATCTTTAGTTCTTAATATTAAGTAATTTGTCAGTTTGTTTATGTCTATACATTGCTAATTTTTTTGTTAACAATTATCTGTAAATGCCACATTGTTTTTGAATGAAACATAAAAATAAAGTTACAGTAGTTTTTTAGTAAAGCTTTAGCCATTTATTATTAACTTTTGGTTCTTATTTTTATGTATTTTTAACATTGATTTATCTAACTTTATTTTATGCATTTTTAGTTGTTTTTGTTTTACATAGCATTTATCTTGTATAATTATTTTCATTTGTAAAGGTTTTTTTTTTTCAGAATATTGTTAATTTAAGAGCAGTTAAAAATATAATAATCTATTTTCTTATTTGGAACTTGATCTTTGTTTTAATGTGATTCTTTGTAGAACAAAATTTCTAGAAGTATATATTGAAAATTATTAATGCTGCTGTTTAAAGTATGCTTTTGTTTATGATATATGGCATTATACGGAAGATATGCAGGATTATGTATTAAATAATGCTGATTGTGTGAAAATATCATAAAAAGTATTGAATATTACTGATTACCTGAAAACATCGCAAAAGCATATTTTAAACAGATCTAATAATTTTCATTATATTTTTGACAAAAACTTGTTAGTATTATAGTGATTCTTACTTTGATATATTTTGGTATTTCCAATAATATTTGCAATTTAAAAATTTATCCAGGATCAGGAAATTTATGAACAAGAATTTTTAATAAATGGTTCATTATTATTTCAGATATCTAAATTTACAAGGTTTTTTTTTTTTTTTTTTAATTCTTAGTTGCATGTTAAGAAGAAAGAAAGAAACTTACAGTGTACATGTAGAAATTAAATGCCATGCTTTGTAATTCACCCCTAGCAGATCCTAAGATACATCAGCATGTTACTGAATAGAATAAATGCATTTTAATTTTAATCATTGTATGATATTTTGCTTGTATAGTATTGTTTGATGCAGTTGTAGCATATAGGCTTATTCACCATTTTAAATTAACAGAAATCCATTTTAGCATTGGATACTAATTTTTTTTTTATAAAAACAGTCTTACTCTTAAATGTATATACTTTCTTAATACAACTAACAGGTTTATTGAATTCTTATGATTAAAAATCTGCCTGTAAACTCTGTCTCTTTTTGTACACTTTTAACTCTTATTAACTATATGAATTATTTTTCTAAGATGTTTTCTTTGTATTTTAGGATCTGAATAAAATTATGAAATTAGATGCAATAGAAGGAAAAACAGCAGAAGAAATTGAATCAGTAAGCATAACATTTGTTGTTCTTATTCCGTGTAAGTTATACTGGAGATGTTTTTTTTTAAGTATCCTTCATTAATATGTCCTATATTACCTTTGAAAGAAATTTAAGATGTAAATATTAGAAATATGTTGAGGTCATATTGATTTAATTTTAAATACACAGGATCTTTCATTTTTCTATCGATTCTTTTCAGATTTGGAAGCAATATCATGAAGTCAAGCAGGGTGTTTTTGCTGTTTTACCTGTAAGTCATCTCATTTCGTTGATGTGTTGCATAATAACTATCATAAAAATCTATGATGCTTGAGTAAAATATTGTCTGCAATCTTTTTTAAAGCAATTTCTCTCTTTTATTAAAACAGGTCTCCTAAAATCCCTCGGAATCTCTAATAAAAAAATAATCTTAGACAAAATATTATAAATATACTGTTGCACCACATTCTTTCATCTCTTCAACTTAGATGAATAATTAATATTCATTGTATGGTTTGCAGTCTCATATGTTTAGAATGAACAGACATTGAATTTTATTATATTAAAAAGATTGATTTTATGATATTATTCTTTAGATAATTGTCAGTATTTATTAACAATATAATATCAATCATTGCAATAATTATCAAAAGTGTATTAGTTATACATATTTTTCATTATTTAATGTTTGATTAGAAAGTCTATATTAGTAATTTAATTATTTATTGCAGGCCCAAGCATTTGAAAAGATGCATGCCAATTTAAAAGAATATCCTGTTGTAAGTTACAATTATTTAAAACTTTTTTTAACTTCTGAAGCAGTTTCACATTATATAAAAGTAGTTTCACAAGTTTGATTCTTTTAAGAAAAAGAAAGCAATATATATATTTTTTAATTCTGAAAGCAATATGATTAATATATCCTGTCATTTGATACTCTGCTTAAGCTAATTGCCAATATATTCATTGTGGTGACTTAAAAATTAATCATAATGTGGTGACATTTTTTTAATTGCTTGTAGCAGGAGTGGGGGACATTTTACACTGAAAGGCCTCGTTAAATTTTGGCAGTTGGGCAAAAAGCAGCACGAGCAGAATCTTAAAGGTTATTGTTCTGAAATTATTATTATATTATAGACAAGTATATTATTTCAATGCAAATTACTAATATAATAGCCCAGATCTGTCTCTCACTGATCCGGTAACGCTCTGAAGTCACTAACAATAAAATTCGCGCCATGGCACTGCGAGAAGTTAAACAGCATTATTTCATTGTTAGAGCACCTAAATTTCAGCAATTTTAAATTTAAAAAAGTAATTGTTGTTCTAATTTCAAATTTAGTAGCTCTAAAATAGTGAAATAAAATTTTCTATTGATGGATATAAAATTTATCTTGCTATGATCAATAGTTCCCAAGAAATTTTAAATTATATTAATCATATATTTAAAATTAATTTCCGTTTCTTAATAGAAAGTAGTAACTCATGTCAGTGGTATATCGTGCATGTGATATAGTTTGGACGCCACGATGCATCTGATTATTTATTGCAATCGTGATGATATAATTTGATATTTTTTGGCAACGTTTGACAAACAGAGAAGTGCTTTGCTTTTATTAGACATCTGAAGTACAAGGAAAATTGTTAAACTACAAAAAATATTTCACATGAAATGTTGTTTACCAAGAGATTTTTTGAATAAAGAAATATGTAAATAATAGGTAAATAAAAAAAAAATAATTCCTGTCATAAAACATATGTTTATTTTATTTGTTTTCAATCGATGTTGAACATTTCTCTCGCATATATATCTATTTAAATGCGTCAAATTTGACAGGAAACCTCTCGAATGAAGAGGCAATTTGCACCCGTCATACTGTGATGGGTCATTTTCTAGTTGTAAATAACTGGTAAAGCCACATAAGAAACTTCAAAATGCCACATGTTTCCCACCCCTGGCTTATCTATACTTATAAAAAGCAATGTTTGTGTGTGTACATGCGATGTCCAGATGAATCTGTTGCACTTACAGCCTTGAAATTTGGCACACAGGTAGTCTTAATGGTGACTCAATGCACCTTGAAGCCGGAATTTTAAAATTTAATCTAGAAAATTTTTTATTTAATGTTTTGTGTTGTTTTGGTTGATTTTTTGCACTAATTTCTAAATAGAATGGTTTTGAATAATTGTATGAAAAAAATAGACACACCATTAAGAAGAGCATACAATTTCGTTTCTAATGAAGTTAGTTTTGAAGCTTTAATGAAATTTACTGAATTTTGAGAATTTTTTTAAAAAATAGCCAGTTTTGCCATCGAAGTTTTATATTTATTTTTAAATTTGCTGCATCCAACTTTCTAATAACACTATTATTTTCAATTTTTTTCAGCTTATAACTGAAACAGTTCTGTCAGATTTAAAACAAGAAGGGTTAAAATATCTTTTCCGTTTTTTCTTTAATTTTTTCCTGGTCAGTAGAAAGATATTTTTCCTCTAGCAAGGCTTCCTCCCGTGACACCTCTCCGGTATGCTATGGGCAATTTAATTGGCTGACGGGGCAGGGTGACATCATAACCTTCAACTGAATGACTTCGATTATTATTTTCGGATTCGATTTTATATTTTGCTTGCTATATAATAATCATTTTCACGTTGCAATTTTTCAATATTGTTTCAGATTAACGTACTCTGTATTGCTTTTCTACATTTGAAATGTCATTATCGCAAAGAAAAATAAACGGGAAAATCAATAATGTGGATCTTTGGTTTTGTTTCCAGAACTTTTTCATGTCATCATGGGCGGGTTTTTTTTTTTTTTTTTTTCCATTTTTTGAAGTCCTGATTCCACGGGCAACACCATGCACGTGCTGCTAGTAGTCTATAAATGTAAGTGTATAATTATACATAAAGAATTAGAAAAGCAACTGTAAAATAAAACAGGTTGGAAACCCCTTTTGCTTCATGCTAGCATGCATGCACTTAGTTTCAGCAATGCATTCTTAAAACTGTTATGCTAAATGAAGTGCATAACAATAAATATTTCTTTGCAAGAATATTTCAGAAGAAACTGTATCAACATCAAATCCTGTTTCTTTAAGGTCATTAAAAAAAAACTTTTTAATACATAATATTTTTTAAATTTATTGTAACTGTGCTGCCTTTTGTAAAATGTACTTCTTCAGTTATTTGAAGGAATTTTTATTTTCTTGTACTATAAATCTAAAATATAAAGTTATCATGCAAATTTAAGTTAAATGTTTGTAATGTTTAAAATGAACTGTAGTACACCTCTTCTGTAATTTGAATTGAAAAAAAAATCAGATGTTTGGAACAATTGCAATGATATTTATTATTTTAACAAAAAAAAATATCTTTCAGTTTGTGTTTCCTTTTCCAAGAAGCCATGGATATGAATTTATTATGTGCCAGTTTCAAGATCAAAATTGTTATTTTACATCACTTTTGAATTACCAGGTAATATATAAATTTGCTGTCAATGAAATAATTTGAAAATTTTTATTTATTTATTTAAGTAGTTTGGCATTTGAGTCTTTCAGTCAAATGAAATTTTTATGATTTGTTAAAGAAAAAAATACTTTTTTCTCATATTGACACTTTTATTTCAATATGATACTTGTGACTTTTAATTTTGTCAATAAAATGTTAATCAGAAATATTGCCGAAAAAATTCACAAATTTATTTTATCTATAACCATGAGGAAACTCTACCATGACAGATGTGTCACTCTGCTGAAATTTAACCCTTTCAGGATGGGCAATGCATATATGGTACGCTTGGAATTTTCGCCCACAGACGGGCGATGCATATACAGTACGCTTGTATCTGTTGCTGACAGCCAGGCGTTGCATCTATGCATTTTTTGCTGAAACAATTTTTAAAGACCACTAGATGGCACCCTGTGTCCATTTATTTTGAACTGAACATAATTAGCGAAACCTGACCTTCAGTTTGTTCACTTCCTGCCTGAATTTGGTATTTTCTCATCAGCTGTTGAGGGGGGGGGACTAAAACATAATGTAAATAAACAGAGCTGGGATGTTTCACTTTCCATGTGGTTTGCGTTGGTGAGTGCATTTGTGTATCTCACAGAATACTTTTATTTATTTCTTTTCGCTTTTATGTGTTGTTCCTTTTGGGTTTTGCCGTCATTCTACTTACACATTGCATAATTGCGTACTTTGCTTTTGATTTTAGAAAGCCTTGACTTCAGTTTATTATGGTGAGAAAGCATTATTTATCTGAGGCAGAATATGCTCGTATGATAAATGATCCAATTAGCAGATAGGAGTGATGATTCATTTTAAAAGAGTTAAAAAGTTATATTTCTAGTGATTTCTTTGCGTTCCTTTCTGCTTTGAGGTTTTTCACACTCAGTTTTCATTTTTAAATTTTGCTACTTCTTATTCTAAATAGTCTTTCTGGTATTTTTTTTTATTAATCTTAAAGTTATTTATGTATTTTGCCTATTAAAATTTCAGAAGAATTAGAATAGTGCTTTCGAAAATTATTTCTCAAGATAAGCAAATTTTTTATATATATTTTCATATAAATTAAAGGAAAATGAGTATTTAATGCTAATTTTGATGTATATCACAGCTTAAGTAATAATCTGAAATAGTACCAAAAATTACGACGTTAGGATTTAAACTTTTTTTTGTGATTTTTTTTCTGAAGTTAGGCTTAGCAATGCAAAAACCATGTCCTGTGGGACAATTCCTTTCTCCTCTGCTCCATCCCATGGGAAGGTCTTTGGTGAAGGCATGTCATCCCGAAAGGGTTAAGGACAACACTGCTTACTTGGTTAAAAAAAAAATCGATAAAAATTCGAAAACAAAAAGAGAAAACAATTATATAAAATGCATCCATTCAAAAGATTCTTAATTGATTAAGATTCAAAACTGTAGATATATACTAACTTAGTTGAGAGCTGAAAAATTTTTGTACCTTACTTTTACAAAATTAGTATTTTGTATTAGTAGTACCCGTCATATTTGACAGAAACTATTGATTCAGTGTTATTTAAGAATTCATAGCAATTGAATATATACAAGTAAAAGAATAAAATTGGAGTCAAGAATTGTTACTAACACCATAAAACAATAACGATTAAAATAACAAATTAAGACTGAATATTCACCAAGTTGAATATAACTATCAAGACTGATGAAACATTAATTTCAGTTAAGAAGAATTTCTTGAATAAGACGCAGATTTGAAGAAGCAAAATAACGAAACTAGCTCAGCTCCACCAAACGCTGGGCACTAAAGTTTTATCTGCTCTGTAACTCCCATAATAATAAATTGCATAAAAAAAGCTGCAGTTTAATTCATTCCGATTAGGTGTAAATACTTGCATCAGAACCAAATGAATTATACTTTTACTCTCTGTTTTATACCTACTAAACAAAATGGTTGATCAAATGACATCCAGCAAAAATTTAATTCTATGTTTATATAATATATAATGTTTTGTATAAACGTGTTTTGGGCTTTATTAAACATTCTCTTGTCATTTTTATTAGCTTTATTTCCTTTAGAAATTAAATATTTGCTTCTTTTTGTAGGCATATAAAGAAAATGCTCCAATTAGTTTAACAGTAACATATTTTACTGAACTTCAAGAAACCAAAGGTATGTTTAGATGTCTTATTTTGTTATAATAAGTTTGTACTAACTCATTTGATCTTTAAGAGAATATAAATAACTCAAAAAATTTTTAGCAAACAAAATCGTTAACACCTAAGCAAATTGGGAAGTTTCTCTAATTTTTTATATTTTTTTGAAATTAATTAATGGTGAATCACTTATAAACATGGCACAATCTCCTGCAAGTACCTGGAATTGGTTTTGAAATATTACATTTTGAAAAAATTTAAAACTAAGCATTTACTTAGATAGTATTTAATTATAACTTTTTTTATTTGGAAGCTGTAATATTTACTTTGCTATTGAAATTTATCTGTTTTCTATGATATTTTCGGATTTAAATATTTCACCATTAAATATAAAGTTTAATTTTTTGAATATTAAAATTAAAATCATTATGCAAATTATCTATTTTTAATCAAATAGTACTAAATGTAGAAAATAATGTAATTATTTATTTTAAATTATTACTTCACAATCTTAAAATTCAATAAATTGTTTAAATTACTTTTTGAAATATTGTAATTAAATTTGTACTACTCAAAAAACAAAGTTACAATTAAATTTTTATCTGATTTATTAGATGTATTGTGAATTGTCATTCTGGTACTTTTATTGTCATATATGACAATTTCATTATTCTGTATGTGTTACATATCAAGATCCTTATTTTTGATTTCTGCTTTAATGTGTCTCTGTTGCAATTTTTTAAAAATAAAGCATTGCTTAAATTTTTGTTAAAAATATTGAATAACAGATGATTTTATCATAAAATTTTGCATTTATTTTAATAAATTAATACTCAAAATATTCTGCATATATATTTATTTAATCTACTTTTAAAATAAAGTATTTATAAAAATTAAATTTTATGGACAAATGTTTGTTTTGTACAGGAATAGTTTTGATGAGAGGAGAATATGATGATTCTTATTTGGTAAGCCTTTAGATTTTTATTTCTAATATTTTATATTGCTATTTAATTAGAAATCTGTAAAGCATTGATACAAATTTATTTGCATTAAACCAAACTGTATAATTTTTAAACTATTGCTATAAAATGTATCACCAAGGAATGATTTTTTATCAGCAGTTTATATCTGGATTTTACACATTAATGAAGTTGATGTTCAAATTAAACATGCAGGTAAAGCCTTACATTTGTGTAACTCTGAAAGAAAATTTTATAAATTTGCAAAGTACTAGTGAATACAGATTTTTAAATGCATTATTTATCATGGATTCATATTAGATAAATAAACCTAAGTTGAAACTTTGCTTAAAAGTGTAATCAATTGAACACAGAATTTACGTAATTACTGTGATGTGAATATTTGATTGATAGATAATTTTATAGTCATTTATAAATCTATTGAGCTTATATTTTAGGTTCATTTAATTTTCTAATAGTAATATTTTTTTTATTTTTAGAAAGCCCATGAAGCTCAGTGTTTAACTAATCAGCTGCAATTATATTATGGTGGTGGTGACAGTGAGAAATTGCAGTTAATTGAGAAGTTTAATAAATATCCTGATTCTTTCAAGCATATGGATTTAATTTCCAATTTTGAGTATGGTTTAGGAAAATGAGTTAGGTTTGTATTTTTTAATATATTTTTCTATATTTTATTTTTTTAATATGAAATAAAAGTTTGAGGTATCATAATTATGTCATAACCAGTGGCAGCTTATCAGTTCTGAAATGAGCGATCCTGTAAAATATGTTTTTTTTTTTTTTTTATAAAGAAGTGTCTTTAAGCTTTATTAAATCAAAGTTCTAACATTTATGTTAGAAGTTCAAATGTTCTGCATTTTAACAGTATTAAATTAGCAGGATTTTTAATGTCTGTTTTGTTTGCTCTGTCCCACTTACTGCTGAAGCTCTAATTTAAAAATGAGCTAGAAAATATGCTTGTTTTTATGTCTGAATAATAATCTTTTTGTAAATAATTGATTTACAACAAAAGAAATAAGAAACATTTCAGTAATATGTAGTATGCAGTAATTTTTTAATGCAAATATTAAAGTAAAATGATTTTTAAAGGCAAAGAAAACAGTTTAGGAGAGGAGAAAAAGAATAAAAGAGATTGGACAAGTGTCAATTTCTGATTTTTTCTTTAGTTAGGCATGGATTGTGAGAGCTGCTGCCCTAATAGAGACACAGAAGCACTCTTTTTCCTTATGTATACATCATTTCACCAGAGAAAATTGGCAAATGCCCTATAGCTCTGTAACTCAAATGGATAAGTCATTACTGGTCATATGACTTATTACTTATACTGGTCATATAACTTATTACTTATACTGGTCATAGGTCTTATTACTTATACTGGTCATATGACTTATTACTTACACTGGTCAAATTAATTATTACTTACACTGGTCATATGACTTATTACTTATACTGATCATATGATTTATTACAACAGACAGTTTAAAAAAATGTCATATTTGTTGAAAATGCTTTGCAAAAGGTAATTGGGGAGCTTTCCAGAACAAATTACATTTTTCCTGAGATTTGCCTTACTTAGCAAAAATCGAATTATTATGAGGATCAAGAAGCAATAAATACTAATAGGATACATTTTTACAACAAAAATAAAAAATGTGGATGAGAGAGAGAAATAAAAAGCATATTTTATATATAAGCAAAGTTTACTGTGTACTTAAAGTATTTATTACATATAATGCTTAATGTCATGTAATGTATCATCTAATTAATTTCCAATCTTTAATCTGTTTTACAACATTAAAAAATATTGATATTAGTCTTCTATTCTAAATAAAGATAAAGCCTTAGGATTTACCCTTATTGTTTAGTGTTGATGTCTTAAACCAAAGAAATTATTTAGGGGAGAGTGGGGTAAAACCGGGTACCTTGATTTTGGTATTTAATTCTCCTTTCTAGTGGACAAATTCTGAATTATACTACACTAGTGAAGAAAAAAGATTGGTCATAGTTGCCATGTTGTTTTTGTTGAATTCATGTCGTCTGTGAAGGTTTGTTTGTTTTATGACCAACTCTCCAATGTTTGTTTCTTTCTAAACTATCCTTACTTATTAATCATTACAATCATAAAAACTATATTTAGTCTGGCTTATTATATGTTTACTAAGGATTTATATCCTATCAAACAATAAAGATTTAGTAAAACAAATGTGTGTTTCCATTTCGCGTTTTTTATAACCTCTTCACTCGGGGTAAAACCGGGTACTAGGAGAAACTACGGATACCTGACCCAAAAGGATTTTCTTAGATTTTGAGATAGCTGGTAGTTTGTGAGGGCCATTCCTATTTGTACTTTGAGTCAATTTATCTGATGGAAAGCATTTCCAATTTATTCTGAGTTCCGATATTTTCTTTTTTTGTGATAATTTCAAATAATGCAAAGAATTATTTTAGTCAAAATTTTAAAAAGAATTGAAATTTATTTATTCCATTATTTCCTCGCTTGCAAATAAACGATTTTTATTCATTTTTTCTGATATAAAACTTAAAATGCATGTAAAATTTAAAATATTTTGCTCGAAGCCTTTCCAATCATTTTGTTTTATTTAACGCATCCTTATTTCGACTGAGTTCGTCTCTTAGTTAGCGGATGCATTTTTCTTCCTTTGCTTTTGGATTGGATTATTTTTCTTCTTATGCTTTTGGATTATTAAAATAGTAGGAGAACCCGGCAAGTCTATTACATTTTTCCAATTTCTTGTTTTGTACAACATTTGTTAGATTCTAACATTTCATTTTGTCGCTATTCTGTTCTATTGTAATTTCCAAACCAGCAATGTTTCAATGTGCTAGTGGCATTACTAGGCTCCCTATTTAATTCCTACAGATTTTATCACTAATTTAGATATGAATTTTGCAAATATTTTTAAATTTATTGTCATTATTCTTAAATTGTTAACTATTGATAAATCTTTTATAAAACTGTCTTTATTCTTAAATTGTCAACTATTATAACTATTGTTAAATCTTAAAAATTGTTTTATTTTAAAATTGTCACATAAAATAAAAATTTATGCTACTTTTCCACTGAAAATCTAGTTTTTCCTAATTTCCCATAGAGTTAACATGTGTACCCGGTTTTACCCCACCATTGGGATAAAACCAGGTGGTTTGACTTTTTATATAAAAAAAATCATTAGTAAAAAAAGTAGTAAAACTATGACATTTTCTGAAAGATATATTGTACTCTGATAAATAATAAATATTTTAGTGAAATTTGACAAGCTCTATCTCGAATAGTTTAGCTCCAACAGGCCTTCGAGTCTCAGGTACCCGGTTTCCCCTACTTATTAATTAACTAATTTTTAGATTGTTTGAATGAGGATATTGTGAAGGTTGAGAAAAAGGAGAAATAAATTTATCAGATAATTTGATGTATATGTAGTAGCAAGAATGAATCAGATTTCTAAAGTAACATACACATATATTTTCTTCAAGCCAAAATTTGATTGATAAACTATTATAAAATAAACTTAACACCGTTTATAAGTTCTGACTCTTTCAGTCTCAACTAGGGGTCCAGTTTGTAATGCTTGCCGTTATTACTAAGAGTCTAAATCTTAGATGACTAATATTTTAGCATATTGAAACTTCATTATTCAGACACAGTTTGTTCATATGCCGAGTTTGGACAATCCCACATTTCAAACATGAGAAGTAGGCTTGAAATTTAGAAGATTAAGATATTTTTTCTTTAACCAAAGTTATTTGAGTTTTAGCAGCCCAGTTATTCATTCACTTTTGCTTTTTGATCCAAATTGTAATTTAAATACAGTACAACTCTGGTTATCAAACTAAAGGGGGGGAGCCATTTCGATAACGATTTTTTTTGGTTAAGTCACAAACCTCTATTACTATTTTGTATCTAATTACAGTATGGAGTTCTGAAATTTTTGGGGTGGAAAAGGAGTTCAAAACTCTCTTTGTAGGCTACACTTATGCTCTTTATTAAAGTTAACCATCCATTGGGCGCAATATTCATACCGCCAAGTTCGGTAATAATGCGCCTTGACAGCACAGGTAAAAAATATCGTAATAATATTGTTAATACACATTAATTTTAACTTTAGCATTCTAAAATAAATCACTGACCTTCTTGGAGAGGCTTAAATGAAAGAAGTGGGGATATAGTTGCAAAAAAGTCTTGCCTTCGCAATTATTTTCGTGCAGTACAGAACATGTTTTTTGGATTTGTGATTTCAGATAACCTGTGTGTGGTTAACCGGGATTTTACTTTATATACCTTTTTATTATTTTGTTAAGACAGCTTTCATAGCTAAGCAATCTTGACAACAAAAGTGGGCATGAAATTTATAACTATGAGGATATGGAACAAAAGCCAAAGCAGTGTTACCTGAAATATCTGAAAAAGAATCAGTTTCTACTTAACCATCTTGTGAATCGCTTTGATTGTTTTACTTTATATACCTTTTTTATTATTTTGTTAAGACGGCTTTCATAGCTAAACAATCTTGGCACGAAACTGGACATGAAAATTGTTCCCTTGTAACTACGAGGATATAGAACAAAAGCCAAAGCAGTGTTACCTAAAATATTTTTAAAAGAATCAGTTTCTACTTAACCATCTTGTGGATCTCTTTGATTTTTTCATCTTATCTTATGACTACAATGTATTAAAATATTATTAATTTATGTCATATTAATGTGTTCTGTTCCTAATGTCAAAAAGTTTATTTGAACTTTTCTTTTATTTTATTCATATCTTTGCAGAAAAAGTGTATGGGCTTGAACTGAAGACTGTAGGTTTCCCGATGTCATTTTGTCAAACGTCATATACGTATTGAATGGAAATGCGGAACTCCTGTACAAAATGTTTTATAAAATAAAACATTTTTGTATGTATAGCTCTGTGTCTTATTATTTAAAATATTCAGAAAAGAAATATGATATATATTATTGAAGAAATGTGTGATAAATATTATTCTGCTAGCAGAGAACCCAGAATTGCCCATTCTTTTCCATATGGAAACCTTGTGGTAGAGAGGAAAAGAAGAGCGTTATTTAAATAAAAGTGTTTTATCTATTATTTTACTAATTAAATTGTTAAAATTGGTTTAATTATTTGAATTCCACCATTATTTTTAGTTTCACAAAGTTTTTTACTTGAAATATATTAACAATATTTTACAAATAAAGAATCATGGGGACTTACATTAATTACAAGAACAAATGCCATTGTTCATCTTCAGAAAATGTCTATTCGTTCTTTTGATAAGATTGTTAGGATGTTTTTTACGTATTAATTTGTCTTAAAAATAAAATGAGGCAGGTGTTTTTTTTTCTTTCTTTCTTTTGCTAGAACTTAAAAATATTGTGTGATAAATTTTCATAAATTTCATTTTTATACTTTTTAAGCATATGAATTTCTGTAAGTTAGAAGAAAAACAGGTTTATAATGAATCCTATCATACCCTATCTTTTATCACTTCTAATGTTTAAAAATTGTATAACGTTAAAATGTTTCAAGGGCAATCAAATTTTAAGAATTCTAATTTTGCATACTTAGACTTGCCAAGATTTAATGTAGATAAGTTGAGCATTGTGAACCGACAAATAAGTTAATTTAATGCTAAGCTACTTTGCTTGAGAATATTTATTTAAAAGAAATCAGAGGTTACATTCATTTTTAAAATGAACATAAGTCTTAAAAATATAAGTATTATCAAGATTTACATGTAATTATATTCTGGATATAATTACTGCCCTGTAAAATAATTATACACAGGATGTCCCAAAATATTGTTTGCAAACTTTTAAGAGTAGGCCAGGCATACAAAAACAAGTTATTTTTCCAGTAGAACATGGTGTCAGAAATGCAAATGGAAGGGGTGCTGCAGGGGGTCTTTGTCAGTGAATTACACCAGATAAAATGTATAACACAGATTTTAATGGAATACAGATTTACAATAGACTATTGTAAATTTGTATTCCATATATTCCCTTGGAGGTATACACTTCCAGCCAAAAGTATTGCAAGATTTGTAAAATGCTAAAAATTTGGGGTTAATTTGAATACAATGGTTTACAATCAGTTGTGGGGAATCATGGGATGTACAATCATGGGATCTCATGTTTTACAGTGAAGATTTTGTCTTGAGGACATTTAGGGTATTCAAATTAACTCCAAATGTTTCACATTACAAATCTTGCAACACTTTTGGCCAGTAGTGTAAATGATAAGCAATATAGAATATGCATAATAGCTTAGCCACTTCAATCAAACTGTAGTTTATATCTTGTATAACAAAATTAAAGGGAGGAGAAATCTCATAAGTTGAGTTTTATTTATGTATATATATATATATATGTATGTAATAATCTCAATTTTACTTTAAATTCTAATATATTTTTAAAATCTTAATTATGGTACAATACTAATGTATTCCAAAATCACTTTTCTTAAACTCCAGTTTTATTTCCTGTGCTGGAGGTATATTTGTGGCGGATGAGGAGGGTGGTGTATGTCGCACACATCAGAAGGCGCTGCTGGATGAATAAAACAATTTATTTAACACAAACAACAATATTAAAAACGGTATATAATGACGTTTCAGGATGTCAGGGTAAGTCCATGGACTCCAAAACATGGGTGAAGAGAACATCAATCACCGAAGGAACCGGGTGACGGCAACCTGGAAATAAAAGGGCAAAAGAGAGAGAGTTCTCAGTTGAACTTCCTTTTATACTCCGCTGGCGGTCAAGTCTTTAAGTTGCCACAAGCTGGTTTACAATAATGCCGAGGTAGGCACGACGAACATCAGCAGCATGGTGGTTAGAGTCAAAGTCCGAATCCTTTTATTCGAATCCGCTACATATTAAATCATACGTTTTGGCATATTTATTACTAAAAGAATATTTTAATCACTTTCACACGTCCACAGAAATCATGACTGAGCATCTTGTCGGCACCAGACTTTTCCCTAAAACACTTGCTAAAAGTAGCTAATAATCCCTTCACTTTACCATGTGTCTGTATGTTAATCCCCTATCTGAGAGAATGCAAGGATTTTTCTTTCTCTTTTGGCTTGAAAACCTCGTATGAGATGTACGTATATCTGCCTCGTATCTGAATATATAATTATCTGTTATGATTAAATTCAACTTAAATACTTTGATAAATAAATCAAAATTAGTTCTATACTTGACTTGTTTATTGCTTCATGACTACATCTACGAAATTATTATATATATATATATATATATATCCCTTTTTCACCTAAAAATTATAAATGAAGATTTCAGAGTTAAAGTGAACGAAGTCCATGTTTTTCCCATTTTGCATTAATACTGCTATCTTAGTGTAGATATGTTATACGGGGTGAGTTTGACCTATACTGTCAAACGAAAAAGGGTGATAGAAGGGCCCATGGGGAAAACACTATAGCAACCCTGTCCAATCTCTAACTGCTTGCAAGTTATGGCGGATAAAATGATTTTGCTAAAAATCGTAAAAAAAATCCAAATTTAGAAAGTTTTTGGCAGATCTACATTTAAAATAAAGTACGCATTCTGAAAGAGCAGTTAAAATCCTTTTTCATCAAAATGCCTGGATTTAAAGCCGAGTTACAAGCGCCGAAACGTTGGCGAAATGCAAAATCGAATTGTCGCCAAAATCTTTAATATTGAATACTGCAAACACCGTTCAATCTAAAATCGGTCAAATTTAGCAAAACTTGTCATTTTGTCAACTTTCGAATGAGCCTACCATAAACCATATCAATGTTTTATTTCAGGAGAAATTTAGTCTTTCGTTGGCAATACATCACTGAAATCGGTGTTCATCGAAATAGACATTCGACAAAAAGCCGCCATAAACGATGGTGGATAAATGCAATGTATGCAAATCCGCCACTATGAACTCTTTCGGATATGCATATGTGTTCCAACCTATTTGAAAAGTTATTTACACACGAAGGTAAAAAGTTTTTACACGAAGATTTTTACACTTGAAATTAAATTCAGCTCTTTTATCAAACAGCCAATCAAAGTTTTTTGTTTGGAAATTTCAATTTTAATATCTAAAAAGGTACCTTTATTTTGATGAGAGTTCATTTTATTAAGTTCAAATTCTTTTGGATAACAATTAATAATGAAATCTAAGTTGTCAGAATTTAAAATAAGCAAATCATCTATGTATCTGTAACCGTAAATTAGATTATTTCTAATAATTTTATCTTCAAAAAAGTGCACGAAGACATTGGCAAGTGAACTGGAGAATGTAATACCCATCGGAATGCCTGAAATATGTTTATAATATTGTTTATTATAAACATATATTAGATACCATTAAAAAGATAGTTTTCTTTAATGCTGAAATTACAAATTTCGAACCAGTCAGTTTTCTTAATAATAAAGTCGTTAAGAAACTCATTGTACATAAAAAGGCAAACTTCCATTAATTTATCATGTGGCAGATTAGTGTAAAGATTTTCGAAGTCAAAGGTATTTAACTTGCAAATTTTGTTTTTATTCAGGAGGTCCAAAACGTTAGCATTATTGCTAATAATGAAGTTATCTTCCTTCTTAATTCCATCTAATATAATATTTAATAATTTGAAGAAATGTTTACTGATAAAATAATTATAACATCCACATCCTGTTCCACATGTAATAAATCGAAAGCCAGTGGGAATTTTATAAAATTTAACATTTAGAAAAAGATAAGGAAAATTTAACCACTTAACTGAATAGTTTTCTTTGCTATCTAATAAGATGACCCCTCCTGGGGAAAGGGAAAAAGAAAGGGGCTGTCGTTTTCATTCATCTAAGAAGGCATAGATACTTATGATGTTTATGGATCCTACATATTTTTTGTGTCAAATTATAAAGCTAATTAATGATTCAATTTTAGTTTATAAGACTAAAATTTCGATAATTCGATGCACGAGTATTCTCGGGCTGTTAAGTTAAGCGGTTTAAGAACAGGTTTTAATTTTGAGTTTTTTAGCAAAATCCAACATTCTTTTATCTAATTCCTTTTCACTGCAGTCTACTAGACTAATAATGGACTTTATTTCTTAACCTTTGTGTGTACCGCAATGGAATTACCGAGGCGAATTTTATCTAATCGTTATCGCTAAAGAATGGAGGGGCTATTATATTTATTATTATGTATGTTTATTTATTATATAATTATGTTTATTATCATGAATATTATTTATGTTCATATGTTTTAAATTTTATTATTTGTAATTTATTACCTTACTTGCAATATAGGTGTAGAATGTAATTTTAGAATTTTTGTGTGCCTTTTATTTCTCATGCACCTTTTATTTCTCACCCTTAGCTGGTGGGGCTTTATGCATTTTATTTATATTCACTTTCCACCCAAGAAGGGCGTTGTATGTATTTATGGAAATTTTTCTTCCCGCCGACTTTACGAAAGCCGCGGTGGCCTAGTGGGTAAGGTCTCGACTTTGGGGTCGGAAGGTTCCAGGTTCGAAACCCGATTCCACGGAAGATCCGCCTTGTATGGGGCCTGTTGCACGCTAAATCATACATAGTGGCCAAACGTCCTCCCGTTGGTGTGACATAGAGGTTTGGAGAGGGAGGTGCCAGCTCAGGTGTCGTCCTCGTCATCTGACCGTGGTTAAAAATTACGAGGTCCGCCCCCAAAATAGCCCTCTAATTGCTTCAAAACGGGACGTTAATATAACTAAAACTAAACCTGCCGACTTTACACCCTTAGGTGTTCTACGTCAGCTTGGGAAATAGAAGGGGCTCGTTGAAGTGAAAATGATATCTTTATTCTAAAAAAAAAAATCGTTTTTGGACGCTTAAACTAATACACAGAGAAACAAACATGGGAATATACTGGGCTTTACTAATTGATAAGCAATCTTTGATTTCATTCCAAAATTTCTTACTAAAATCAGCATTAACATTAACGCCACTGTATACCCCCGAGCTCGAAACCCAAAAGATTCCCTGTCAGTTGAATGGGTACACGCTGAAAGAAAGGTTTGATTGACCTTACATTTGTCCTTGCTTCCATTAAGTTGTCTTGACCCCCGTACCATGTATAACATTGGAAATAGAGCCCAGGGGCTTTCTTGGATGAGAGTTGTTGTACACATACTGGCCTTAAGGGATATCGATTGGATTTACAGGGCCAAAGGGTATAATTGAATGTTGAAAAGATGAATAATGACTAGTTATATTACTGGAAACAGCTCATTGCAATACACTAGATATGAAATTGGCAAGGGAAAAAAATGGTAGCTTAACGTTGAGAAGGATAATAGACAGAAAACACAGCAAATCTAGGTTATATAAAATGGAAGGAAAAAACAATCTCCTTGTTGAAAAAAACATACGGAAACCTATGTACAAAAATATACAATGCAAGAACAAAAAGACTAATAATAAAAGAACAGGACTAAAATTATAAAAAAGGAAAGAAGCATACAATAATCAGAAGAATATAAATAAAATATACTGATATTTTCTGAAATATAATAATATTTATTTAGTTATGAGAAAAGTCGAAAACGAAACGCCGGCGACACAAGTTTTCGAAAGGGAAAGGAAAAGAGAGGAACTAACTTTTACACTTTAACGATTCGGAATACGTTAAAGTGTATATTACCGACCATAAAACGGGGTTATTTTGCAGTCGTAGAGGTAACTTTACACCAGCATGACATTTTTGTCGAAAAGTGAAATACAGATCAAATGATAGGGCAGGGACTTACCGAGGTGTTCCTGATCCCCTAGCAGAACTGCCGAAACTGTGCCCCCTCCCCCCCAATAACTAACTCCCTATAATTTCTCCCCAACACAGATTTGGAAAATTTTATTTCTTAAGTAGGTTTAAAATACAAAGGATGTATTCTTGAAAGATGATAATTTAATGAAATATGTTGTTGAAAAATACTGTACACAACGAATTAATTGTATCATTGCAGAGTAAATAAATTACAATTTGCGTATATTTTCTAAGATTTCTAATTTACCTGTAATTTTTCAATCAGCCGCAAAAGGTTTATTCTTGAATTCTTTTTTATTCGCATAGCAAATCCTATCAGTCTTGTTCTTACAACGGTCATTTTTTGCGCTCCCTTCTACCTGCACCCTTGGCGGGGGGAAATCTTGCCACCCCTTCGGTGCGGCCTAGCGTAACTTGGTCTTAATGGCCCCCTCAGCAAAACACTTTTAAATTTCAAATTTGGATGAACATATTCTATTTTAGAAGCCTTACACATGTTCTGTGTATTGTGCTATGAATCTTCCAATTCTCTCTATCTTTCAATTCATCTGAAATTTGAGCTTTAGACTGAAACAAGAAAGGATTAAGCATAAATTAATCCAACAACTTGCTTGCTGAATCGAAACATGCTCATAAAATACATAAGGATAATAAGTGAAATCATTCAGCATCGAAATTTTGCGTGTATTACCGAATGCATTTCGAAATTTACGTGATGTCTTAAGAGAATTTTTGTTTACTGATTCTATAAAAAATTAACTGTACTACAGTAAGAAAGCAAAAACTTAAAGTGCGATAATATATTTTTATACATTCAATTATATTATAGGGAGAAAAAAAAAAGGTAGCGTTTTGCCTTCTCCGATTTCTTCGGTGAACCACTCATGCCAAGTCTCTTCCCTTCCATATATACAGGTACCTACTCCACCTGATTGATCGACAGGCAGTCTGAATGGAGTGATGGATATCTAGATCAGATGGATATCCAACCTTCCGCTCTACACCTTTTCAATTCTGACTGGTTTTCGCGCAGAGCGGTCGAAGTTCCCTAGAACAAAATATTTTCCGATATCTCTACAATGTTGCTATGATATTCGCCGTAAAGTTATCGCATGATTATTGTAGAGGGTCTTGTGATATTAGGGTTGCGGTGGCGTATAGAGGTCGTTAATGTCCAGCCTAAAATTGTCCGATAGCTCGATACAATTTCTGTGTGAATTACCAAAATCTTCAAAAAATTACAGCTAATATTTTTAAAAATCCAAACAAAAAATATTTTTTCACACATTCCTCTGATATGAGATTTCGCGGCGTAACTGCAGATAGATAGCTAGGCCATACGCGCACGTTTGCCTTGGGACCACTTCAGAAGGACAGAAAATTCAGACATACAGTAAAACAATTTTATAACTAGAGAGCAGCGACATAATATATAGCGAGGGAGCACATAAAAAAATAACTAATGCAATTAATTCTTATTTTTTGCCTTTTGTCGATAAATTGCCGGTATGTGAAAGAAAAGTTTCGAAATCGATGCCACTACCAGTCTAAAGCGAGGTTTACACGCGAACAGTAAAACCGACAGTAGGATGTCGCTGTCAAGTTCGGACAGAGACTTGCCGTGGCCCGGTTAAAACTTTTATGATTCTGCGCATGCGTCATCTCTTACTGTCGGTTTTACTGTTCGCGTGTAAACCCCGCATATCTCCAGATGTCGAGGGCGTCAAACAACGAACTGCTTTAATAATATTTTTTTTTCTTTGAAATGTATTTTTTTTTTATTTTGAGGTGTTTATATGCCCTAATGTAGCATGTAAAGGAAGGGTGGCATGTTGGAAATTCGCTCTGGACGGCAAAAGTTGCAGCTTCGCCACTGAGTAATGAAAGATCATTTTGTTTATTTATCAATTAAATAACTATATATGAAGAATTCTAGCACTAATTTCTTAAAAACAAATCTTCACTTGATTAGAGAGATCCATTCTGTTTATATCGTGAACAGTACTAAAAACACTAGTGCTACACCCACTTTAGTAATTTTACTTTAAATTAAAGAATGCTTTTGTTTAGTCCAACAAAGTTGTAAGGAGACGGTTATTTGTTATATATTTCTAAGTCAAAATATATTTTAGTGTGATCCGCTGAGGAGAAAGAAAAAAAAGCCCTTCCTGCTGAGAGAAATATCCACGATTTTTCTGTTTTGTTTACTACATTAAAAACCTTGACTTTATTTGCATAACTTTTGGACTTCTGTTTTGAAGATTCTATTGTCTTAGCATTACACCGGAATTACATAGTTGAGGCGTTTTAATGTAAATAAACAAAACAGAAAACTCGTCCATGCTGCTCGATCTTATGCAAAGTTTATTCCGAAACTGTTGTAACTCAACTACAACTGCTTCTAAAGTTTTGTTGATGTGTTCATTGTAAACAAGATGGCGTCGAACACATATGGTGTGGATGATTTAGTGAAAAATGTTACACTGTATCGTTCACGCCGTCTTTTATTTTGTGGCCATGTCGGACCTTTCTTTATTTTCTATCTTATATGGTTGTATATTTGGGCATTTCGTTATGGAGTTTCAGAGTATTTTGAAGCCGGTATGATTGCTGTAGCTATAATAGGGATTATCCAAGTACTGACGTGTCTTTTTTGTCTCTGGTCTGTTCATGTTCGATGTTTACTAGCTTACAACAAAGTACGTATCCAGTGACATTTTATTTTTAAAATACGATGATAACTGTATATGCTGTGAAAAAATTGCGTTGTTTGTCTTTATGTGAAACATGACTGTCACACACTTTCACCATTTGTGCACGAATTAATATATTTCTTTTCATTTTTTTCGTAATAAAAACATTTTCGAGTTTTTGAATCCGTAATATAATATCTAGCTTTAAAATCGTGTTACATCATAGAATATTATATTGAGAGAACACTTATACATTTCAGAGTTGGCTATGTAATCTTAAATGGGTACCTCATGGATATTATTGACAGAGGAACCTGTCGTTTTATTTAATACCAAACAGATTGGAATATTATTATAATATGTAATAAATAGGTATACTGACACATTTTCTGACCAGCTCTCAATTTATTTTTGATTGTAGTTGGTTATTTTATCTTCTCAGTTTTAATATAATAGTCAGCTAATATTTCTTGCATTTATATTGTATGCTTTTTGGTAGTAGATATTTTCACTTAATTTTATCATACCAGGTGTTAAAATTTTTATAAAAAATGGATACCTTGTATGTATGTAATGAAATTATTTTCTGCTTGCTGTCAGGCTTTTGTTGCACCTACATTAAAAGTTTTTTTAACGAAACTTCTGGATATACTTTTCTTCATTTATCCTTGTTCACATATAATTTCCTTGCTATCTTGAAGATCTACTTATCTCTTCATCAATTTGAGTAAATTTTTAGTTTTTATTGTTACTTAATATACACTTGAATAAGTATCCATAATCTTGCAAGATTCGAAAGAGCCTCTTGAATTTGAAGTTTAAATATATTTATAATTTAAGTTATCACTGATGCATTATCCGAAAGTATTGTGAAAACTTTTTAATTGTGAAGATAAAACTTTATTAATAAAGATCGTATTTGATTTGGAAATGTAAAACTTATATTTAAAATTTCCAAACAAATGTTTTTTTTTAAGTTTGATGTTAAGTAATGGAAATTGGGCATATTTGAATGCATTTAAAAATATTAGTTATTAAAATTTACAATATGCTACCATTTTTATTAAATAATTTTTTAAAATGAAAATGTTTGACTTATTTAACTTTCTAAAAAAAGCAAAGAGTATGATTTTGCATGCTTTATCTTATTGACATGTTGTATCATTAATTATATATGATTAAAATTAATGTTGAAAATTTGTCAAATTATAATCAGCTTAGTTTCTTAGTGAAATTAAATATGTTGTGATATTAAAGATTTAACTAACCTTACTGATAAGTAAGTTATATCCTAATCTTGGTTGAAATCTACAAGTTGGAACATGCTCTAATTCAAACGACGCCAAGTCGCCAAAGCAAGATGTATGAATGGTAAACAAACATGCATCGGTCACAGTTAAAAGTTAATCATTTAAAGTTGAATCATTTTTCAAACCCATATGTGTTTTTGGTTTGTCGTTGCACTATCTCCCATTTTAAATGTAGAATTTCAACAGAACAACTAGCGTTCCTAGATCATTCAATGTAAGGAATCTGTTTTTTTTAATTATTCTAATGAAGCAGGAGAAATTGTTCTTGCAATGCCTGCGGCATATGAAGTGGGCACCGTGCAAATTTTTTTAACTTAAAAAGAACATCAGTGGCTTCACTTTCGGCAAAGCGGGAACCTAGTAGCTTCGCTAGCTTACTGAATGTACAGAATCAGCTTCTTTTAATTACTTTAATGAAGCAGCAGAATGAGTAATAATAAAAAAATTAAGACTTACTATACTCGGTTCTAATATTTGCACTTGGGAGGAAACACTCTAAATATATAAAAAAGAAAAATGAACAATACGGCGTATCAAGGAAACCATCACGCAGGTGAAGACAGCATTCCAAAATATGACCAAGCAGCATCAAAAATTCCATGCAAACAATTTTTAGTGTAAGGCAAAGAAAAAATCTCTCAATTGTGTGATCAAGAAAATATATAATCACTAAATAAACCCGAGTTCTATTTGTCATTTTTTTACTAATTGAAATCATCCTAATTAAAATATATTTTATTGTTTAATTAAATATTTAATAAATATTTTTAAGTTTTATAAAAATATGTGTAGTTTTTAAACAACTCAAAAACGTGAAACGCTTGCCATGACATACGCGATCTAGCTGATGGGTTGCCAATGGAACTGATCCGCTTGATTCCTCAACCAAATGTAAGGTAACCAAATTGACGATGAAATCGCATGTGTTCCAACTTCTAGATACCAACCCTAATCTTTTCTTCTTCACTTGTCCCATGCATTAATTTCTCAGTGTTAAAATTCAGAATAAATATAAATTCTATATAATTATTGTATTTTTTTATATTTATTTTTTTGCATTCATAGGAGTTTGATGTTTCAAAAGCATGTTATGTTAAAGTTGTACCCACACCAAATAATGGTTCTACTGAGTTGGTGGCTCTTTCCCATAGTAAGGTAGTAAAATATTTCCTGCTATTGACCTTTATTTATTTATGTCAACTGCTTAGAATCATTAGATACCTAATAATTACTGACTTTTTACCTCTTTTTTAGGATGAAAATGGTCATCACACATGGTTTAAATTTCAGAAAACCAAATATGTGTATGATTTTGAGAAAAAGTCATTTCAAGGCTTATCATTCTCTGATAATCTCTCTTTTAAGCATTACCAAGAATGGAAAGGATTTGCAGATGAAACAGAATTAAAAGCTGCTGAGAACAAATATGGGAAAAATGAGTATGTTTTTACTATAATTATTGTGAATGCAATTTTGACTTTCTAATTTACATAAATTTGAATAATCCTTCTTTTGTTCCTCATATCAAATTCTTTAGAAATTTTAGACAATTGAACAGGTGGTATCCTTGATTGGGATTTCAGATAAGAGAGTGAATTGGTTGATTTAAGTAATAAATTGCACATTCTAACATATGAAAATGAAGTTCTGTGCCAATATAAAACATAAGCTCATGCTGAGGAAAAGAAAAAAATAATGAACACAATGTTTAAAGTGCATTAAAAACCAAAATAAGTAATTGTTATAATTATACATTTGATTCATTGGAAGATTATTTAATTAACTTTATACCTCAATAACATAAAGATATTGTACATCTTATGCTACATGGATATATTATTAAAAAAACAAGTTTTTTTTTCTTTCTTTCCCCGTGACCCATATAGGTTTCAAACTTATTTATTTTAGATGTGTTAGTCTTACTTGTGCATTAAATATGGTAAGCAAAAAATATTTCTTTTAGATGTTCAAAAAAAAAAAAGTTCTGTGACCAGTATAAGTTTCAAATTTGTTTATTTCATCTGTGTTAGTCTTGCTTGTACATTAAACATGGGAAGCAAAAAATATTTCCTTTTGGTGGCTTCTTAAAATGCAAGTCTGGTACCGTTCTAGGCTGCACCATAAGACATTAAATTTTGTGGCTCTACAATATATTAAGAGAGTGAAACAAAAAAAAAAAAAAAAGTTTTTTTATGGATACTCTATCCCTGCAAGTAGCCAGACTTGCTTCTGTCTTCATGATGTTTAAAAAATTCTTTATATTTCAAAAAAAAAGTTTAAAAACTTTTCTAAGAGTTTAAAGTTATTAGATTAATACATTACATTCTCTAAGTAAATATGTGTTCAGATAGCTTGGTGAATTTTGTATTTTTCTATGGAAAATTTAAGCTTTCAGTTGGGTTCTCATGGGTTACTATACAAAATCTATGCACTTATTTTCTCTCTTGGCTAAGTTACAGATAAGAAACATAGTACTTTTGATAACCCTTACTTCAAAATTGTTGATTTACTTGGGAAGTAAACTACATTTCTTCTGAAAGATCTCTTTGAGAAACTCCTAGTGCTACTAAATCCCTTTTAGTTTCAGTATCAAATAACACACCTACATCTGCATTAGACAGTTGTAGAAATGCATTTTTTTAATTGTTAAAAAAAAAAAAAAAGCGGATTGTTGTAGCATTTGATATGCTTGGATAATTGTGTATGCCTCAGTTACTTTCAGAAATTTTAAAAAATTCTTTTTTGTTTTTTGTATTACAAGTAGAGTTTGAAGATTTCTTTCTAACTATGAAATTAAATTGTATTTCCTTTTTTTCAGATTGGAAATGGTTGTGCCAGAATTTATGGAATTATTTAAAGAAAGAGCCACTGCCCCATTCTTTGTTTTCCAAGTTTTTTGTGTCTTATTGTGGTGTCTTGATGAATATTGGTACTACAGTGTTTTTACACTTTTTATGCTTATTGCTTTTGAATGTACTCTTGTGCAACAGCAACTGCGAAATTTATCTGAAATAAGAAAAATGGGAAATAAACCATATCAAATTCAAGTGAGTCTACTAAAATATTTTCAAAATTAATTATTGTTTGTTAAGTTTTAATTATTTTTTTGGTTTTGTATCAAAATTACTATCTGATGTTTCTGGTTTTTCCTATTAGTATGTTATCTTATGTTTATATACATATGTGTGTCATGTTCTATTTGCCTGTCCTACATGCAATGCTGTCTATGTTTATGTATACGTCTGTTGCTGTTTGTATTCTTTTTTTATTATGATCTGTGTGTTTTTATGATTTTTGAGAATATTTTATTCTATTAACTGAGCTTTATAGCATCAAAATTTTTATCTGTTGTGTTTTTATTGTATTTCTCATGTAATCTTTTAAATTTTTAAAGCTTTGTTTTACTAAATGCCTTTTTAAAACTGCTAATTATTTACATGCCAGGGATGTTAGTTTTAATCGAAGCACATGGACCATCTTTGATACCTTGCAGTTAGTTATTTATCATTGAGCCTGGCTTAAAAGTTGGTTTAAACCTAAATTTGTAATTTATCTTTAAGGGAGATAATTAATCTGCAAGGGAGCAATTTGATTATTCACATAGGATGTCTCTAGACTGACATGGGTTTAAGAAAGGAAAAAAAAAAACTAATTATTATAATTTTAATACTTCTCAATAACCTCTTTCTTTTTCAATGTATATTTCTAGGTTTATCGAAATAGGAAATGGAGACCAATACCCAGCTGCGATTTAATACCTGGAGATATTGTGTCTATAGGTATATTATTATGGCTTACCCTTTTGTAACTCTATGAAGTATAAGAAGTGCCAATTTTCATAATGATGTTTAAAGAAATATTTAATTTTCTTTATCACTTAAAAACAGAATTGCCCTCCTGGAAAAATAACTGTTTTTGTAATTTGCTTTGAACCTCTAGAACATTAAATAATTACATACAAATAAATACTTTCTGCTAACTTAAATTTTTGAGGAAAGAATTGTTTGTTTTTTGGAATTCTTTTACAATTATGTACTTTTGATTTTGTAATTATTGTATTTAAAGCATATTTAAACAGGACAAAAACAAAATTACTTTTGTTCTGTTTAACCTGAAAAAGTCTATTCTCTAGTTCGTAAGTAGCAATTTAATTCACAGAGTTTAAATTTTAAAAAAAAATCCTTCAGCAGTAGTAGTATTTAATATTCATTGTAATACAAAATTAGGTTATTCTACTGTAAAAGACAGAAGTATGTTTTGTGTTTTAAGTTTCTTATAGAAATTTTGTTCATGATTCATACATTGTTAGTTTCCTTAATGTCTGAAAAATAATTTTTCCTATCTAACTCTTGATAGGTAGATCTCAAAATGAAAATCTGGTACCATGCGACTTACTTTTATTACGAGGACCCTGCATTGTGGATGAGTCAATGTTGACAGGAGAATCAGTACCACAAATGAAAGTAAGATGCATCAATTTATTCACTTATATTTTTGCATGATTAAGTATATATTTTTGCGATAAAATTTAAAATGTCTTGCTGTGCGCACTATAATGTTCCATGGAAATAATCGTAATTTTAACCATATTTTTTCAAAATGGCTGCAGTTAATTATCTTTCTTTCTATAATAATGATATAGAGATTTTTTTTATCAGTGATGTGGTTGATTGTTACTTTCCTATCAACAAACATATAAAACATACTTAAAATAAAAATGGAAATGCAAAATATATATTAAAAGAACCCCCAATAATTTGCTTTATTATGATTACTATATATTTCGAGTACAAGGATGAGAAAATGCCATTTAAGTAAAGCAGGTTCTCAGTTTCCTTGGCGAAAATATAATGGTGGTGTCTTAGAGTTCTATTGCCAATGATGGGGCATACCTCCTTGTGAGGATTCAGTGCATGAATCTGTCATAATGGGGTCTGTTTTGTGTTGTTCTTGGTTCCCACATTGTTATCTGTGACAGTGTGGTCATCCAGTAACCTTTCATGTCTAGGGTGGTTGGAGGTTTCTCATTTATGGTTTATTTACAAGATCTTGTCTAATTTTGCTGTATAGAATTCGTTAATGAATTCCTTTTTAGTTATTAATTAATGTACAATTTCTTATTTTCTAACTTTGGAGTTGTGACAAATTAAAACCTCAAATTTTTTCACTTGAAAAAGCGTCATAAAATTAAAGTTTAAGAAACCCAGATAGAGATATAGATTGTGTAATATTAAAATTTCAAAAGTGCCTTTTCTTTTAAAAATTCTGTTTTCAATATTAAATTTAGAATTATTTTTCATATATTTAATAAATACATGTATTTCAATTTACAAAACCTAAAGGATTTTTAAATCAAAAGTTTGGCATCTAATAAGAGTAAATAACCTATCTTACAGCTTTATATAAAAAAAAATGAAAATTTTTCTATTTATGAATTTAAAAACTATCATTATAGGAGATGTTGAAATGCCTTCTGCATCTGATTTTCTTTTTTCAGGAACCCATTGAAGAGTTAGATTCTAAAGATTTTTTGGATATGGATCAGCATGGCCGTTTGCATGTGTTATATGGTGGGACTAAGGTGTTGCAACACACTCCACCAGGAAAAACTAGCCCTGGTCTTAAAAGTAAGATCATTTTGTTATTCATAAGTTTAATTACAAAACTGAACAAAAGTGAATTTTCTAGTAAAAAAAAATCTATAAATATCAGAGAAAAGTCGGGAATTTTATGGATCTAGAAAAAGTCAGTGGAATTTTTGTAATAATATCTAAAAATTAGGGAAAATTAATAGTTTTTTTGTTACTTGAGTTATCTGTAAATTAGTATCTTTTGTCTAACATTATTTGTAATAATAAATGGAATTAAAAAAAACCTTATAAGTGTTTGATTAGAGAAATTAATTTCTTATGCTTTGTTAAAGAATACAGATTTGAAGTAATATTTTAGCAGTTTCTCTTGTTTAAATCTTTGCTAAAATATATATTATTAGGTACGTATAATTATACTATTTTTATATTTATGCTGCAACATGTTATTCTGGTACTCATGCAAAAAGCAGTAATTAGTTATTGAACTGTTTTAAAGTTTTGAGCAAAGATCATAATAGCCTTTACTGTAACATAATTTAACTTGTGTTGCAAAGAGTAGTTTTAATGTTTCTTAGAATTCTTATGCAGTTTTAGAAGCAAAGTATTTTGTTAAAATTTCCAGTATTTTTTACTTATAAGAAATGTAATATACTGTTTTAATAGATTTTTTTAGGATGTTCATTCTATTTTTTTTTTTTTTTTTCATATTAAATAACTGGTAAAAGTGTTTTTAATAATGTATATTGTACACATGCAGTGATTCTGAGTAGGGAGAAAGCCAGGGAACTAATATAATTAGTAGCTGTAAATCAGGGAAATCCTGTACGTTTAGTTAGGGAAATTGTTTTCACAGTTTCTGTAGCCACCCTGTATAACCATGAGAGTAACTTTAAACTTATTTAATTATTGTTGCCAATTAAATACAATTTACATTGTATCCTTGTTTTGTCATCAACAAGTATTGACTCTTAAGCGCTGAATGTATTTGACACTTTAAACTTAATGTTGTGTTGACTCGGATCTGTGCATAACATTTATAGCTACTTGTAGTGGTGTTGTCATGCAATGATGTACTCATGCAAGAATTGTGAACATTGTACAGTGATTTCTTCTATTCTCACTCTAAGAACCAATGCTGATAAATGGTTTGAAGTGAATGCCCCTTGATTGTTCAGTCATATATACATTTGCAATATATTCCCATAACACTAGCATGGAACAAAGCACATACCCTTTTTTCTCTCAGCATATGATTTGTTATATTTCATATCCAGGGGCCAAAGCTTGAAAGGAGAACTTAAAACTCATATTTGTTTGTCTGTTGAGAAGATGATGCAATTATTGAGAGAAAAGGGCTATGAAATTAACTTATTTGATAATCTATACTTATAAAAGGCAATGTTTGTGTGCGTGTGTGTTTGTCTGCGATGTCCAGACGAAGCTATCGCACTTACAGCCATGAAATTTGGCACACAGGTAGTCGTAATGGTGACTGAATGCACCTCGAAGCCGAAATTTTAAAATTTAATCTAGAAATTCTTTTATTTAATGTTTTGTGTTGTTTTGTTTCATTTTTCGCACTAATTTCTCAATAGAATGGTTTCAAATAACTGTGCGACAAAAATAGATAGACCATCGGAAAGAGCACACGATTTCCGTTCTAATGAAGTTAGTTTTGAATTTCTAATGCAATTTACTGAATTTTGAGAAATTTTTAAAAAATACCCAGTTTTGGCTTCAAGATGTTACTTTTGATTTTAAATTTGTTGCATCCGACTTTCTAATAACACTATTATTTTCAATTTTTTTCAGCATATAGGTAGAACGGTTGTGTCGGATTTAAAACAACAACGGTTAAAATATCTTTTCAAGTTTTTTTTAAATTAATTTCTTTCTGGGCGGTTGAGAGTTATTTTTATGGAGAGAGTTCGTCGCACGGCACTTCGGAACGCAGATGGCTATGTGATTGGTTGAAGGGGAGGTGATGTCATAACCTTGAATTGAATGACTGGTTATTATTTTCGGCAGTAACTTAATGTATTTATTCATCTCGCATACTTTGCTTGCAGTATAATAATTTTCACGTTGCAACTTTTTAATATCGTTTATCGCGGAAAAAAAAAAAAATAAGCGGGAAAATCAATAATGTGTATCTTTTGTTTTGATTTTGTTTTCAAAACTTTTTCATGTCATTGTGGGCGGTTTTTTTTTTTTTTTTCATTTTGTTGATGTCCTGATTCCACGGGCAACGCCGTGCGCGTACTGCTAGTATTGACATATTTGAGAACTCAATAGTGAAAAAGTAAATAGAATCCAAATATAATACATTTTAAAAACATTGTTTTCTTAACAAGTTTTCTTCTTATTTTGCTCAACTGAACACTGTACTAATAGATAGCTGGTCTGTAATGTTTTTTAGTCTTTGGATGGTCATTTCTGTAAGCTGGGAGTGGTCATAATGTCGGAGCTTCATAATATAATCTGTCTTAAAAGAAAATGTCTATATTCATAGAACAGATGATTTTTTATTATTAATTCATTTTTTAGCTGCTGATAATGGATGTGTTGCATATGTTTTGAGAACTAGTTTCAATACTTCTCAAGGAAAGCTTTTAAGAACTATTCTGTTTGGGGTCAAGCGAGTCACTGCTAACAATCTGGAGACATTTTGTTTCATCCTCTTCCTCCTTATTTTTGCAATCGCTGCCTCGGCTTATGTGTGGATCAAGGGTAAGAAAATCTCTATCTTAAATTCTACTCAGCAGTTATTGTGATTTAAAAACCAGTTTAATTAAAGATTTTTTTTTTTTTACCAAAAAAAATTAGAATTAGTGATGCTGACTTTTAAGAAACTTTATCTTTAAAATTAGTGTTGCTTTGTGGAAATATTCTTTTTACAAATGCTTTTTGTTGGTACTTTTTAGATTTCCGCATATATTGAGCATGGATAAAATTTAACTATATATATACATGTAATAAATTAGAATTTTCTGCTTTTTTTTTAAATTGATTCTTTTGCTCTCTATTAGTAATTTTAAGATAAAAACACTTTAACTTCCGAGTCACACAGGCTTTTGGTTTTTCACCCGCTTCTTAAAATCTAATCACCATAACTGTAATTATCTGGCATTGATCAGTCATATCAGTTCAGATCACGAGAAGCCTTCTTTCAGGGAATCCCCTTCTGAGTCAATAAAAGATTGGGCTGTGTTGTTAAATTCCTCTCCACTTTTGCATGTTGCTGGTGACCTGTGTGCAGCATCTTCCTTGGTCATGGATTGAAGGATATCTTAAACTAGAAAACTTTAAATTACTCTCATCTTTTCGAGTAGAATGTTTGACCTACAATTTAAAAAAAGTTCTTGATTTACTTCAGATTCCACTTTTCTTCAAAATGTTTTGGCAAACATTGTCCTAACGTTATATATGTATGTAATAAAATTAATGCCAAATTAATTACACAGGAAGTATTGAATTTAATGGCCTTTTCATAATAATTGGAAATTTTCTTGTAGAGAGTAAATGAACAGCTGTTGTTTTCGACTAATTGCATTTAGTCTAGCTGTATGTATCTAGCAAAGACCATGAGTAATGGGAATCATTGTAAAGGAGAACTGTAACAGCTTCTGTTGTCCAAAGCAACTTTGGAGGACCTGGTTATCACTTGAGGTAGAAGTCTAACTCGAGCTCCAGTATATGTGGTCTAGGTTGCCTTCCTGTAGAGCTTTCAGCGGAAACTGCCCTACATTTGTGTTTTGCGTGGTGGTAAGCCAGAAAAAACCTCCATCAGCCTACCTGTCTGTAGAGAGCAATTCACTTTTAACCTGCTTATTGGTCTACCAGTTTTTGAATAATGCGAGTTTAAGAGCACAGCCAGGGTGGAAGCTATGATGTTCTTCCTCCTATTCAAATTCCCCTACCATGTCTTATCCCATTAGGCCGCTGGTGAACTCGTGAATGTCTATATATTAATTTAACTAAGAAGCATAAATTAAATTAGCATTAAAAATTACTTGCAAAAATGTTAGTTTTGTCATAATATGCCTTTTAAAATTATATATATGTAATATTTCCCATGCCTGTAAACTTTCAACAGTCTGTTCTGCCATAACTAACTTTCCAAACATGCCATGTTCCTTATATTTATTGCTGCTCCTTTATCATTAAATATATGAATTAATATTTTATTGGAAATAATTACTTGGTTATAATGTACATTTCTTTTATTGTACATTAGAGTAATTTTATATGTTCTCTTCCTGTTTCGAATTTTTTTTATTCCTAAAAGGAAACATTCCATACTTTGGTTCCTTACTCTGTTTGGATACAAGATATTTATTTTTATACTAATTTTTCTTTTGAATGACTAAGGAACAAAATTTATGAAATCCAATATCCATGACTTGTTTAGTTAAGAGCCTTAATAAAAATTTAAAATATTTATTAATTTTATGTTTTATAATCTTTAACAGGTACTGAAGATCCTAAACGGAATAGATATAAATTGTTTTTGGAATGTGCGCTGATATTAACATCTGTCGTACCACCTGAGCTTCCAATTGAACTTTCTTTAGCAGTTAACACATCTCTTTTAGCTCTTTCAAAATTATGTAAGTATCAAATATGTGAATGATTTTTTTTTTCATTTGAGTAAAGTTATGATATTTATGAAGAGTCAACAGTAAAGCTTTTTCCTCTGTACAAACATTGATCGTATTACCATTTTTTAACTACTGTACCGTATTTCAAACATTAGTTGAAGTAGGATGACATTTTCCTTCTAAACAAAACATTTATTCTGGACTTGCATAACAAACAAACATTTGTTTAATATGAAATATTTAATATTAGCTATTCACAATGCCAGTATGCAAGTTAATAACATCTAATTCTCAAAACATTCTTTATCCTTGCCAGATTATGTGTACAAAACAAAACATACTATGCTGTTGTCATTCTATTTCATTACTTTTTCATATATTCTCATGCCAAACAATTTTTTGATTTTATTAATTTGTTTTGAAAGATTTTTAAGAAAATTCTTAGAATGGATAATTTCATGAAATGTGTTTATTATTATTATTTACAAATATCACACTACCCAATTATTTATCATGCAATTTAATATTTTAAATTTTCACTTGTAAAAACAATTCTCTGCTGTTAGAATATAGTTATTTTACTGAAAAGAATTTTAAAAAAGTTTAAAGCATGAGCATGATTGTATCATCTGTTTATTCTTCCTTTAGTTCAATTTTAATCAGTATTTTATTTGATATACATGAAGTAATTTATCTTGTCATAAACTTGCTCTATATTTAAACAGTGTAGTAAAATTTTATTTAAAAATTGTCATGATATATATATATTCCTCTGTTGTTCATGTATAGTGTTTAGCAAAGATATGAAAGGTAATAATAACCATTTAATTCTGTCTTGAAGATGTATATTGTACTGAACCATTCCGAATACCTTTTGCTGGTAAAGTTGAAGTCTGCTGCTTTGATAAGACAGGCACCCTAACGAGTGATAATTTAGTAGTTGAAGGAGTAGCTGGTTTGAAGTGAGTGCATTCATTTAATTTTGTAAATTGTTATCAAACAATATAGCACAATGTTCGCATATATTTTAAACTTATAATGCATTTCTTATTCTTCTCTTCCAGAAAGAAAGAAAAAGTATGTTCAATAAGTGAAGTTCCTCCAGAGACTATACAAGTCCTTGCAACATGCCATTCCTTGGCTCAATTAGAAGATGGTATTGTTGGGGATCCTCTAGAAAAGGCAACTCTGATGGCTGTTGAGTGGAACCTTACTAAAGGTTTTTATAATTTTTAGCATCACAAACAGTTACTACACATTTTAATTTTTTAAAATTGTGTATTTTGCATTATCTACCTGAAATGTGTGCTTGAAAGTAGTACAGTGAAATCTATGTATAATGATACTCTTTATAACGATAAACCTGTCTGTATGGCTATTTTCTTTAGTCCTGGTGGAATTCCTATTTACTCGATGTATTTTCAACCTGCCTATAGTGATAATCACTTGATAAACCTTGAGTCTACGGTGCTGGCCTGCTTATCACCAATTTTTCTTGATGCAATTTCATTTGCCATCGTCAAATACTGTTTTGGATGTGCAGTACACTTTTTTATTGCTCTTTTGCACATGCGTCACCTGAAAAGGAGAGATTGAGCACGCACTGCCTGCGGCATTTCAAGTGTGCACCTGGCAAATTTTTTAACTTAAAAAACATCAGCGACTTCATTTACAGCATAGCAGGAAACTAGTAGCTACACTTTTTCATTGAATGTTAGGAATCTAGTTTTTAAAACAAAATCCAAAAACGAGAATTTCCGCACGCAATGCCTGCAACATTTCAAGTGTATACAAGATCAATTTGCGCGCATGTTACTTGTTAAAAACATCATTGTGCAACCAAAACAAATGTTCTTTCATCTCCGTTCTTGGCGACAAAGAGTTGGCGATTGGTGGGCACCATAGACTCCAGATTAATCAATCACTTTTTAGATGCACCTGTCTATAACAATAATTTTACCTCTTTAGAAAGCTAGTACGGTGCAATCCGGGGGGGGGGGGGCTAGCCACTAGAATGTGCACATATTTTTTTTTTTCTCTCTCCACTGAGCACTGTTGAAATTATTCATTCACAAGCAGCACTTTTGGACAGATCACTTGTTGCATGAAGTTCGTTCTTGATGCTTTAAAATCTTGGGTCTATGATGGTGCAACCTAAAACTTTACCAATTGAAAACATTATGTAAAACGTTGGCATTATTATGAAATAAAAGTATGCTTACATCACCCTTTTCTGTGCATACTTTTATAGCAAGTAACCATTTTAACTAAAAGTTTCACTTTGATATTCTTAAAGAAGTTTAACCCTTTATGTCATGGTGTTGCATATCTGAAACAAACCCAAAAGGTGCTGTCTTTTCCACAGTAAGCTCTTCAAGTTGATTTCAATGGCATTACTGCCACATTAAGTTACACAATATACTCATATATTCCCCAACAGATAGTGATACTGAGGTGGTTTTTAAAAACAAAGTTTCAGTTGACACTTAAACATTTTCACGAGGTTGCTCCTGAAACTTCTGGGGATTTTAGTGAAGTTAAAAAGAGTGGGAAAAAACACTTGTGAGAAATGTGGTGAAGGTCTTTGTTAAAACAAAACTATCAACTGTTTCAAACACTGAAATTTTGATGTTATTTTGCATTATGTTACAAAAATGAAAAAAAAAAAAAAAAAAACCTTTTTTGTCGATAAATGTTTTAAAATTATTTTTCCATACTTACAATGATGTATTCTAACGTCTGAGTCTTTTTTTTTTCTTTTCAAATCGGAACTGTTGAGACATAAAAGGTCAAGTAATGCAAAGTTTATAAAATACAATGTTATATCAGCAAGTATTTGTAAGATGAATCAATAAGTGCAATAAGAGTAGCTAGTTTATTAGCACACAGCAGACACACATAAACATTGGCTGCACAAATACCTAACCTGTCTACAACAATAACCTGTCTGTAACAATATTTTTTCTAGGTCCCTACAACAAACAGGTTTTACTGTATATGTATTTTTTATAGATGTTTTAAGTGCTTGACTTTATTACTTTCAAACCCCAAATAAAAAAAAAAAAAATTGCTTTTGATGAGTAGTAAAATTGAATTAACAACATTTTAAATTTAATGCTTTGTGTATCTTCCAAATATATTTTATGAAATTTGAGTTTTTGTTTGTATGTGTAATTAAGCCATTATGTGTTCGTTCAACCTGGAATACAATAACAGTTTTTAGGCATTTTCTGTATTTTTATAACTGATGTTAAAAAGCATTTTAATTTAGTATTAACATTTTCTGATTTTGAAACATCTTTCATATATAATTACTTTTGTTATAAATGAAATGTTATCATTTTCTTTATTTGAAAAAAAAAGTAATTTTTCAAATGAAGAGCTATGTCATATCTTCAGTTTGTTTTCAAATTCTTGAAAGATATCAGTTTTAGGAAGCTGTGGTGAGTTTGCTATAGTTATTCATATCCTTATTTTTCTGTCTAAAAGAGATTTAGCTATTTTTACAAGCATTTCTTTTATGTGAAAAAAGTTACCCTTTTGTTCATTTATTCAATCTTTTTTTGGGCCATTTTTATTTAAACTTTTTTTTATATCTTAAAGTAATTCTTGATTAAATTCTAATTTGAAATTTTTATGGATAATTTGATATTTATGGCTGTTATTTTCCTGTTATAATTTCAGAAGCTCTTCAACAATTCACATGGTATTTATTCTAAAAATTGCATTTATTGTAGGTGACGCAGTTGTTCCTCGAAAAGGAAAAATGTCTGGTTTAAAAATATTTCATCGCTTTCATTTCTCCAGCAGTTTAAAAAGAATGTCTGTTATTGCTGGATACAATCCTCAAGGCTCTTCTGATACTTCATATATAGCTTCAGTTAAAGGTGCACCTGAGATTTTGAAGACAATGGTAGAGTATTAGATTGAAATAGAATGTCGCTTATAAAGCATTTTAACATATATTTGTAATTACAATATTAAAAAGAAATATTGTATTCTTATGTTATATAAATTTACTTTAATATTCTGACCGACAATAGGTTATTCCTATTTTAAAGGAAAAACTTTTTCAAATGAATATCAGATCATTTTGTATCAGTAACAATGGTGTAATTTGAGAACATTAGATTCAAATATCTTATTTTGAAAATAATTGCTATTAACTATGATTCTAATGAAACAAAAAATTTTATCTACGAATTTAAAAGAACAACATTGTAATTTATATTGCATGTAAAATAATTTTCTTTCAGGAAGATTAAGAAATGCATTTAAGAGAATTAAATGATTTTTTTATGATTTGGCATTCAGTGTAAATAAGAATAAAGGTTAATCGGAATAAATTGATGAATTAACCTTTGTTACTTTCAGTTTGAAGAAGTACCTAGTGATTATGATGAAACTTATACAGAAATGTCTCGGCGTGGTGCTCGAGTTTTAGCTTTAGGGAGGAGAGAGCTGGGAATTTTGTCTCACCAAGAGGTATTGTATCACCACATAATTCTGTTTAAAATTCATACAAATTAGTTTGGAACATTACATTAAATTTGTTTGGTACATTACATTTGTATTTGATCTAAACCGATAAAAAAATTTTTAAAATTATTTTATTCTTCCAGTGCACTGCTACATTTTATGTTTTATTGAAATTTTATTTTTTTTAATTCAGTTATTTCTTATTTGATAATAGTTAAAAGCTTTACTCTTTCTATCCTGCTATGGTCTCTAAAAATTACATTTGCTTTTGCTTATGTATTTTAGATAAAGTAGCTTGGAAAATCTGGACTATACAGAATGAAACAATATATATGCTCCATTTTAATATTTATTATTATTTTGTAGGTACGTGCACTGACAAGAGATGATATTGAAAAGAAATTGACCTTTGCTGGTTTTGTTGTTATTTCTTGTCCTCTCAAAGCTGATTCCAAAGCAGTTATTAAAGAAATCCAGGCTGCAAGCCATCGTGTAAGTCCAGTTTCTTGTAATATTTTTCTTTTTGTCTCTTTCGACAATATTTTACAAGATTTGTTTTACTTTGAATTTTAAGTATTCTTTTTAGGCTTTAAAATTTTGAAATTGAGTAAAGTGATAACATTGTTATTTTTAGGCCTATTACTTTTACTAAATAAAAAGTATTTTATTCATTATACTGGTTAAGACATGGAAGAAACTATTGTAAGTTGCTTAATCAAAGTCCTGAATGGTTGAGTCGGAAAGGGGATTTTTATTTAATTTGCTGTACCATGCATAGAGTATTTTAAACTAAAATTTGCTTGCTTTAAGTAAAACTATTTACTGTGTGAACTTTGTTATAAACTATCTTATTGTTTTATGTTGTAGGTGATAATGATTACTGGTGATGCTCCACTAACTGCATGTCACGTTGCTAGGGAGTTGAACTTCACCAGTCATAGCAAAACTCTTATTTTCACACCTCCACCTGCATCTAAACAAGGTAAAAAAAAAATTCAGATTTAATTTAACCTTTGAAATTGTGTATACTATTTTGTCTCTTTGATTTAAAAGGAAATCTCAAGAATGCTTGAATATTTTACATTAAATTCTTAATATTAATTAAATTAATTAATTAATTTAAATTTTACATTCTATTTCTTAATATTATCATTTTGAGAGTTCAGTAAGTAATCAAATTCACTATTAGAAACAAATAAGCTATGATTCTTCGTTTGTATTTTCAAGAGAGGGTGTAATGTTCCTTGTATTACACTGTTAAAGAATAGAAATTGACACATTACTGCTTCTTGGAAAAAATTACTGCTTCTTATAAGAAATAAAGAAAATATTTTCAAGAAAAGAAAGAAATCACTGCTTCTTAAAATGAATAATTTATCAAATATTTTCAAGATAGGGTTTAATGTTCCTTGTATAATGCTGTTAAAGAATAGAAATTAACACATTACTGCTTCTTGTTTTTGAATATATAGACAATGCAAGGGTTTTCAATGCATTTGCACCAATTACAAATTGCTATAACTTCCTTGTAAACTTTGATAAGAAGAAAAAATTCGGACACAATGCTAAAGGGAGCTTAAAGTATTGTTTGTGTATGCAATGATTGTACAGTGTGAGTTCTCTTGATGACATGGGCAACACCCATCTGGTAGTTCATTCCCTGTTGCATGCGAAGGAGGTCTTAAGACGGAGTCTGTGACACATCACAATGAAATTAAGACACAAAAAATAATTTCAAAAGATTTAGGTAGCTACATGCAGGCCACTGTCAACACATCTCAATGGCTGTGAACATGCTTCGTAGTACCTGGCATGTATGTTGCCCTTGTGACAAAAGGAAGTCACATAGGGCAGTTATTACACACCCAAGCAAAACTTTAAGCTCTCTCCTGTATTGTGTTCAAATTTTTCCTTCTTTTTGTTTACAAGAAAGTTATAGCCATTTGTAATTGTTTTGAATAACCGTGTATTTTAAAGTAAGTTAGAATCCAATTCTCTCCCCCTTACATTTTATATTAGAAAGTAATATTTGTAAAATTGAATGTTCTTTTTGAATTAGTCATGAAAAAAATAAAGCATTGAAATTGATATGTATCATTTGCAGCTTTTCAGTGCTTAAAATTTAGTGTTAACAATTATCTCTAGATTCTCAGTATAAGACTTTTTTGGTATTGCTTTTTGCATAGTAACCGTATTAAAAAATGAAGTATTGCATGCTTTTCTTATTAGAATTTTCTCTGAAAATTTTGATAGAATTAATTTTATACTGTATGGCTACTGAAGTCTTATTTCAAAGTCTATATACTATTGGACAATAATTTAGGTTTCATCAGCTGTGATTTGCCTCTAAATATAAAAATTTCAGCACCAGAATGTTTAAAAAATATATATTTATGTATTTTTATGCATATATATATGCATTATTATATCAAAAAGTATTTAGTAAAATACTTTTTGATTTTACATTATGTTAAAAAAAGTTATATTTATGATTTTTTTTAGATTTTGAATGGAGCTGGGTATCTATCGATGAAAGTGTGACAATCCCCGAAATACCTGATAAACCTTCAACACTTTTTTCTAAATATGATCTGTGTCTTACTGGTGAGGTAGGTGCCTATCATTATTTGTTTATTTAGAGGTGGGGAAAGAAGAAAAAGCAGGCTTTCTGCTGGCAATTTATTTCATTGATCACATGTTTTTATTCCTTGTTTTGTGCAAAAATGAATCTAAAATTCTGCAATCCAGATAGTTTGTACTTAACCCTTTCGGGACGGGTGATGCATATTTGGTACGCTTGGAACTGGCGCTGACAGCCGGGCGTTGCATATATGCATTTTGAGCTGAAACAATTTTTAAAGACCACTAGATGGCACCCTGCATCCATTTATTTTGAACTGAACATAATTATCAGAACCTGACCTTCAGTTCGTTCACTTCCTGCCTGAATTTGGTATTTTCTCATCAGCTGTTGGAGGGCCGGCCGCTAAAACATAATGTAAATAAACAGAGCTGGGATATTTCACGTTTCTGTATCTCACAGAATACTTTTATTTATTTCTTTTCACTTCTATGTGGGGTTCCTTTTGGGTTTTACTGTCAGTCTAGTTGCGTACTTTGCTTTTGATTTCGTAAAGCCTTGACTTCACTTTATTATGGCGAGAAAGTGTTATTTATCGGAGGCAGAATATGCTCGTATGATAAATGATCCAATTAGCAGATGAGTGATGATTCATTTTAAAAAGAGTTAAAAAGTTATATTTCTAGTGGGTTTTTTTTTTGCGTTCCTTCCTGCTTCGAGGTTTTTCACACTCGGTTTTCGTTTAAAATTTTGCTACTTCTTCTAAATAGTCTTTCTGGTATTTTTTAAAATTAATATTAAAGTTTATTTATGTATTTTGCCTATTAAAATTTCAAAAGAATTAGAATAAATGCTTTTGAAAATTATTTCTCAAGGTAAGCAAATTTTTTATATATATTTTCATATAAATTAAAGGAAAATGAGTATTTAATGCTAATTTTAACATATATCACAGTTTAAGTAATAATCTGAAATGGTACCAAAAATGACGACGTTAGGACTTAAACTTTTTTTTTGCGGAGTTTTTTTTTTCTGAAGTTAGACTTAGAGATGAAAAACCCCCGTCCTGTAGGACAATTCCTTTCTCCTCTGCTCTGTCCCGTGGGAAGGTCTTGGACGAAGGCGCGTCATCCCGAAAGGGTTAAATGTACAATTCTACAACAAGTTATAAATTCAGATATTTTAAGCAAAATATGAAATTTTTTTTTTCTGAAGGCATAGTAAATTTTAGGTCATTAAAGAAAGATAATTTTGTGAGGAGTGTAAATACTTCTAACAGTCATGACATATTTTCATTCATTAAATTTTTAAGATTATTTTATGAAATGACATAAATTGAACTGAACTGTTTATCTGAAATAAATTTATATCATAGTATTAATTATTATCCGTGTTTTATTGAAATTAATTTTCTAAGCAGCTAGGAGCAATCAGCAAAACATGAATTTACAACCATAATCATATTCTTTTGGAACAATATAAAACATTTATAAAATAAAATTTGAATGAAAAGTTTGGTGCTTTTGATGGTTACTTTCATATAATGATAAATGTGTACACATACATGGTGTGCTCTTATTTACAACAGCTCAGAATATTCATTTATTTGAAAATGGGAGTTGGAGAATTTCTCACAAAATCTTATAACATTCTCTGGTGTTTAAATATTTTTGTCTCTCCTCTAACTGTTGACAGACCAATCTGATTATTCAGAATTTTAGCCTAAAACTGTGAGCCATGTACTCACAGGCATCTAAGAGATCAACAGATCCTGAACAAATCGTCTTCACACAAATTCCATTAAATTTCTTTATTCCGGATTATAACGATTATGAATCCTGTGCTTGCATTTCATTACTCAGTCAGATCACACAAGCTTCTGACAAAAAGTAAACAATCTTTGGCTTCTAAATTTGGCAACCTTACCAAGACGCCAAACGCAGTTGGCACGTCAACAGCTGTCTTCCTCATCACAGCATTATTTGTTTTCTCCAAGTTATTTATTTTATTTTTTTTTTTAGATTGCTAGAGTCAAACTAGATTTCTTAACTACCAAAATAAAATGTTCTCAAAATGCAGGCTGCACAGCAACTTAACTGTTACAGATTTTTTTTTTGAAATGCTTTTGCAGTGAATGCTTGTTATTGACAAGATCATAACTCCATCTCAACAAAATTTTAAGAAACAAATTTTTTTTAGAGTAAATGGTAATGTTTCTGTCTTTCAGATTAAACTATTTCTCTTCCTTCCTTTTCACAAGACTTATTTTTTAAGTTTCTAAATCTTAATACTGTAATTCTTTTGACATTATTCCCTTTTTATCAAAAGGGAAATAATATTTTAAAAATCAGTATTTTTCCATTAACAGAGAACCAGTCTCCACGACATTAGTGTTCGATTTGAATCTATTAGCTTGAAACAAGTTGTCATCACCTTGGAACATTGGTGCTGGTTCCCTGCTAATGGAAAAGTCCCTAAATATCTTTAAATCTTATTACAAAGTGAAAACCTGAAAGTAATAATATTTGCTATTTTAGGGTATGACATATTTAGCAGGCAAAGATAATAAATTTCTGAAAACCATTTTACAACATGTGAAAATATTCGCAAGAGTAGCTCCAAAACAAAAAGTAAGTTATCTTTAGTCTTGCTTTTTTTAAGGCGCCATTGATATAAGATTTTGAACAGTTAATTAAATGAACCTGTATTTCATTTGTAGGAAAATGTAATTACTGCTTTGAAAAGTCTTGGATGTGTAACTTTAATGTGTGGTGATGGAACAAATGACGTTGGTGCTTTGAAACATGCGCATGTGGGTAAGAATATTTAACTTTTCTTAATTTTTTAATAAATATGCAGTTTTCTTTAAAATTCATTTGGACATTTTAGTTATTTTATTTAACAACGTTAGGTATTTTATGCCATTTATTTAATATGTTTTAGTAAATCCTGTACATTACAGTGTCTTTCTTTTTAAATGGCTATGTTGGAAAAACTAAATATGTTCAATTGTCAGAAAGATATTTTTAAAGCCAAAATCATTTTTTCATTCATCAATTGTGGTATGTTTATAAAATGTGTGTGCTTTTAGAAATAGAATTGTATATTTAAGTGTAGGAATGTATGCATAAATATCATCAAATTGTAATATATATATACCTTTGAATATAGGTCAAAGCTTCTTAAACTTTGTTCTTGCGACCCCATTTTTGTGTTAAAAAATCTGTTTTAACTCCAAAATAGGAAAATAAATTTAAAAAATAAGCATTAATTAATAATAAATAACAGTAAATTCTGTTTAAAATAATTTAGTGAATTCTGGTGAATTTCTTTGATTCAAGATTATTTTCTCATCTTTTTATTTTTGCTTACAAATACTAAATGAATCTGAAAGAAGATTACCCTGTGAGTGTTTTTGTAATACCCATTATTGTTTGATGCAACTCTTAATGGTTTGGCCCCATCACTTCAGAAGTCCTGCTTCAGAAGAAAATATTCTTAAGTACACAATTCTAGATAAATTTTTATTATTGTCAATGATAAATTTTTATTAATGTCACTAATTGTTCTAACGCTTAGTGTGCAATGAGAGGGATAAAAATGTAATAGCTGTTGACAATAAATTACATCTGAAGGCATGAAAATATGCTGTAATTGTTGTTGAAAGTTTTGAATTGGGACTATATTATGAATTTTTCATAGAAGAGTTCTGATATTGGGTTTTTTTAAGCATGTCATTTCATCTAAAAGTGTCTCATTTCTTTATTTTAGCATATTATGTATAACTGGTATTATTTTGTGTGCATTTAATATTAAAGTGTTACTTATAAAATAGGATTTCTTTTTCCATAATTTGAAATAATACTTTATTTATTTTGAAGGAGTGTGTTGAAAAAGAATATCCATAATGCTTAGGTTTTTGTTTATTTATCTGAAAGGTGTTGCCATATTATCTGGAGTTCCTGACAGACCAGTTCCCAGGATAAGGCGACACAAAGAGGAGGATTCCAATGACCACGCTGCAAACAACCCCGTTATATCTAAACTTGAGGCTATGGCTTCCAAAGGAAAAGTTTCTAGGAGATCTGACAATAAAAATAAAATTTCCAAGCCAGATAATTTAACAGAAGCACAGGTAACTTATTCCATTTTCTTAAAATTTAAATTGCATAGACTTACTCAGTGGGTAACTTGCATCTTGCCAAATTGAATTTTTCCATATACTTATTGAAGGAGAAAGGAAACCTCTTTATAGACTTGATTTTTAAATATTTTCTTAATGTTTTGAAATGCTATCTGAGTGTTGTATCCTTATTACAAGAACATTTAATTGCCGAAAGGTGAAATTTGTTGTTTTGCTGGATAAGATTTTTTCTTCAAATCAGAATAGTTTCTTATTTACTTTTTTCCCCCTCCAGAAAAAAATCCAAAAGCTTTTGAAAGAAATAGAAGAAGAGGATCCTTGTCAAATAGTAAAATTGGGCGATGCCAGTATAGCTGCACCCTTTACTTCAAAATTATCATCTATACAGTGCAGTAAGTAATGTATTAACTAGTTCAAATTTTTAGATTTGTAAGATTTGTAATTTTGTGTGTAAACAAAAAAATGTGAAAGCTTATATATTTTAATCTCTAAATATATATAATGTAATATAAACCAGAGTCCTTTACCATCATTCAGGAAATAAGCTGTTTGGATTACTTATGTATGAATTAATTTTCTCATTATTTACAAATTTATGTAATGATGTAATAAATGTATAGATATGCATTCATGATCACCTTAGCTTCTGATTGTCAATGCAACCAAGCCTTGGCAGTCCCTCAGGATTTACTGTATCTTACTATTCACTGAGCATAATTAGTTATGAGATTATCTGCTTTTTTCTGCAAATGATGAAGATCATTAGTTTAAATTATTTAAGTGTAGGTGTGAATTGTGATTGTGAAATAACAAATAACTTGAAACTGTTGATATTTATTTGCATCTAACCAGTGACTGGTCATGTACAGTAATTTTTTAATAATAAAAAATTAAAAGATAAATTTTCATTTGTAGGTTATATCATAATTGCTTTTAAAAATAAATATAAGCCAGTTAATTAAACACGGTGATACTATTTATTTTTTAACTATGATACAAGAAAATAACATTTCTGAAATACATTCTGTTTGAAATGTGGGGACATTTTATTGGAAATTCTAATTTTTTGAAATGATAATGTTTATATGGCTGTTCATTGTATATTTTAACTCTCATGTGGCCGACTGGCTTTTTTTCTATTTTTAATATGATCAGTTTCCATCAGTTCAGTAGTTAATTCATATTTATTTACTAGCTGTTATACCCAGCGTTGCTCGGGATTAAAACACTTTTATGTCTAATATTTTTAATGAAAAAACTTTTTGTTTAGAAAATTATAATACAAAAATCAGGGTTCGTACGCGTCCTTACAAGTCCTTACAAATCCTTATTTTTATGCTCCATTTTTAAAAAGTCCTTGAAAGTCCTTACTTTTTACTCTGTCATTATTTAAAAAAATTAAAATTTCACCGATTATCGTTTTTCTAATTCCTCCTTCTCGACGGCTCTAATCTCGGTCGCCGTGGCTCTCGCGGAATGGGGTGGGGGGACGACACTGCTCGCGTTCTACGAATTCATATCCATCGCATACACTTTGGGAAATAAGGGAGGAGCTACAGATGGCCTTTATTGGTCCATGGTTCCATAGGAATGATTGTCAAAAGTGCTGTTACCATTTTTAGAACAGTATCAAAGTGATAAACCTTTACTTCCATTTTTTGCCAGTGATGTTTTTAAATTTTGTTAATGATTGCATTCAACATTTCAAAATTTTAAAACCAGAGAATGAAAGAATTGAGAAACCTGAGACTTTATGCAAATTCAACTTCAGTGACCCAAACTTGTATAATGATAAAAGTTAAATGTATTTAGGATTTGCTGCAGAGCAACTAATAAAAGAAAAGATAAAAAATAAGGAATTAGAAGACAAGGATATTTTCATACTCAGACAGGATAGTCGGAAAAACATCATAACAATGATAAAACATTTCATGCAGAAATGTCCTGTGAATTACGTATTAGTAAGACTTGCGATTTGCATTGATCCACGAGTAATGGCTGAAAAAAGCACAGGAAAAAATGGAAAAGGTATTGATTGTATTGTTGCAAAATAAACGTATTTTGGGAAAAGATTGCGACGAAATTTTGTTACTCTATAGATTTTCTGTTAAATATTGTAAAGCCAAATTCATTTGAATTTACTTCTTTCAATCCAAAGAGTGATTCCCTTGATAATTTTTTTACAAACTTATTTTAGCAATAATCATTACGAAAAAGTTTGGAAGATTATCAGAATGATATTAATACTGTCACACAGACAATGAGGTTTTTCGGTGAACAAGGTCCTGGAAATAGAAAATTTAAAAGATGCTTCATATATTTTCCAACGTGTAAATCATGAATTTATTAAGCTGTCTGGGCTATTTATGACTTAAAAATTACTAAAGAAATGAGGACGGCTGCCACCTCAGCTACAGCAAAATACATGCAGTATTTATTAAGTGAATGATCCAAAGAAAAGACTGAAACAAAACAACTGAAACGAAAAGCTCTAGAGGAGGAAATAGATTTTTTAAAACAAAAGAAAATGTTCCTCCAAACGGACATGCACCAAACAAATGAGAAAGCAAATGATTTAGTTAATGAGGCTGAAAAGTCAAAGGACATAAATTTATTTATTCAATCGCATGAACTAAGAAAAACAATTTCTGAAAAAGAAATTAAAATAAATACCTTGGATGTAAAATTGAATGAAAAAAGTTTGGGAATTAAAAGATATTTAATTTGATTGCCAGTTTCATGGGTTTTTTTCATCAATTTATTAACTCATATTTTTAGGAGTTTTGTTGTGTTAAATTTGTAATGTATCTTCTATGTTTTATATTATAATTTATCATCTAATAGGTTGAATTTGCAAAAATGAGACATTTTATTTAAAAATGCGTGCGACACTTCGTTAAGTTTATTCAATTTAGAGGTCCTTATTTTTTGGTTTTTAGTCCTTAAAAGTTCTTGATAGTCCTTGATTTTCTTTTAACGAAATGTGTACGAACCCTGAAAATTCCTTTATCATCTGAAACGTTTTCATTTCAGATTTTGTTCGTAAATAGTGAAATATAAGAAGGATTTTAATGAATGTTTTGGGTCAATTCATTAAATAGTTAAATTTTCATTAATAAAAAAATAGTTATTGTAACATAACACTTTCAAAATATATCACAAAAAAACTGAAAAATCTTGCTTAATTTTTAATTTAAAAAATTTAATTAGCTCTTGGGCCTTTTAAAGTTGACAGTGATCTTTCACTTCTTTTTAAATATTTACAGATAATTTGTTCAAAGTCTCACTGTTGCCTAGCAACGAAGTATCATTAAATTTGGTTTATTTAAGGATCGTCTGCTGTAATAATTTATTTATTAAATTTTGAAAAATTAGTAAAACTTGAAGGAAACATTTCACAGTTATAAAATTGGTATCATTGAAAAAGTAAAATTTTGAACTTTAAGATGGTACAAATATATTTTGTGTGTGGGGGGGATAATTTGCTTCGAAGTTGATACAGAAAAACGGTTTTCGTTAACTTCTAATTAACTGACTGTTTAATTAATTTTCGGACTTTGAAAAGTTGGCAATAATCTTCCTCTTGTCATAAATAATATGTATGCAAAGTTTGGTTGAAATTTCTGCAGTAATTTAGGAGATGTGGAACATAGCCACATACACAATGACTTTTATTTCTATTAAGATATATTTTAAAATAGAATATTTAAAATATTCTTCAGATTATAAACATTCAGTTTTTTGTGAAATGTTTGTATAGTTTGTTTTGAAAGCGTAGTTTTCATAGCTGAAAGTTATTAGTCCAAAATAATTGGTCATTTAGAGGATTAACTGACAGTTAATCAGAATAGAGTATTGCATATTTGTATTGTTAATTCTTTCTTTAAGAAGTTCTTTGACCTGAAGTCATAATCTCTTCTTCTTTTCCAGTTTGTCATGTAATTAAGCAAGGTCGATGCACTCTAGTTACTACCTTACAGATGTTCAAAATATTAGCTCTGAATGCCTTGATTCTTGCATATTGTCAGAGTGTTCTGTATCTAGATGGAATTAAATTTAGTGACACTCAAGCTACCCTTCAAGGTTTACTCTTAGCAGGCTGTTTCCTGTTCATATCTAGATCGAAGGTATAGTTTTTAAACTTCCCAAAATTTTAAATGCAAATATTCTTCAACTTTTCAGTTGAACATTTGTTAATATAGTAAAACATAATCATGCCCTTAGTTTTTTATATGTTATACTTTTTTTTTTCAGCCACTGAAAACATTGTCCAAAGAAAGACCTCTTCCAAACATATTTAATGTTTATACTATTCTTACTGTTCTTCTGCAATTTGCTGTTCATTTTACCTGCTTAGTATATCTTGTGCAAGAAGCTACTGCAAGGTCACCACCAAGGTATTTGATTAGTATTGCTATAAATTGGTACATTATTTGTTTTATTTTTCTTAAGAATTACATATAATTTTTCATTTTTAAATAAAATTACCTTTAAATTAAATATATATGTGTTGAATATTTATACCAAATGTTAAAAGTCTAAAATGGAGTAATCACTTATTTCATTATTCATATCCTGTCTTTTCAGAGCTGAAAAGTTTGCTGATCTTGAAGCTGAATTCCAACCCTCTCTTTTGAATAGTACTGTTTATATTATTTCTATGGCCTTGCAGTTATCCACCTTTGCAGTTAATTACAGGGTAACTATATTTTATATTGTCCTGTTTGTAATAAACTCTCTTTAAAAAAGACAAATTGTTTAAGTATAATTATCCCTTCTTTTTCTTCCCATCATGCCTTTCTCTTGTATCTTCTTTTTGTCGCAGGCATTTAAATCTTTTAAATTGCATCCATGGGTCGATCCAGGCAAAAATTGGGGTTGTTTTGCGGCCCCTTCACAAAATTCTACTTCATAAAAACGGCCCCTTCACAAAATTCCACTTCATAGAAACGGCCCCTTCACAAAATTCCACTTTATAAAAACGGCCCCTTCACAAAACTCAAATTCACATAAAATATAGAAATATGACTGCTAAAATTGAAAATTTTACATAAAAAAATTTTTCAAAAAAATATTTATTTTATACAAAAATATTTTTATTTTACACAAAAATAATTTTTTTTCACAAAAATATTTTTATTTTTCACAAATAATTTTCCCCCCACAAAAATAGGCCCCTAAAAATAACATGGATCGACCCCTGGCATCTTTATCATTCTGCAGCCTTATTTTTTGTATTTTTCTTTAATTGGTTTTTTATTGTTGTGTATAAATATGTATATTTTGTCCTGTATAAAAATAAATTCATAATGTATTATAAATCTGTCATTTGTTATCCAAGCCAGACTCCCATCTCTTAGTTTTGCATATAATAAGCATAGGACTAGTGACTTAACATATGTTTGTTGTATTATTATAAAGCAGTTGATGTTGGTTTTTTCATTGAAAATATTTGAGTAAATTAATTAATGCTGTTTAAGTGAAATAGCCTTATTACAAGTCTTAATCAAATAATTCATATTTATGATTTGGGAAGGCAAGCTATTTGATAGAAGCTACTAAAAAAAGGAAAATTAGATTTATATTTTTAGTGAAAATAATAATGAGATTGGATACTTAAAAATAAATTATTAATTTACAATTTAGATAATGATAGATTGGTTTTTAAACATTTTATTTTTATTGAATATTTTAACAAAACAATAAGTTGCTTTTGAAGATTTCATAAATGAATGTTTAAACTGTCTAGAATTTCCTGAAATTAAGTAAAAATTATGTCCTAAAAGAAGAATTGAGATAGTTGCAATTTTTTATTTTGCTCGGTATATCTCTACTAATAATAAAGGAGAATATCTGTGTGTGTTGGCACTCTACAGGGCAGACTGCTGGATCTAGAGCTACAAAATTTGGCACAAACATACTTTGGAGGATAGGAATGTGCACCTCTGAGCCCCTTTTTTTAAAAATTTTAATTAAAAATTAAGCAAAATTTTGGCGTTTTTTCTTAATAACTTCCAAAAACATTACAGCACAAAAATCATTTTTACACCATCTGGAAAGTGCAAAAAATTACCATTTCAGTGCTATCAATTAAGTTGCCGTACAATATTTTCTCGAATTTTAATCAATTTTTAAAAATATTTTTTTGGCATAATTTACAACAATACAATGCATTGTTGCAATACAACTCAAACCGTTTTCATTGTTTGAACAAATATTTAATTGCATGTTTCTGTTTCATTGTTCTAATCTGAGATAATATCCTAATACATTTTGCTTTCATATTTTATTTCATCAAAATTTTTGTTAAAACTGTAAAGAAAGCTCTCTGAAATATTACTTTGCTTATATTAAGAAACATAAGCTGAAGTGTTATGGTTGCTAAGTTTTCATTCTTTATTCAACATGTTTTATTCCAGCTAACATGCTGCTGACCATACAATGTGTTGCATCATTTTAATATTGAAATCAAATGTATAGGGGAGACCGGGATACAATGGACCACCCCCTATTATTTATTTTATTTGTGATTTTGAATGTTTCAGATTTTGACGCATAGATGCCAGGTCTGTAGTGCTGAAATAAACTTTAAAACCACGTGCCTAACTGCCAATTAAGCCACGTTATTCTTGACTGGTGATTTGTAGTAGCTAAAATTAAATATTTTCAGTTAAGCATATTTTTTTTTCTGGATTAAAGAATTGTCATTCAGTAAACATTACTCTACACAATAAAAAGGTAAGATAATTAATATATTTAATGCAGCTAAAATAACTGAATATAAGATTTCTTATTTTTTTTTTATCAATTTGTTGTCAATGGACCACCATAAACTGGGGTACAATTGACAATGGGCCATACCTAGTTCTTTATACCATATGCTTTTAAAAGTCAGACATTATGCAAGAATAAACAAATTGTTTTATTGCAATGAGTTAATTAACCATTGAATCATGTAGTGTACACATTAATGTATGCAGTAACCCTAAATAGGCACCGAAGAATAGTAAACAAGATTTTATATTATTTGTTTGAGATTTTTTCCTTGTTTATATTTTATAAACATTCAGTAAATTTTTAATTCTTATATTATAGCTATATTAAGCAAAAATTAAATAAAATAGTATTATTCTTTAAAAAAATAATAATGCACCTATTAGTTTGTATCGATGGATATTATACTTGAATTAAGTGTTAAATGATATAAAATTAATTGAAATGGAGGCTAGTACTGTCCCATAAAAGCATTTCCATGGATGGCAAATCTTTTGTAAATGTTCAAGATATTAAGATGAGTCTTCCAGAAGATACGATTTCACAAGAAAACAAGAGACTATCAGTAACACAAAAATCTTTTAATATGTCGTTTGCCAACTTTAATATTCATTAATCTTGCTTTGCATGTATGCCATGAATAAACAAATATGTTACATTTTATATTTTGTGTTATTAAAAAATGTACTGTATTGATATATTTTTAAAAATTGACTGGTGGTCCATGGTACCCCATGCTGTGGACCATTGTGCCCTGGCCTTGGGGTAAAATGGTTCACTTTATCACTAGTTACTAAAAAATACATATTAAAAAAGGTATAGACAATTATAGATTTAGAATAAGTGTAATATAAACATTAATATATAGAGAATATGTATGCATTTTTTTCAAGCAAAAAAAAAAAAACATTTCTTTTGAGAATAAACATTCAAAATTTACAAAAGTGGTCCATTGTACCCTCCAAGTGGTCTCCCGTATTTTACAAGTGGAATACGAAAGTGAAGATAGTGCCGATAATGTGGAATTAGAGGTTACGGGTATTTGACTCCATTAGGGATATTTATATAGACAATGAACAGAACAGGTACAAGGTCACTAATAAGAACATGGGTTAAATATTTACCACAATCTGAAGTTTAAAATTATGTTGTTAAGATAACCATGAATATAAAATGATACAAGATTCAACTGAAATCATATTTCCTGCGAAACAAGCTGGTTGTCAAAGGTGGCTCGTATTTTAATATTTGCTCTTTTTGTCTTGACAATTGTTTCTTTCCTTATAATTGTTCCTTCTTTGCATGTGTTTGATTTGTAACTGTCTTGTCTTCTGTTTTACTTTATAGGGTCACCCATTTATGGAAAGTTTGTCAGAAAACAAGCCTTTAATGTACAGTATTGTTGTATCAGGGACTGCAATTCTTATGCTGGTTACAGGATTATCACCTGATTTAGCTGGCGTTTTTTCAATTGTTGACTTTTCCCCAGAAGTAAGATAGAATTTTTTTTTAAGTTTAGAATTTTAAACTAGTTTTTAAGAGTTTTATTTCTAGGAACTAAATTGAAATGTATGAAATGGAATTTCCATTAATAAAGTTAGGGCAACATCAAATACAGTTTCACACTTCTTTTGACTAAAAAAAAATTAATTGAAATATGTTGATATAATAGTAAAAGTTAATACAAACTGACCAAAACCATAATCTTCATTTGGATAAAAAATATTTAGCTGAAGAGAGGGAAAATAATAAGAAAAATGCATTTTATAATCGGTATTTTTTATTTATGTCAAGTTCAATTTTTTTTATTAAGAGTTTTTTTTCAATTTTTGTTTAATTATGCATTTATTTTATTAATTTTCCTTTAAAGTCACAATGTATATAATACAAATTGCATTTTTTTAAATTTTGCAAATTTTTGATTTGACTTTTTATTTGGAATTAATAAATATTGCTGTTTTTTTTTCTTAATTTGATGCAGTTTTGCAATAGCAAATTATCTCTGAAATTGACATTTTGAGTTGTAGCTTTTTTCACAAAAAAATTCCAATACTGCACTTTTTCAAAATTAATTTTTGCATTTTTAGTAGTAGTTGTGTAACGGATTGTATTTATTTTCGCTTCTGCTCGGCAAACTGTTCAAAACCCATAAAATTGTGGTTAATTTACAGCTGTATGATTGTCTGATTATATTTCACCTTGTATCTGAAAACAGTTGTACTTATTAAAATTTCTATGTGTTAAAAATCAGACAAAAAGTATATTTTACATGAAACTTGTTCACTGATGATCTGATTTTTTTTTCTTTTCTTCTTTCAGTACCAAAATGTTGTACTTTTGACGCTCTTCTCCGATTTCTTCTTTGCCTTCTTGGTTGACAGAGTGTGTCTGTTCTTATGTGGAAGAGGAAAACTGAGAGCTCTTTGACCACAATTCTCCTTTTTAGCCCAATTATAAAAAAAAATGCATCTTAAGAACTTTATCTCTTGCTCTAGGGCTGAGAAATATACCACTCTGGCCAATTGTTTTTTTCTGTTCAAAAGTTTGAATAATATATTTGCAATGTTTATTTATGATTTTATGGTCATTCCATGGATTCTGAATATTTAAAATTCCATTAAACAAAATTTGTTTTCTAGACATTTATAGATTTTGTTTTATACTTTTTTTAAGTGATCAAAGTTGATTTTATTTATGAAAAAAGCAATAGTCATATCTCAAGTGAGCAAAGGACATAATCATTAAAAAACTAAAAGTTGTCTTTTTTGTATGTATATATGTAAACTAAGTTCATCTTAGGCATATTTTTAATTTTCATTTCATTTATCATTTTCCTCCCCTCTGTTTTTGAATTTAATTTAATTTTTTCAGCATTGGATAAAAATGGTACAGCATTGAATTTTTTGAACTATATAATCTAGAAATTTTTATAGTTTAACTTTGTTAATATCCTTAATTTTTTGTTGTTTTTATGTATTTAAATAAATTTTACGTTCTGTTATTTAAAAAATGTCAAATCCTATTGAATATTGATGGAATTTTTTGCATTCAACTTGACCATTTTTGTAATTTATTGAAAAATATTTTTTGAAATTATTTTCCTTAAATCTTCCTTTTAAAAAAAATCAAAAATTAGCCTTAAATTGTGTGTGGTGTTCATGAGCATGTTATTCCGTCATTATATGTAATGCTCCAAGCACTTAAAAAGTATTATCTCATTTTTCAAAATTATTTCTGGAAGTTACTGTATTTTGTATATGTCATGGATTTTTACTCCACCGTTTTTCATGATTCTCATGTTTGTATCGTGTGATTTCTCAAAATAAAAATTAATGTTTCTGATTTAGGTATAAAGTTGTCTTTTCCCGCTTCTGTCAAAGTTCAACATTTTTATTTTTAATAAGTTTTTTAAAGTAAGCTAAAGCTCATGCAGAATTCGAGAAATAAATTTTTTTTTCGTACTTAATTATTGAAAAATTTTTACACCCCCCCCCCCATGTAATATATTTGGACAAGTAGCAAATCATTCTGTCGAATATTTCTTAATTTTTCAGTTTTTTCCTCATCTGCATTTATTTATTTACGTACTTGGTAGAATTTAGTCATATTCTTATATGTATTGTTTTACATTGGAATTCTCTGCGAGAAGTTGGGAAACTTTTTGTAGCTATTACTTGGTGACAGTTTTTTTTTATGTTACAGAAATATCATTAATATTTGTTCAGGTTTTTAAGATTATATTATATTACTTAATGTAAGTTCATTTTATTTATTTCAGAAAAATAAACTCTATGAAAAGTTCTACATATGTAGACACACATCACAGAAGTAATTCACTTAAAAGAAATATGAATTTTTGAAGCATAAAATTCTGTAAATATCGATCAAAATAAAGAAAGGCATTGCTTAAATCTTCTGAGCTATATTTTTATATTAGATATTCATACAAAGACATTGTTAACCCCTAGCTAAAGTTGACCAATTATTAGTATACTTATGGTGTTCAAAGTTTAGAAAACACCCCCAGTTTACTTAAAATTCCATTATAATCTTAAAAATTTGTTAGGTTATCCCTTGGTTCATTTCTTAAACCAAAAATTAAATAAATAAGCAATATAAAAATCAGCAACTTATATCTAAATGAGATCAACAACAAGATGTAGAAAATTTCTTATAAAAATAATTTTTTTTAAACAGCTGATTGATAATATGACAAGAATGTTACTTTTGGCTTTCCGGTTATATTACCATGGCAAAAACGTACTATATGAATTCAAGACTATCTTTCAGGTCCCTACAGGTTAACTTTTAGTATCACCTCTTTTTTTTTAACACTCATTTTAGTTTGTTTAGCGTTAAAATTATTTTAGATTGAAATTTAGGTTTTGATTCTAAAATGGAAAAAATATGTATAATTTAAATTTTTTGTTATGTGTTTTCTTAAATAATATTGTATTAAGTATCAATTTTGAAATGAGGATTAAGGATTTAATATTTTATTAGGAAAAAGAATTTTTTTACTCTACAATCTTTGTCTTGTTACTGAATTGCATCAATTATATTCATGATACAAAAACTGTAACTTATTTTACAGCAAAGATGTATAATATATTTATATTATAAAAATAATATATGTACATAGGTATAGTTAGCATTTTAGAGCTTACAACTAAATTAATGTCCTTCTCAAATTAATAAAAAAAATATGCATGTTTGTTTTCCTTTATGAAATTTCTTGTATAATAGTACTTTCATTTAATTTTGTTACAAATTAATGAAATTATTTCTTAAGTTTAATTCATTAAATCTATCTATTTAAAAGAAAAAAGAAATGTTTTTAAAATTTTTCTGTTAAAAATCCCTAAACAAATTTTTTCAAAGTATACATTGCTTTTTAAAGCTTATATTAATCAGTATAGATAAATTATATGGATTTTGTATTATATATATTCCCTCATAAAGTTTCATTCTGGCCAAAAGTGTTTGGTCAGAAACGTTATTTCAATGTAGAAAAGAAAAAAATTCTTGTTGGGAAAATTATTCTTTGAAAAATACTTTGGAATTTTAATATGAAATATGTTAATCCAGGATTTATTCATTAATTGTATCATAATCCTTTTTTTTTTTGGACCTCTGTTTGCATGCAAATACTCTTAGCAATGTTCTGAATTATTACCTTTCTTAAAGGCATAATGACGCTATATAGGTTGTGTCAACTCTGCATTTTATTGCTCATTTGTGATAAACTATTTGTGTAAACTTTGTGGTGTTACACTTTGTAAAATGTTTCTTGCATGGAAAGTGTTGCATGATTCATGGAAACATTGTAAAATATTCATAAATAAAATAATTTATTAATCAGTTCCTTGATTCTCTGTACAATAATCCCAGCAGTTGTGTAACAACAATATTCATTCAACATTTTCAGCCACATTACTGTCCATAAAACCACAAGAATTTTATATAAAATAAAATAACCCTACAGAAATTGACACTATGTATTATTATGTCGTCGTTGTTCAGGCAGAAGTCACTAAGTGCATAAAACCTTTTGACAGACTACTGCAGTCAATTAAAATTTTGCAATTAATTATTTCCTGGTAACAACCTGTTATTTAAACATTGATAAATCAACTGTAGGAGCTAAAAGTCTATAAAATAATTTTTACTATTTATCATAATGACTTAAAATTAATCGAGTTTAAACTGACCATATTTCGAAACTATAGTTTTCCACTTGGTGACTTTTGCCGATGACAATATTGAAAGTTTAAATTCTGTTATTTTTAAGTTTGTAGTTCTTTCTGAAAAAATAATTGGGGTGCTAACAATTTTTGAATTTTACATCACCCATTCTACAACACAGCAATTTGATAGCATGGTCCATTAATTGCTATAACCTTCCGACAACACTGTTTCCACAATCGCTATCCAACAAAGATGGGCATTTTTCGTATATCTACACCCTGTCCTCAAAATAAAGGTGCAGATCAAAAACGGCATTCTAAACTAAAGTATATTTCATCTACTTTATTAAAGAAATGATTCAGTTCGTTTTTATTTGTTGGATTTATTTCAATTTATAGTAAAAAACATGAGCCAATTAATAGAAAAGGTATAAAAATTCAGAAAATTAAAATATCGCCTGTCCATGAATATAGATATCATCTAGTTTTTAATTGAGAAAAAAATGTTTTTAATTATTTCCTGATCTTTAAAATCATTTATCATTACTAATTCTTTTAAGTATAGTCATTTTTATGGCTTTTGAATAATTTAGTTTTTTCTTTCTTCTGGAATTACTAGGTGGTGTTCTTATAATTTTGTGGAAATGCCAGAGAGCTAAATAGATTTCAAAGGAAGAGTTATACAAATTTTAGGTTTAAAAGTTAAGGAAAAACATCCAAAAGACATTTCTAGAATTTTAAATTGGTCTTTGAGGAGTATTCATAGAATTTTGCAAACAGGTAACAACTGATCCTAAAAAAGAAGATCTGATAGACAAAAGTAACATCCCTGTTTAATGACAAGATTATATTAAGCAGGAAATCATCATTTTTCCAGGATTTCATCATGGAAAAATTTCATTGTGAAGAATTGCATCAAAAATTGGAGTACCCAAAAACAAGATTCACAGAGGAACAGGAGACTCGAAAAGAATAACTTTCCATAAAAATGGGGTTAGAGAAACTATATTTTTGAAATCGTGCCATAAATCAGCACTATAGAATTGGACAAAGAAAATATCTCATGACAATAAATAGCTCTCAACCATATTTAGTAAAGAAAAAACATTTGAATTTAGATAGATATAAATTGATCTTTTTTGAATGACGAAATGAATCTTTTTTTTGAGAAGTCGGCAAGGTAGAGGATCAGTAACGACTTGGATTGGTTTTGGTCAATCCACCATAGTTCATCAAGAAACAACCAAATGAATGCTTTTTCATCATTGGATAAGTTAACTTAATTGAACAAAATCGTGACTCTTTCTCTAAAGTTTAAATGAATGTAAACTATTTTGATCAATATTATTAGAGTGGTAATGGATTACGCTCATCTGCTGATTTGATTCAGCCTATTCTTTGCATTGATTGCAAAAAGTCATGTCTTAGCAGTCGTTTTAAGATTCTATTTATATTATCTTAAACATTAAATAGAAAAATGTATGGCATGCATCCTATATGGCTCATTATTTACTAAATGTTATAAAGTAAAGACCTGCCAAAATTTGCATTTCGAATGCTTTGAAGCAACTCGGCAAGGCTGAAAATAGTGAGGTGACAATTTATATACGACTTTAATTTTAAACAGAAGAAATTAATTCATCTTCAGTGAAATTGGATTTCAGTAGCAAATTCTGTTTGCAGCATCTGAATCCTTTATATCCTAAATTAATTCGCCAGCAACTTTCATTTTCGCATCATTAGATAAGTTTTAATGCAGAATAACCCATGGAAAAGAAAGAAAACTTTTTAATTAGTTAAAATAGCATAATTTCAAAAAATAATAATTTCTGACTTTAGCTGTCATCCAAGGATTTTGCTGTTGGAATTACATTCTTCACGTTATTGTGAATACCATCAAGAAAAAGTCATATTATAACGATGTCAGCATGATTGAGGTGGTATTTTTAAGTACCGTCGAGATATAAAGGGTTAAACATTCAATTGAATTAGAAAGTATCTAGTATACATCTACATATTTTTATCTCGTAGCTGGTTATCATAGGGATCTATAAAATCCAGAATTTTTACGATAATACGAATGATTCGATGGATAACCCTAAGTAGTTGGCAAGTCTACACTTTATGGTCGTCAAATTCACAACAGTTCAAGAATTTCGAGTTCCAAACATTTAAATTCCTCACGTCGACCTATACAACATAATCGTCATATCTTTGTAGCTCATCCTGATGTAACAGAGTTTAGAGTGGGTGACGCAGCTTCCCCAGTTCCTTCCCACAATGCAATGCCATGTGGGATGGTAGAGTTGGTCAAAGTCCTGCTTAATGCTCTCTGCTATGTGTTTTTCGGTGGAGTAGATGCGGATGGCTTGGGAGGCTGCGTTGAGTGCAGCTCTCTGCATGTCTATGGGCATATCAGAGGCTTGGATTTTGAGCTCTGCCATGTCGTCGTCTGGTGGCAAGGTGGACTGTGCCACCATGCTAGATCGGCGACTGCGGTCCCTGTGGGCTGTGTGGTTGCTCTTCTTAGCACTGTGGAGAGAGAATGGAATTCATTAATACTAAAAAAATAAAGCTTCATAATGCCTCTGGGGGGGGGGTTGTGTCAGTATAAATTAAACCGATACGTTTTAATACTTTTGCGTTGGTTGCACAAAATTGCTCTCTTTGTTATTAGCTAATTTTTCGAGAAGTTCGATGATAAAACATACAGGGTGCCCACAAAAGTCCTGAGCCCCTCCCGCTCTTTACTTCAGAACAAGACAGCTATAGTTATAAAAATGGTGTCTAGGTGTAACAAAATAGCTATGGGCTACGCGATGAGACATCTAACAACGCCACCTACCCTCAACGTTCAGAATTGGCGTTTTCATCTCGAAAACGATACGAGATACGGTACAAAAATCAGGTACAAAGTTTTAGAGGAGCATCGGTTTAGCAAAAAAAGACACATTACACACATTAGCAATATCAATAGAAGACATAAAAAGAGAATTTGTTTGGTCGCGATTTCCAAAATTGAGTGGTCTGAAGTAGAACTATATGCTTTCTCAAAAATTTGCCGTTCGGGAACGAATTAGCTGCTTCTCCATACCGATCAACACCTTGGCAGACATTAATAGAAACATTTAGAGGTCCAACCAACGTTCTTTGCAGACATTACATGGACGGGTGAGGGGTGCTTTTCAAATAATGACGTCTGCAATAACAAAACAGCCATTACTATGCACAAGAAAATTCCTCCCGCTAACATTGCAGGTCCTTCGACGATATATTACTAAAGCTTTTGTCAGCGTGTCACCAGCCATTTTACACAGTGTGCAGTGGACATTGTAGTCCACTTCTTCGGGTTGTGCATTGTGGATGCAAGAAGGATAAACGAGCTTGATGACAGTAAGTGCTCCATTCCGCATTTCATAACACTAAAGATTTGAAAATTGCGAATAAATAAATACAAAATGGTTTTGCTTAAAGTAAATATCATTTCGCTTCGTTGTAAATATATTTGGACTTAATCGCACGCGTTACATATAAATAGTGGAAAACAGATCACGATTTTATACAGAAATCCCAAGGTCGGAAATTTAATATTTTTAAAAATAAATAGCTATTTTCATGGCACGCAGCAAAATGCACTTATCCAAATATTCTCAATCTTCAGGTAAAAAAGCAAAAAGAGTTGCAAGTTTTTTATTTCTTCGAAATTCTGAATTATATTTCAGAGTATAATAAATTGGAAAAATGGATACACTTACTAATCTATTATTAGCGACTTGGGAGCGTATTCATCAAAGTCTTTTATGGATTCTGTTCTGTCTGAAGTATCACAGCTTCCAGTGATTTCTGAAAAAAAAATATTTGAAGTTCAATGACTAAGTAGTCTAAACGAATAAACTGTTTTGTAATTTGAAGACAAGAATACCTTTTAAATTTAAGGGAGTTGAGATAAGAAATCTGTTTAACATCATAAATAATTTTCGCATCATTAATGCCCGCAAAGGATAATGAATTCCATTCCATCTTGAATAAACAATATATTGCAAGGTTGGCGTGCTGCATTTGTTGTTTAAACTTATTTACAACCATTCAGAAAATAAATGAGCATTTAAACAAGCAACAGTAACAGCGCATTGCTACTGTTTTTAATTAACATTGAAATTTTGATTGTTTATCTGCAGTTTTCGCGGACAACACAAACAAAAATAGCATAATTATTTCTGTAGATTAACATACTCCTTGAAAATACAGATTTAATCTGTTACCTAAAGCGATAACGCATTGTGATTTGGAAATAACTAAGTTTTCCCGATTCCGATAAGAACGCAAAAGACATCTAAGTTGCTCATTTGCTTCGTTATTTTTTGTTTCCAAAATCAATTGTTGTTTCTTAATTAATTATTCAAACTCCAGCCTTTCGGTGATTTGATGCAGTTGTCTGACCCATCAACATTTGTCAAGGGTTAAATGAGCATTTGTTTTTGTTTAATCATTGATAATTTGGTATAATATTGAACTTTCGAATCGGGTTTCTATAAAAAATATAGACAATTTCTAAAAGATTTCTTATGTGTTTGAGAAGGTTGGTGGCTGTTACAAATAAACGCATTTACTGTTTATTTTCCATTCACAAGTGACTGAAAGAAAATCTTCAGAAAATGACAAATAGGGTTCTTTTATGATTCTTTGGATTTCGATGGAATCTTCGAAACTCAAGAATGGCTAGAAGCATTTGACGACGGAATGAGCAGAATGAGGTAAAAATAAGCATGACTCAAATTTTTTGGAAAATTTATCAAAATTATTTCTTACGGGCAAAATGAGCTGTGACCGCTCGTATATTATATCGGAATACGCCTGTCTTAGCACCAAATCATTTCAAGTGTTATTACAGGTTTGAGAATAAGCTGATACAAAAGAAAATTAGCGAAAATTTTCCCCCCTAGACTTAGTGGAGTGAAAATAGTCAAATGTTCATTTTGGACGTTTTCTATTAGACCAACTGTGTCCAAAATTCGTTACAGATCTGTAATTGCGTTCGCAAGACCACACACCGAATTTCATTTATCTTCCTTGTTGTGCTTTTGAATGATCGTGCTCACATACACACGAACAGACAACAAGTAGACAGTCTATCCTTTGACAGATTTTGTCCAAAATGAAACACAGATCTACGATTTTGGCGTAAAAAATCACAAACCAAAACTCACTTTTTTCTTAGCTTGTTATTGCATTTACATAAACACGAAAATACAGTTCGACAGAGAGTCAATCTGTTGAAACATTTGGTACAAAATTAGATAAAGATCTATATTTCTAGTAAAAAAAATCATATGTTAAATTTCGCCCATCTAGCTCATTGCGTTTTTGAATTATCGTGCTCACATGCACATGGAAGGACAGACAGATAAACTTTTCATTGACGGATTTCGGTCAGAATTTGGCAGGCCTCTATAGTCTTCTAGAGGCACTCACGTTGCCTTTATAGTCTTCTAGAGGCACTCAGATTGCCTTTATAGTCTTCTAGAGGCACTCAAGTTGCCTTTATGGTCTTCTAGACTTATTCCTATTTAGAACGTTATTTATCGACAGCTAAAACGGTATAATTGCTTTTATTCGAGCGAAAACTAGTCTAATATGCTATTTATTTGTTGTATACAACGATTTATGCACTATTACTTTGGTTTTTTTCTTACCTTTTTGAAATATGTCTCTTGATCCGCTTTTAGCTTTTTTGTAGAATGATGCGACACATACGACGCTGTATATCTAAAATTGCAATAAAATAAAATCAGCATATTTTAACGACTATATATGACATCATTAAAGAATGTCGCGCATTGCAATAGAACTTAAATTCGTTCTTTCAGAGGAGAGAAAGAAAGCAATAAAATAGAAAAATGCACCGATGAAATATTTTTGACAAAGCTAGTGCAGGTTTAACTTCTTTAAGGAATTGTATGCAATTATGCTTATAATACAAAGAACAATTTAAGTAGATGAACGAATAAAGCTAGACAAGTTTTTACTATCATTCTTAATGTGCGGACAGTTTTTCGATCCAGAAATAATTCTGGTATCAAAAGAATAAAACATTTTAAAAATATAATTTTCTACATATAAATGCAAATAATTGATGTTTAAATATATATAATATTAAAATATAACCGATTGCTTCTAAAAAGATAAATTAGTTACTTTCAAGGTTTTTTTTCCCTAGATATAATAATGTATTTCAGAGGCTTCATATGCTGAAACTTAACTTCAACGAACATTTATCCGAACATTCATCAACAATAATTCTTTCGCTTCGTAATGAATCGTCGCAATATCCTCGATATTTTTTTAATTTACAATCAGAATAAGCAATATGGAATTCAATGGTTAAATCGTAACTTCGAGTTCTAATTGTAATAAAAAGAACTGTTTAAAATAGATTCAATTCTACAAACTTACCCTCAGAACTGTGAGAAATCCTACAACTACGGTGACTAAGATATCTGCGTTACCGCAACTTGACTAAAATAGAATATAGGAAATCTTTAGTCTTTATGTCAATCATAAATCTTAAAATTTCTTTGTTACAATAAACAGTGTGAAAAATGTATGCGTGCTTCTATTCTTACCTTAATGGTGATGAGCCTGAGAGCTGTATATGCGGCCATTTGGTCGCTCTCTGTTTGTGCATTCAGCGGTTTCAAAGCATTAGGATAAAAGCGATCCCTTCGAATGTACTGAAAATGAAAGCAAAATTAAAATAGGAAACATCATTCTACAGGTTTTAATTGCTCATGTGCAAAAGGTAGCATCTTGTTGTGAGAATTGCAAGGAAACGTTCATGGAGTAATTATGAAGGTTTTTCTCGTTTGATATTTTTTATGGCCTTATCACTGTCACATGAACGTAAAATACAAGCTGGAAACTCATTTTAAAATTATCTTAATTAGCATTTTTATGTTTCTTAAGGTTATTTTTTTTACCCACTCTTATTTAACTTGATTTGTTTCATGTTTGTAAAGTCGGAATTTTATAATCGGTTTTCCACTCATTTCTTGATGTGCTAGAGTTTTGAAATTTTGTACACTTGTGTGTTCTCGATGACAATACACCATTTTATTATTTTCGGAACTTTAGTATCAGTTAATCAATTAATCTAATTAACTTTTTATTCCATACGCGTGGCATCACGCGCAGTGAATTTGAGAAAAAACTGACTTTAAGATTCTGTAATATTTATAGCATATAATCAAGTAGTATATAATGAATTATATCCTACTTTTTGGTACACTAATAAAAGTAAGTTTTTAAAAATTGTTTTTATAATCAGGTAACGTTCATTCCTGTCAGCAGAAAATGAAAACTCCTGTCTTTTAAAATATATCATAGCAAAAACTGATTATAATATACTGTTCCTTCGTTTCTTTTTCTCATGAAGCAGAACTGGTACATTTTCCAGCTAATTTTACATGAAGCATGATTTTTAATTTTAAAAATACAATCTTTGAAACTCGGAATAAATAATACAGGTTTTAAAAAGGAAAAGGCTACTATAAAACTTTCAAATAAGCATTTTAATATTAATCCAAATTCCCTTTTCATCACAGAAAAAATATAAATCTTTTTGATAATATTGAATTTGAATCCATTACCATAATGAGTCGGAGCAAAACGAATCCAGTACTTGCAGCTATGTCGACAGCAGCAAAGACAGCCAGTAACAGCACAGTCTTTAAAGATACACTTCCCTATTTAGAAAAAGGAAATAAAGGCCTTAATTATTTTGTGCTTAAAAATTAATTAAGAGGTATCCATTGTAAAAAAAAATTGTATACATAGTGATGCATAAAAAGTTTACTTTCAAATCTGTTCTCAAAAAACTTTTAACTTTTAAGGAAAAAATAGTGACGTAAGGACAGGTGGGCAAGGATATATAGATATCCTGGCGGCTATCTTATAAGCGACGGACGTCATTTTCTATTTACTAATCTGCTGATGACGAGAAAGGGCGAGAAAAATCATATCATGCCCTGATATGATTTATAGTATTGATTAATATATATTGAGCCTCTTTCTCTCGGTACGCCACCGAGCAAAGAAAGCACACAAAAAGGAATAATCCAGAAACTCTATCCTAACATGGAAGAAGATGCAGAAACAAAAAGACATAAATAATGAAAATATGTTTATTCAGCCATTAAGATCATCCAATTTAGTTCTCGTAGAAGACCATAAAAACCGTAGGGAACATTTGTTGAATTTAAAGCTGACTCCATTTTAAAACAGCCAGTAGATGTTGATGAACCAGTTCTGATGTCTATGAAATGTGTGTGATTCGAAATACGTCTAAACTGCGTCTCAGCAAATCAGACCACAATGATATTAAGATATAGAACTTCGAACAATTATTGTAAAGCGGCGTTTGCACAAATGCTTTCAAACTAATAATATCATAGTGATGGTTCATAATGTGCTTTTCATCATTTATTAATATATCCTTTCATTGCCTTAGTATAACTTAAAACATATTAGACTGAAGAGCATGTATAAACACAATTTGTCTTCGTGCTTTCTTGTTACCCCTGAAAATCTGAAAGTGAAATTGTAATTTAATATTATATACTAGCCGCCTTCGGCGACTAGCTGTTCGTCCGTGAAATTAATAGCCTGTGCCTGCAACTTGGCGAAATAAAATGGCGAATTCGTGGTTGTAGAGGTTAAAGGACTCTGCCAAAGATTTATTTTGGAGTGGATGATGGTGGGGGGCAAGCGACCATTGCTGACATATCTAGACGTCATAAGCTTCCAAATGAAATAAAAATGATAGAAATCGGTTCAGTGGTTGAGACTGGGTACTGATCCTCTGGTTTTGCGAATTATTTTAAATATATAGAGATGTGGTGATAACAATTACTTGAGCAAATTCTTGCCTCGCAGACAATGTCATTTTTAACTCTGAGCTGCGTTTAATAGCGATGAAATCGTTGCTGTTTGAATTCTTTCCCAAGGCAAAAAGATGAAAACAGCCAGCAAAGATTCAATATGACTATAAAGATGCAGAAAATTGGAAGCAAGACCTATGTTCATTAAAAATTTTCTCTGGTTTCCATGAATTATGAAAAAACAACCCATAAAAATAAAGATAACTCAAAAGGCTGAATTTTGATTTTAATAAATCGAGATAGAGTTTACAACACATAGTAAGGTGTAAATAATCTTGAAAACAATTTTATCGGGCAATTACTTTGTTTTATAAATTATCACATGCACGAAACTGACAAACTGGATGTGCCAGTTTGGTACAGGAATATTGTCCTCAATATGGAGTGTGATCACATCCAGCAGCAATACAGCACGACGGTCTTTCGCGAAATGGGTCCGACGATGAATTTCCCTCTCGAATAGCCTATGTGCGCAAAAATGCAACGAAATATTGATGTTGATCTCTTTATTGTGGGATAAACTAAAACGTTTGCTATTATTTAAATCTATCGATCAGGGATGTTAAAGTTCAATCAAAAATTATACTTACACCTTGGCTGACTTGCTTGATAGCAAAAGCCATCCACCACCAACTGCAAATATAAATAGCGACGAACACCACGCTCAGCAGCAATGTGATTCTGGAAGACTGAAGCTCGGCTAAAATTTTAAAGAAAAAATTATTTTTCAATGCTTTAAAAATCATTTTCTGACAATATTAACTTATAGAAATTCCATCAACTAATATTGGATGTAAAGGAAATTAATAAAATCGGGTTCCGATAAAACCTCATTCCTCTGGGTACGTCGATAATGATGATATAAACAGAGTGAAAAATTAGTAAGATTTATTTAACGTTCCTTTAAATTAACAAGGCATTTTAAATCGCGATTGAAGAGAGGGCAAAGGAAATGATCATATCATTAATTATTGAGAACATTTCAGATATTTGTTTTAAGCTAATTTGAGGTCAGGATTCGGATCGTTGGGGGGGCTGAGGTCATAAAAACTTTGTATCGTCGTGATGAATGTCAAACCTCAAGGCTAAAGTAAACCACAACTCTTTAACTTTACAGACTTGACTCACATGACAATAAGAATCATAAAAAACAATACAATACTTTCGATAATCTAATAAAAATTACAATGAAATAACTAGCCAGAAAATGTCTTCGACAGCGTCAAAGCTACAAGTACAAGTGGAATGACTACAGAAGTAGGAAAATTTTCGAGCCTGTCAAGCCAAAAAGTAATGTTGAAACGTTTTTATTATTTTTAAAAAAAGAGAGAAATTGAGAAAAAGCAATTGTAATGATGTTAAATAAAATCAAGAATTCTGCTTGGCTCTGGGGGGGCTGTAGCCCGATAGCCTCCCCCCTGGATTCGCCACTGTTTGAGGTTATTTATTTTGATACCACGAATGATAATGAAGAATTCTTGAAAGTTTTATGCAAATTTAATGTTTGAGGCAAGGTGGATCCAGGGGCGATTTGGAGGCACAAGCCTCCCCCCCCCCTTCGGGTCTTAACTAATAGATTGTCCAGAATGCTATATATTGAATTTTTTGAAAACTTTTCTGAATTATACTTTCCAGAAAATTAATTGTAATATAGAAACAGGTTAGACAAAAGTGTGAATAAACGGGGACTCTTTCCAGAATGACGGACAAATTGACGCGTTGTGGTTTTTTTTCTGTTGTTGTTCTTTCAGCTGGGTGGCTTGAGATAATTCAAGGGAAGAGGTTTGTTGCAGGGCTTTCTACAGCACTCACCGATTATTCCAGTATGTAAGTACTGCGTGATGATACAGCACTAAAACTTAACTGGGAAGCTATCGTAAAGAGGCGGCCCAAAGCCCGGGCTAACCGGGCAACTGCCCATGGCTCCAGAGTCCGAGATGGCACCAAAGCAAGAGCGTAAAGAAAAAAGGAAAACGGCCAATAATTTCCCTTTGGTTTTGGTACTCCCCTCCTCTTATTCTGCATTACCATTAAGATCAGTGGCGTTGAGGATTTTTCTGACTCAGCCAATAACTATTGCTGCAAGTAAGAGAAGTTTTCTACACTGAAATTTATCAAAATGTATAAGGAGGGCCGGCCTGAGGGGGGTGCGACGGTGTGACCGCACAAGGCAAAATTCATTAAAAAATGTTTTTTATCCTTTTTAAAAAATTCTTTCAGCAACTTTTATGTGAAAAAGGCATAAAATATTAATAATTTTTCTAAAAAGAAATATATTGCAATTTTTTTCTGGTTTTTAAAATTTCCTTCAAAGATCTGTTAAACCAGAGGGAGTGGCCTCCCCAAAACTTTCTCGCCTACGAATAACACGGGTAGGAGGGAAAAATACAACGCGTGCCGAAAAAAGTGCGGTATTCCCTAAGGTGGGGAAAATACTCGCTCCAGCGTTCGTAGCTTTTTTTTTTTTTTTGCGTAGAATGGAGAAAAAACCGTTTCAACGCCTTTTTTTAAAACCGATTTAAACGAAAATTGGAGACAAATCTACAATTAGGGTTTCAAGTCTACATACGAAATTTCATTTATCGAAGTAATTTTGTTAAGAAGTTATGGCCCTTAAAAGTATGTGATTATACAGACTGAGGGACGGTCAACCCTTTGACGGATTTTTTTACAAAAAAAATCCGTCAAAATTTTATACGGACCTACATTTCTGATGAGAAAACTGTGTAACAAATTTTAATCATCTAGCTATTTAAGTTTTTGAGTTATAGAGTTCACATGAACGCGGACAGACAGACCGACTGTCCGAGGGATGGATTTTGTCCAAAATTTGATAGAAACCTACAAATTATGTGTGAAGATCATATACCAAATTTCATCCCCATATTTCTAATAGTTTTCGAGTTATCGTGTTCACAGACAAACATAATTCCAAAATTGTGTTTTTCGGACTCAGGGAGATCTAAAACGTGGAGATCCGTCAAAATCTCGAGTTCGAATTTTTTGACGATTACTGTACTTTCTCTTTGTATACTTCGTATACGAGAAAGTAAAAAGTAATTGGTGGATCTAGTGGATAAGAATCCAGCAATTTCCTTTGTTACCTGGAGGTCCACGTGTTTCCGATTCTTGGGCAGAATAAAAGGTAAAAAGAGATTTGGTCATTCATTTGGCTCTTTTCGGTGCGGAGGGAGGGGGCACCCCAAAGTGGATGTCCGTCATTTGATGATAAATTGCAGGTGATAACATTCAATGCATTCCTTGTTCCCGAGACTATTACTTTCAAGGTATACAGGGGGTACTGTTTTGTGAGGATCTATATCTGTTCCCCTAATGACCAGCAGATAGTTTTTGCCATGGCAGCTTAAAGAAACACCTCTAGAAGAATGCTTTTTCTGCTTATCTAGTTCAAAACTGAACACATTTGTTCCCCTTGTATTCAGCAGGACTGCTAAGCGATGATGAAGCATATATCTCACAGGGGATTCTCGCCTTTCTTGTCAAAAGTGTGGTTTTCAAGCATCTATGAATTCATAGTACGTACTTGTTAAAAGGTAGTCTGTTACATCTATTCCTCAGAGTTTAATCAATAGTAACGAATCTGAATATTAGATTGCGTGAAACACGACGGGTAACCCAAGGAGTTTTCTCAGAAGCTCAATTTTCCATTGAACAGTTCGTTCGCATTCAGAGTATCAGCTGTACAAATAATAAAATATTCTGCATTTGTTCTTGCAAATAAATTTCAGATACGCTATTTTTTGTCTCTTTTTTATAGTTATTTATTAAACAAACTTTCCTTTATATTTTCAAAAAGAAAATTTTAATAATATAACAGGTTATAAATTTATAAAACAATGTAGTTCCCCTTTGTTTTTGTATTTCAATATTTTTGCTATTTGTTATTATTGTAAACATTTCAGATAAAACATTTTTTTTATTAACAAACGAAAATTTGTGTTTTCTCCTCTTTTACATTGGGCATTTTTCATTATAAAATGTTACTTATTTGGAACCTTTTATTGTTTTGGGAAACTACATATCAAACTTATTTGGATAAGTTTTAAAATATAAGAAGTATTTTGAAGATTGATTCAATTTAAATATCCTAAAACCGATATATAGTATAGTTGTATAGTTGTAAATAAGTTTGTGATCAGTCGATGTCTTTTTTTAGTTTTTTTTGTATATGAAGAAACAATTGTTTGTTAATATAAAGAAATAATGTGTGTGTGTGAGTTCAACCTTTTTTACTGAAAAAATAATGAGTTCAACCTGTTTTTAAATATGAAGAAATAATGAGTTCAACTTGTTTTTAAATATTAAGAAATAATGAGTTCAACTTTTAAGAGTTCACATGATAATCCAAAATACAAGAAAACCCCATCCCATTCATACAGTATGAAATTTTATTTCAATACTGAATGCATGTGCTGACATCGTAAATTAACAGAAAAATTGAAAGGGGGGGAGGTATTTTCTCTTTCATTTGACTGCAAAGTTAAAAATTATTTTAAGTTTCTTCAGCTTTCGTGTTTTGAAACTCTAATTGAAACTATTTTCGCATTTTATAATTTTAATTTTAGCACTGAAAGTTTTCAAACTAAACAATTTTTAATATATCCTCATAAAATCAGGAAGACAGGACACATTTCTACAACATGAGTTTGCAAAAAATAATCGGAGGAATTATATCTTTTATTTAGAAAGGGATGCTTGAATTCAGGGCCAGCGCGAGGGGGTTTCGAAAGGTGCGAGCGCACAAGGCCCCACGCCGCTGTCAGATTGCTCAAAACGAAAATGAATTGCATCCATTTATTTAACGAAATCAAAATTTGGCGTCAAGTTTTACCTTCCAGGTCACAATATTGCAAATATTTACAATATTTATTTAAAAATAATTTATTTAAATTGTATCCAAATTTTACTTCTGTTCTAAAATTATATTGACCTTACCAATAACGCTCGCATCTGCAGAAAAATCTCCTCAAAATTAAAAATAATAAAAAATTACTTGAGATCTAGTATTAGAGGCGAACAATTGATTTATTTAGTCATTTTACCTATTGAATACACATTAACCAAAAATCTAAATCATGATGATATTAACAACCTACATGCTATAAAACTTATAACAAAAGGAAACAAAAACCATATATTGTAATCTTATTTTAGTAAGTTGAATACCAAATTTTATATATGAAGCAATTATTTTTGTTGCTTGATTTATTAACAATTTTTTGTGTGATTAAAATATTAACTTTATAAAAATAATTTAATTATTTATTATTTTCATGTATTTTTTTAGTCTTTACTTAACCAAATTGTGAAATGTAATAAATAGCAAAAAGCAATAAATTATTTTGTTGGACGAAATTTTTTCAAGGCCCCGCAAGTCAACTTTGCACCGGGCCCCACTTTTGTTCAGGCCGGTTCTGTGTATATGCGATCCACCAAGTCCCAGGAGTAAATAGTAGGCTTAGAAAACATGTCTGTTCAACGGGACATTTTGCAGAACATTAAAATTGATGATATAATGAAAGATTTTGCAGATAAAAAGGCAAGAAAAGTGAATTTTTGAACAAAATTTATTACCGTCATGTTTTTTTGTTAAATAAATTGGTTGAATATTAATTTCAGTAAAACCACTATATAAGCTTAAATATATCAGAAGTTTAAAAATTCTCTCCAAAATATTATTAAGTCATATTTACAGCTAAAATATCTATATGTTTAAAAAAGTTCGTTTTGTCTTTAGAATAGAGACATTTTAGCATTTAAAAACAATATGATTGTTGCGGGGCGCCATATTGTTGACTTGCACAGTCGTAAAATTACCTCCGGCCGTCCCTGCTATCGCATAACAACAACGATTTCTCAGGCAGTATTCAGTGGGGAAATGAGACTTTATTAAGAAAATAGCTTGATGTTCTTTTAAACTTTAATTTTTAAATAGTTATATTGAATTGTATAATGCTTAAAAATATGTTAAATACTCATGTGAAGACTCAAGTTCAAAAGAAGTCAATATTTGGAAAGACCCTCATCTTTTAGTGTCTCTTCGAGAGCAGCTGAAATTTTGTTCTTTGCGATTCCTATATCTTTCTGAATCGTAACGGTTTTCAACTGGAATTTTTATATTAACTGCCTTTGAAATTATGAAAGAAAAATTATACTGTGCTTTGCACATGTGCAGTTAAAAATTATTTACTACAAATACTCATTTCCTTAAACTTTCAAAGTATTTACTTTTGATTTTATTATAATGCTCCGCATATATACTGTCACATATTCTGTGAGTTTCGTATAATTTGGTTGAAAACTTTTAATGTTATAAGCAAAAAATGTGCGGAAAAACTTTTTTAAGAAACAATTTTATGTCTCTCAATATATGTGCTATCTTTACGAAAATCCATGTAAGTACTGCTCCCAGCATACAAAACACTTGATGAAAATTTCAAATCATTATCAGCTTTCTGTGAAACAGGACGAGCCCAAATCATTTTCATCTTCGTTACTTTCTGGTTGGTCCTTTAAATGCCCTCGTGAACGAATCTTCACTTAAAACATGAGTTCCTAAGATTGCAGGTCCCATGATTCTCCACAACTGATTGTGAACCATTGTACCCGAATTAACACTAAATTGTTTACATTTTGCGAATTAGGAGGAGTTGGGGTAGATTGATACGCGGGAACATTGATACAGTTCATACATTTTGATGATTGGAATGGCTCAAGATGTTCACATCCCCTCATGTATATTGCACTGTAACCTTAGCACACGGTTATTTTTCTGCCATGTTAAGTCGGAAGTTAATTTACAAATGAATTAAACTGCTAATCTTCTCGTCTAAGTAAATTTTACTCTAAGTATGTGTTGTGTGATTTTTTTAACTATTCACGTTTTCCTAACAGGGGATCTACTCCAAAGGTAGCAAAAAACATTTATTTTTCTGAGCTATATTAATTTTTGAGGATTTTTAGTATTGTTTTTACGTGACCACTTGTTTTAAGTGAAAAAGGCTCTTGGGGCAGATTGGTACAATTGACTCCGGGGCACATTGATACGCTTCTTCTGTGTCTATCAATGTGCCTCAACAGCAGCTACTTTACAAAATCGTCTTCAGGAATGGAAAAAACGTAAAAATGAATTATCTAAGAGAAACACGCAATTAAGTATTTGTTTAAACAATGAAAACGGTTTGAATTACATTGCAAAATGAAAACTATTGTTGTAAATTAAGTTTTAAATATTTTTTTACGAATTTATAAAAATTGGAGAAAAAATGTACAGAAACTTAGTTAATATCATCGAAAAGATAATTGTTTGCATTTCCAGATGGTGTGAAAATTATTTTTGTGCTATATTATTTTCTTAAGTCATCAAGGAAGAAAACGAAAATTTCTCTTAAATTTTAATTAATTAAAACTTTCAAAAATTGTTCCGAGGAACACATTCCCTTCCTTCAAAGTATTTTTAAACCCACACATACATTCTCCTTTATTATTTGTGGAGACAAATTATTTACTGAGGCAGTATTGTTTAATTTTTCCAGTCTCATTAAAAATGTTAAATTTTGATTGAAATAAAAGTTTGTTATTGGTTAAACTTTTAAAGATTTATTTGGAATGCAAAATTTATTGATAAAACAAATTTTCTTTTGATCTCACACCTATTAATCATCATTATTTTCGATATTTCCGTGTGTATCAATGTACCCCTGGTATGGGGCAAATTAATACAAATCCAGTTTTAGGAAAAAGTGTAATAAGTATGTAATTAGGTCATTAATGATCAAAATTCCACTAAAATCCTATATTAGATTAACAAATGTATGAATATAGTGTATTAGTTCTAATTATTTCCATTGGTAAAAGCTTTTTTAGCTTTCCAAAAAAAGTGTATCAATGTCCCCGCATTCCCCCTATGCTTAATTTTTGGACACGGGTGTATCTGACGATATTAACATTGAAATCTAGGTTTCTAGAATGAATCCTTCATGCGAGGCTGAAGAATATTTCAAACGAGTGATATTTATACTTATAGCTGATCCTTTTCTTTCTGAACTTCAATTAAGGTTTAGGCCAGATTTTATGAGATTTTAGCTCTGGAAGTCCTTATACCATCGAAGAATGAAATCCACAGTGACAAAGATATTATTCATACAGCTTTTAAGTACAACAGGTTTTTTTTTAAATTTAGAGTTTCAATTAAAACCGGAATTAAAAATATGGCGATCAAAATGGAAAAATGTGATTAGGAAACTAGAGACCGACTGTTGAAACTCTCAAAGAGTTTGATAGATCCATCTTTCAGGATATGGCAGTTTTTCTTCAAACATTCGGGACGATTCCTGTGACGATAAGCACATCAGAGAGAAGAGTTTTTCTACATTAAAGCTCTGCAAGAATATTTACGAAGCTCACTGGGACAGACACGACTCAACGCACTATCCTTTATTAACATTTATAAAAGTAGTGAAGTCAATGTTGAAGATGTGATTGACATATTTTGTAAGAAAAAATCAAGGAGATTGGCCGCGATTAATCAAAACTGACAATCTTGAAATTGATTGACAATCTTGTGAAGAGGGCGCAACTTTTAGAGTAAAAAAATAAAATAAAACAATTTTAGCATTTATTTTAAAATTAAAAATAAGAAAAATAGTTTTTCCACAGTATCTTTGTATATTTTTAATAAATTAAATTAAAATAATTAAAATTGAAACAATAAAAATTTTATCAATTAAAATTTAATTACTAAAATTAATTAATTTGAAATTAATAATTAATTAAGTTAAGTAATTCTTGAAAATTAAGGGTTAAAAATACGGAAGAGTTTTTTTTCCCTCAGAACTCCCCCCCCCTAACGGATGTCTAGATCCGCCCTTGGTTTGAGGCATTTCAGGCGGGTGCATTGAATATATTTTTAATCATAAAATTCCGCTGAGACAATTAAGCTGAAAATATCCACTTAAATTAATAAAAAGAATAAACAGAGTCTACTTTGTATTTTCAAAAAAATATCAAAAGAATTTCGAAGAAAAGTGAAGCATAAACGTAGGCACTTTCTTACTAACAAACAACTTCATTTCAAGCTTCAATTAAAATTATTTGTCATTTTCAGACAGAAGTTTTAAATAAGTTCTCCCGATATTTTTTTCGAATATTATGTGAGTTTTCTGGCGCAACCTTCTAGGAAAATCCATTATGTTCATATGTGTTACGAATCTTTTATTCATAAGAAGAATATATGACAAATTTTGTAAACAGAACAATAGTTGCTGAGCAAAGCTTGATTAACTTAATCTGAATGACTTTTAATCTGTATTAAATATTTTTATTGCTAAACAACACATTAAAAAAAAATCTTTTTAAAGATTAAGTTTATATATTTATATCCATTATTTTATAATAACAGCGAAAATTGCATTTTACGCAAGATTTTCATAAAACACTGTGGATTTTTTTAAACTACTTTATTATCCAAATATTTTAACTTCAAATAAGAATAAAGTTTAAAATGGTATTCAGACTTTTATGTCTAATGAATTTTTTTTCCGATTTATCAATTCTCTGAAAATTTAAGACGAAACGTTTAAAATATCTCCTATTCGCGACTTTTAGATTAGAACAATTACAGTATAACAGTATTATTTCCTAATTTTAAAATCTAGCACTTTTGAAAACTCATCAAGAAAGCACTCATATGTAACTTCTTTAATGCAATAAAACAAAAATAAAACTATAGTATCTATTCAAAATGAGTAATGAGAGCAGTTAACTGTAAACATGTCAGAAGAAACAACGTGCATTTGACAGGTCTTATTCTGAAACCTAAACCGCACTGAACAGTTTTTCCGCATTTCATGAATGGGAGCAATTTCAACCCGGGGCTAGGAAATGACTTAAATTGCAGCGAACACGAAAACATCTCAACTTCACAGACGAATAAGACTATTCTTTGAGAAATGCCAAGCGGGAAAAAAATTGGAACATTTTAAATACTGCGTGTTACTGGACATTTAATGTCCGTTCCTTGAACTTTTCCTGGCCCTTTAGTGAAGTAAACGGTTCGGAAATAATGTTGAGTGAACCATAACAATAATTTCTTTTATATTTTTCCTCGTTGTACTGTGATAATGATCGGAACAGTTTCCAAGTGCAATGTTTCATGCTTTGTTCTGGTTCTTTCAGAATTCTTCTAATGGCTGTCATTCAACAATTGGATAAAAAAAAAAAGCGTTTGCTTGGTAATGAAGGTTTCTTGTTAATAAGCTCATCATTGTCTCAGAACATTAGAGAGATTAATATCTGCTATAGATATTCAGCTTTATAGTTGCTTACTATTGTTGTTGTAACAGATGTAGACAGTAATAGCTTTCATGTTCTAATTTTAGAAGTGTGAACCTGTTATACCAGCTAGGAAATTTATATTTATTGTACTGTAGACAAGCACATGGATTCAGCAAATTTAAAACTAATTTAGTTTTCTTTAAAATATCGGTTATTCTAAAGGTAATTAGGTAATTTTCGTATATAAGAAAATATAAGGAACGGAGTAAATTAATCAAAATAATCTGATAACAAAGACTCCTATAAGGATAATTTTTGTGGTAGACAATACATTTTAGTGTAAGTTAAGCGGAGTTTATATTTCAATAGTTCTAACTTTGTTTCTGTTTAGGGTAAGAATAAAAACTGAGTTACTTTTGGAATAATTTTTTCAACAGAACATTAATAAAGGGTCAAAAATAAGAAATTCTTTTTAAACTAGAAACTCTTCGGCAAAAAGATTATTCTACGTGGAAAGCTAACTTAGTTCATATTCATCAGATTATACTGAATATAAAATAGCAGTTAACCTAATGTATCCCAAGAATGGAAAATTTAAATTTTTTATAAAATTAAAATTTATTTAAAATATGAAAAAAATTCTAAAATGAATTAGTTTTAACAAAATATTTATGGTTTAAAAGTTTTATGACAATAAAAAAATATTGAATCTGTTGGACTATCTGGAAGCAATACTCTTCAAATTTGCCCCTTTATTTATCGAACTAAAATTTGAATATTTAGTCACTGACAATAAGAATTTTTGGTAATAATTAACTTAGACTTCTTTTCACAGAGTAATTTTGAAACAAATATAATTATATAGTGCAAACAAAATTTATAAGTTGCAAAGTCATGACTTGTGTCAAATCGTTAACTAAAATTAGGAAAACAGCTTGACTTTCTGGTTGCTAATTTGCATTCCGATAGTTTTAAGAAAAAAAATTAAAAACGTAAATAAACAAATTTCTTTTTTTTTTTGGAAAGGAAAGTACAGACTTGGTTTTTATTTTATTAAATAATTACTACGTTCTTTTTTAGGCAACAAGTAATTAGTGTATTCTTTTTAAAATTTTTGTAAGTGTTAAAAATTGAGCTTTGTAGTTAAACCAAATGTTAAATAATTAAAAATAATAATGTACGAAATGAAATTTAAAAAATAAATTTTTGTAATAGTTTACTAATATTAACGTAAAACTGTGCAAATACAATGCGTGTGTATCAAGATTTATTGATTTTATTTTATATTATATAGGACCAGGTTCCGGAGCAGTATGTGGATTTTTTTACAATTATAGTTACGACTATTCTAACGTTTATAATATTTTATTGCAGTACCTTTGAGCAAAGCAAAAAAAAAAAAAAAAAACATTTTAGGCTCAGTTTTCGAAAATGCATGTTTCATAATTAAACTTGCTGATTTGCGGCTCCGTAAGTATTGTTTTGATGAATATAATTCTAAAAAAATCCCTTCAAGAAAAAAAGTTTGGCAATCCCTGTATTAGACAAATATAAATTAACATCTATTCATCTAAATATGATTCTAACCACTGAAAGTAAATAGTGTTTCAGTTTTCGGAATAAACTTCAAAAATAGTCATAACTTTGTCGCTAGGGTACGAGAAAGTCCCTTCGCGTGCGTTATTTACTCTTTCCTTCAGCCAACCGGCTAGCTAACATCCAAGGGACAGAAAACAGTCAACCGACAAACACAAATTAACGTGAATCTTACGCAAGTAGAACTGCGTGAGTTCCTCCTGCAGCAGATTGAGGTGACGGTTGACGGTGGGGGCGACCGTGGTGACGTCGTTCTGCTGCTGGGGCGGCGTGGGGGGGAACCAGTCTGTGAGCACGGCCTGCAGGTAGCCTACTTCCCGGTCGATTTCGTGCAGACGACAGGTGAGCAGGATCAGAGCCATGAAGGAGAGGCCCTAGTGGAAAGAGAAAAGTGTAATTCTGAGTCATTGGCAATGAAAACTAGCAACGGGGTCACCTATTAGTGAGCAATTCCGTACCGAAATAAACCGCCATTTACGTAAGGGCGTGATGCGTCCAGCTTGTGGTCTAAAATAGACTACGTGTTACATCATAACTTAAGACATTTTGTCACTAAGGCTCAAATAATAATCACGAACTAAAATCAGTGGCGTAGCGAGGGGTGGGCAAGGGAAGTACAGATGTCCTGGGCGCCAATCTTTGGGGGCGCCAAGAAGGTAATATTTTTGTGTTTAATTTTTGTGTTCAGAAGTCAACGAATGAGTCCGAAGGGGGGGGGGAGCGAAAAATGAATTTCATATCCCAAGCACCATCTATCCTCGCTACGCCATTGACTAATATGAACATATCAATAGACTACTATAATTTATTCACATAAGCCAGATCCCTAAATATACAGAAGAGTCTCTTTACGCTATTGAAGGATGAAATGCTTGTACTTACTAATAAGAGGTCAAATCCTTTCTTTGGGAACTTGTTATATATAAGACTGTAAAAGACACCTGAGGTCACTTATGTCTTTAAAATTATTCTCAACTATTGACTTAACTACAGCTTTTAATATTTAAAAGCTATATAACTGATTCACAACTCAGTCTTGCGATACGTGTCCACGATGGAGTTTAAAAAATCAAAAAGAATTCGCCAACTTTACCTGCATTATTTGGCCGGATAGAAACCGAAATATTTGAAGAATAATTTATGCATAAATTTTGGAAATTTATGTAAAAAATTATAGTATGTTTGTCTGATTTTTTTTTTTTTTTACCTATCGGTCATAATTACACATTTTTTTTATGTGTACCGATTTCGGTTATAATTCATAAAATATCGTCGTTACGTAACATGCATGTAAATAGTACACGATCTGTTTCATAAAACAGTTCTCAAAAAATGTTTTAATACTGCAGTCTGAATTTCACCGTGTTACACTTTCTCTACTGTTTGGATATACGAATGTCAAGAAATAAAGTAATAATAATTCTAAGAAATAAATGGCTGAAGTGAATTTAAAGAATTCAATAATGCTATAAATTTTTTTTTCTTGTTTTATGGTAACGATTGTTTGCATTAAATTGTCTGAATTCTTTTTAGTATAGCAAAATGTAACTAAATAAATCTTACCATCAACAGGGAGAAATGAGTAGGTGGAAGATAAGTAATGGACAACATAAATGTGCACATTCCCCAAAGCTTTAAGTTCTTAGAATGGTAACACGTTTTTGTCGGCTTCTGATCAATTTTTTTTAGCTTTTTTTTTAATATTTTGAATACCTCCGTCGGTTTTTTCCCCTTTTCCTCCTCTTTTTTAATTCATGGGGCGCTCTAACCTGATGGCACAGATTCGCCTTCGGAATTGATGGACAGCGAGTATAAAACCCGTTTCCACCAACCATTAGCCGTGTATGCGAACCTAGTGTACGTTAAATTCATAGGGGGGGGGGATAGGTCAGATATCCTCCTGCTGTAGTAGTGCAGACGTCTGGAGAGGAGATTACCAACTCAGGTGTCGTCCTCGTCAAATGACCAAGTTCTATGAAAAGCCCTAGTGTAGCTTCAGACAACTTTAATCAATCGATTTTTCAATGCATGGTAGCAAAAAAATCTGAAGATTATCTTAAACAGTTTTTTTAAAATAAATGTGATAGTTAAATTACACTAATATTTCGCAAAATTAAATTCAAATACAATATTTATAAAATGCTAGAAGAGAAAAATGTAAACTTTTTCATACATAACTTAGTATCACTTTGAATATTAGTCTCCTAAACAGATAGGGGGCCGTTCAAATATTACGTAAGCACCCAAGGGGGAGAGGGGGTTTGCGATTTGCTTATTTTTGCTGACAAGGGGTTGAGAGGGAATATGAGTGATGCTTACGTAAGACATTAAAATCACTTTATTTCCGAAAATCTCTTGTAACTTGTACAAATAATTTAATTAAAAAATTAATTGAAAAAAATGTTAAATTTGGCAAACGAAAATTAAACTTGATTTTTTTTCAATGATGTTCCGAGGTCAAGCATTTTAAACACACAAGAAAAACATAAACGCGATAGATAGGATGAATGTTCATTGAACACAATGGATAATAGTATCTTTTCTCTATAATAGCTGGAGGTGAAAGTTCATAATAATGTTTGATGCATGAGGCTTATTTCTAAGAACTTGCTACTGTTTCCAATGATGAGATTGGAATGAAAGGGACCAATATGTTGTATTGTGACAACACGAGTTTCCAAGCAAGCGCAAATAAACATGGTACAACAAACTTGAAACTCATTGAATATTTAGTGTATAAAAAATATACTCTTAATCAGGTTTGAAGTTACATCTTCTTGGTATGTACTAAAAAAAATCTATTTGAAAGCGGCCCCTGGGTTCCCCCCTGGGTTCTCAAAGTTTTTTTTTAACAATAATAGTTCATTTTTTCTTTTTCGTTTGTTCTCTGGGATATTTTTTTCACTAATCAATTTCATAGCAGTTAATATGCGATGAGAGTTAAGTGGATAATTGTTTTGATGATCTTTTTTTCATTATTTGGAAAACGAAAATGAGAAATATTTTTGATTGTTTTTATACTAATTTTTTCTTTCTATTATGCGTTGTTTTTCTTCGATGTTTCTTAATAATAATGTTTTTCTTCTATCTTTTCTGATATTAATGACGTTTTTTTCCTTCGACAACATTATGCACAATTTTTCTTTCGTTTTCACGAACGATTCTTCCGCCAATTTGTTCCGAAACCAAACTAATCACGTCACACCCCTCTCTGAAATGGTTGAACCTCGTAATCATAGCGGCCGACAGCTGTACTGACTGGTATCTCGGAGGTTTTTAAAACCGCATAGTACATAAAACAAGTCAAATCTGAAATATGTCTTCATTTCGAGAAATACTGTGTAAAAATTTTTTGGAAAGTTTCAAAATCAACTTTCATCACCTTTGAAGGATATTCAATGTAAAACTAATGATGTGTGGTGGCAGTATAAAAATTCTTCTAAAAATGATAAAAAGCTAAAGGAGTTAGTGTTAAAAAGAGCCGAGGAAGGACTGCGAAAGGTAACCAAAAAGAAACAAGTTTTCTTGATTATTTTATAAAGGCAATTGTAATCAATCCTTAAAATTTTAAACATATTTTATCATAACTTTAAATTCATAATTAACTTAGTATGAAATAACTTTACTTATTCTTGTTAATATTCGCTACATTTATTAAAATATGTAGAGTATATTGACATTGTAATATGTAATAAGTGTTAAAATTAACATCTTTCTATAATTTAACAGTAAATGATATTTACTAATGCAATCTTAAAGTGAAAGTAATTATTCAATTTTCAAAAGTAATAATCTAGGATATTAGGTGGTTCGAATACGACTTTGCGTTTTAAATAAAATATTAAATAACAATAAAAGATTATGAAGATACTTTAAAAATGAATCATTCACCAATCTATCTATATATGTGTGTATATATATATATAAGATTTAATTTTTTTTTACTTCCTATGTTTTCGATTAAAAAAATTTTACATATTGTAATGATTGTTACCTTTCAAGTTTATGTAGTTACAATAGTGTAACTGACAGTTATAAAAGTGTTTTGAGCGTTATTGGAAAAGAAAGTTTTCATTTACTTTTATATAACAACTTACATTTTTGATATAAAAGTCATTACTAAAAGTTTAGTCCTTTTGTCACTTGCTTAAAATGTATAGGGACCATTGTGGAAAATTAACGAAGTTTATTAAGATTCCTTCCGAGAAGAAAGAGATGAAGTAGTAACAGAAGGGAGAGGCAATATAATAACAGAGATGGAAAAATGGCTTGAGCAACCTTGGTCATCATCTGAATAGATGATGGTACGATATAAATTAAATTTAAAATATTACGTTCTTTAAAATTGTGATAAACTAAGAAATTTTCTTAAACAAAATGTAAGAAATTAACTTACATTTTAAAATTAAACTGAGGTTAGAGTTTTTATTTGAATTAGTCCTAAAATTTTAGAATTAGATTATTATTATGCCATATGTTTTGTAAAAAAAAAAGAACGGGGGGCAGTTTGTTACGTAATTATAAGAAGGGGGTTTGCGATTTGCTTATTTTTGCTGACAAGGGGGGAGGGGGGTCAAGAATTACCAAAAACATGCTTACGTAATATTTGAACGGCCCCTAGCTAATAACATAATAAGAAAGAAAACAATATCGAGGGAAATTATGCTTTCTGAAAAATAGGTTGGTAAAAGTGATTCATGCTGGATACCCGCTTTTTAATGATATTAAAGAAAGAATGACTCTATAAATAAAATAGTGAAAAATTAATTTCGCATGAAGAATTGTGGAAGAAATTGACCCTGTTTTAATCTTTCAACTTCCACCTTAACAGTATTTATTAAATAAAATTATTCTTAAATACATTAAGAGTTATGATTTATCACTGTTAATTTATTTAAGAATAATTTTAATAATGCAGCTAGAACAATTCCGCTGCAAATTCCAGTAATAAATATTTAAAGCTCTTATATGAAAATTTCCAGATTAAATCATTTCGAAACAAGATCGATAAAAGCAGTTTTTTTTTAAAAAATAACAAACATTTATATTACCATACCAAAACGACATCAACGAGAATTTCGTAATATCAAGTTAAATTACTTAATGAAGCTCAACCATTTAATTCCAAAAATGTTTGAACAATTATTTTATTCATTCTTGTTCACTTGCTTCATTTTCTACTAATAAATTATTTTCTAATACACCTTTTCCTCGACTCGCAACCTATGCAACAACAACAACGACCATCCGAACCTACGACCACAAAAAATAAATTTAAAAATAATTTGCAATTTCAGGTTGTATATTTTATTACAGTTTCAGTACATATTATATATTTTTTTATATTATGAAAAATAATTATATGTACATAGACTGAATTTTTGTGTTTTATGTACAATTTTCATAACCCGTTTGAATGAAAATAGTGTTGAAAAATACAAAATCCGACTTACGACCTTTCAGTCGAAACGGAACTCAATCATAAGTCGATGAGACGCTGTAATTAGTTTAATAACGTCAAACCGCAGACTGAATGGGAAAAAAAATAGCTAAATGATTTTTTTCTAGTTGTTTTGGGTTTCCGCTGCTCCAGCTTCATTTAAATTTGTTGGTCTTCTAAGCAAGAATATTGAGGTCAGGTCCGGATATGCGCTAAAACAAGATTTGTGGGGCACTTTGGGTTACCTGCTGAGGTTCCTTCCTTAGGGGAAAACTTGCTATCAAGAACCTACGTAAATATTATTCAAATCGGAAACGAAATATCATAAGACAGGATGCTGTTTTAAAATAAACATGTTGAAAGGGGAGGTTCAATGAGGTTTTTTGCTAGTGTGTAGGCAGTGGAGGCTCGTTCATAAGAGCTGTAGCGCTGCAGTCCCCCTAAAATTATTTTAAAAGATTGTATTTTTGTTTTTATTCTAATTGGCTTACTTTTCCACTTTGAGAATTCAGTGATCAACGAAAATGGCAAAAAAGTAATAAAGAATTTAAAAGAAAGATGGAAAATCAATGAAGAATTAAGAGAGAGACAGACAAGAGCTGCAAAAAGTTTTGCCCCTCCTTAGGGTCCGAAATTAACGCAATGATCAACGCGAAGCGGGAGAAAAGCAACCCTTTCTCTGCTTAAAATTGCATTCATTGAGCTGCATTTTTCCCAGCTCACGATTGGCGCGACTTCCTCATTTGGCTTTTTTTTTCGTTTTTTCTCATTAATTAAGTAGTTATTTTTAAATCCAATTCTTGAGGAGTTGTAATTTTTTGCTCCTTTATGTTTTTTCGGTTGCTGATTACGAATCTGAGGTTTGCCACCAATTATTTTTGTTGGAATTTTAGTTATAGACAAAAACATGAAAAAAATTCCCCAGTTTTTTTTTTTTTTTTGCTTATAACTCAAAAACTATAAATTTTTAGTCTATCATCGTTATATACCAAAATAATCAGCACAAACTTAACTACAACTCAGGTCTATATAACTTTTGCAGCACTGCTTGTTTCTGAGCTGACGAGCCGACACTGTGTGTAGGTTTAACTTTTTGACACCAGAATTTTCTTTACAATCTCACTCAGATGACACATTCAGTTTTGCAGATTTATTTCAAATTAGACAATAGAGGAAATTCGTTTTGATCCAATTGAATTATTATAGCATTTATAGATATAAGATGTTTAAGTATTAAACGTGATTTTTGCTTTCAGTAATAAGAGTTAAGAATGGTTGCTTTTAAAAATCCTATAATGCGGTGTACTTTATTGTCCAACTCGTCAAAAATATTAAAAGAATGATAAAGAGAACCAGAGCATTATAATGCATTTCAGCGATTAATAATAAATTTATGCAAATATTTTTTTTACTCGATTTATTTAAAAGAAGCCTTATTTAATATTCGTAATCGATTAATTCTCGAATAGAGTAAATAACTTTTTAAAGGATTTTAAAAGATTTTTTAGATCTTGATCTGCTTTGAAATCAGTGGTGGCGATTGGGAGCAAAAGGGGCGAGGACAAAAAATTTATAGACACTTAAAAATACCCCGGAGTATAGGGGATAGACAATAAAATTTAAAAATTTAGTTACAAAATTAGCTAGTTTTCCTGACAAGATAATTTTTTTATAATTTCTAGTTTTATGCAGTTAAAATGAAAATAAAAAATTAATTTAAAAAAATTAATAATATAAAATAAAAAATTAATTTTTTGAGCAAAAAGTGGGGGTGACGCTTTTGATCAAATAAATGTCTTAAAACAGTAATTAAATAAAATCTGAGCATGAAAAATTATCAATCGAGGATGCTGAAATTTTGAAATGTAGTTTTTTTGCTTGTTTTAATCAACCAAAGTTTCGGAACAGTCTGAAAACGAAAACATTTAAATAAAAATATTATACATATAGAACAAATTATATAAAACTAAAATACTACTCATAAATATTGTCTAGAATTGACATCATTATATAAAATACATTCACATTTTCTGACAGTCGGACAAAATGACTCTAAAACAAAACTTCCCTGAAATTTTGTGCACCTACTTGTTGGTTAAAAATAGAATAATATTTATTAATTATCTGACAAAATTTCTTTTCCCGGTGAATAGTGAGACAGATTTTAAAATATTTATAGAATTCAAACAGAATGAATTATTCGCTGATGTATCAAGAAGTTCCGGGACTAGCTTTGTAGAGCTCCAACAAACGCAACACAGGATTTTGCTTGTAGAGATAGTGATCAGCAATCTTGCTAAGGCAATGCGTCAATTGATGTCGTTGTGTTAAACATGGGGGGGGGGGGGTAATCAAATGCGCGTGCAGCCTGTGATTGCAAAGATCACATTTTCCTGATGAATTTGATTGTGGTTCGAACAACCCGATGTTAGCACAGCGACTTGTTATTTGGCACACTGCCTTTTCAAGATAGTTGCAGGTACAATCCTTGCTATTTTTGGTGCTGTACAGAGCTAATCCCGTAACATCTATATATATAAAACGCTAAGGTACGTGGCACAGAAAAGAGGTTAATTTCTCTTTTGCCGTTGGCAACGAACGGTTTGTTTACAAAGCAAAAACAGTAGCCACCGCCATGTTAGGCATAACTTCATTGTCATGGCCTGTTATGATTTGTTCTGGTGTAAAATAACTTTTTTCGAAAAAAAAATGAGTTTAAGATGAAGAATTCACAATATTTCTTTCAATGCAATGAAACTTTGGGTGAAATTATTCAAACGAGATTAGTTAGAAATTAAGTAGATGGGCTTAGGCGAGCCAGAGAACGTTTAGATCAACGTAAAAATAGTTTAAGCTAGGGAAGATAAAATAATGCCAATTCACAAATTGAAGTAAACGTCATGAAACCTACTATTGTGAACATTGTACATTGGCTACTTTTCTGTTATACGCACACGTCTTGGCGTCTTTTTTTGTCTTGGCAAATTTTTTTGGCGCGCTGAATCGCTAGTTTGGCTTTAGAAGCGTCAGAAAAATCATGATATGCGTATAACCGAACGCAGATGGTCTGAGCGGGATCAACTAGTTTTGATATATTTCATGAAAGAAATTCACAAGAACATCAATTTGTATATGCTTCAGGAGATAATCAATAAAAGGCATGACACATTAAGAGATGATGCGAGATCATCGCAGTACATAAAAAAATTGTTCAGCAGGATTTTGAAAGTAAGAATGAAAGTGTTTACCTATATATATCGAAGGCGAATTTTCTCAACAGTGCAAATAATTCTAATCTATGATTTATTTATTAAATGATAATAGATCTTAATTTATTAAGTTTCCATTTCAGCTGTAGAACTGAAAAATTTTATTTTATGTTATAAAAATGTCGCTTGCATATTTTGTCTTTAATATGGTTATAACAAAAAAAGTATTTTAGTCCCGATGCTTTCATAAAAATTGTTGTCAAAATATCAAAAGATTTTAGTTTCAGACTCTGCTTTAAATTAATGCAAAAATTGCTCTTTTAAGTTAAATGATCTAATTCTTAATTAAATTTAATCTGGTACCTACTTTTCAAATTTATTTTAATTTACACTTAGAATACATAACTTTACGCTCCCAATACAGGAGAATGGAGCTTTATTCTGTGAAGCGATGCGTTATTCTGCAACATAGTAAACTTAATCGATATTAACAGTCAGAAATAAACTTCACAAGTCACGAATTCCATTCAAGAATGTTTCTTCTAGAATACGGTGAAGCCCGGGTCAAGTGAACAAGTCTGCTGAGCAAGTTTTCAAAGGTTTTTCGACTAAGTTTCAACACTGAACTTGAACTCCGACTTCCTCGTGTCAAAATTCCTTTTAAGAGGAAGAAATTTTGATATGTGATCTTTTCTTAATGAGTAGTTACATTTCCATTTAATTTGTATTCACATAGCTCTTTAGAAATAACCCCGGAAGAGAAAAATAGAATCGCACATTGAAATGGATTAAGAATAAAAGTTCTTTATTTATAACTCATCAGAATCTTTATATATAAAAGGCAAATACCATGACTCACTCATCACGAGATCTCTCAAACCACTAAGACTAGAAACTTGACATTTGGCAGGCCGTTGCTTTTTGGGTAGTAGGTGCTCACTAAGAAAGGATTTTTCGACATTTTAATTAAAATTTAAATTATTAAAAATTACTCTAAAATTTAAAGTTTTTCCGAAATAACTTCGGATCTTATTATAATATAAAACCATTTTTACATCATCTCAAAGATAAAAAAATTAGCTTTTTAATGACACATATCTTATTTCCATGCGACATTTTGTTCAATTTTAATTAATGTTTTAAAACATGAATTGTAACAATGTTTTTATTGTTGTAAATTAAATTCAAACCATCTCATTATTTCAGCAAATCTTTTATTCACGCGCTTTTGCAATTGTTACGGTTGTGATAGTATAAATTGTTTTCTTGGGAAATTAACTCCAAAGCATAATTTTCACTTTGGTATCATTGCATTTCTGAAATATTTTATCGCACCTACTTCAAAGTAATATTTTTATAAAGCGTGTCATCAGATATTTGATTTCATGTTTGTTTTTATTGTGTGTGAGGTACACAGAAATGATTTTCGTCCTTTCTTCAAGCATTTAATCTCATGCTTTCCTGCCATTTTAAAGTTATGAGGCATGAAAACGTTTTCATATTTTTGTATATTGCGCATTATAGGTAATTTTTTATTAAAAAATTTCGGTTAGGCTTAAGAGTACAGCACTGCTGCCAAACTTGAATTTCCTCAAATGATAACTCATCAAATTTGATATTAGAAACTAGAGATTACAGTCTGAAACTAGGAATTACAAAAAGGCAATAGTGTTCGGGGAAAACTAACAAATTTTTAAATTTTATTGTCTATCTCCTATATTCCCGGGTCTTTTAGATGTCTATGAATTTTTTGCCGCCTCACTTTTTGTACCTATTCGTTCACACGGACGTCCAGCATGTTCGGCTTTCGCGACCATATCATATTCAGCGTTAAGCATTCTACCGATGAGTGATAGATGAATTGAGTGCAAGTTATTTGAAACTCAGTTTGTAAGTTTCGTTAGCTGCGATGCATCAGACAGAATTGCATCGCTGGCATTTTAAAATTTACGTCTTTAAATATTTTACTATCTGTCAAATACAATAAAATATTCAGTTTTTTTTTGTTCATCTTCCTTGATTTATCGCGGCTGAAACTGTGACGGGTAATGCTATAATTAATATAAAATACAAAAAATAAAAACTAATTTAAACGGATGAACCATCTGGTCGCCGAAGGCGACTAGTAACGTATAAAAAGAGTTCGAGATTGGTTAAAAAGATAGAAAGAATAGGAATACATTTTCTATGCTTGGAAATATATGATTATCTAAAATCGGATGGGAATCCTTTTTTTAAGTTCCGCATTACGATTCAATTGGAGGCAATTATATTATTGTGTACTGCAAACCAAAGAAAAATTTTGTTTTACAAACTTTTCTATACATCAAAGAAGGGGACTGCATAGTAAAAAAATAAATAAAATCGGATCAAAAGTCCAATAAAGGATATTAAAATCTTTAAAACTTTAAATACATTTAAAGATTTGAAAGATATGATGAGGGCGAAAAAAATACTATGTTCCGGGCTTCGTTTAGACCAGCCAATCACTAATGATGACTGGGGGGGGGGGGCGAAAAAATTATATTATGAGCCGGCCGCCACTGACGATCGCTACGCCACTGAATGCAGCTAATCAGTTTTGATATATGTTTTCTCAGAATTGAATCTCATCGACTTGATTTACATTAACTTGAATCCTCCGTACATAATTTATAATTTTTATAAATTTTGAATGTATAATTTTTGCATGTTGGTCTCGCATTAATACTTTGATTTAATCAGTCTTCTGAATAGAATTTTTGTTTAGAGAAATAGAATACTCTTCTGAATAGAAACTTTGATTACACTCACTAAATGATTTTGAATAAAAGAAGTCACGTTTTAAGCAATGTTTCTAATTCAAAGAGATAAAATAAAAATTATTCATACTTTATCAGTAGTTCGTAAAAATAAAATATTTATACATGAGGTGTTGTTTAAAATTTATGTAAAAACTTGAAGAAATGAATCTGGACAAGTGGGCAGCAATTTTTTCAATGAGTTTGGAAACTTCCAATCCAACTCCAGAATCCAGTTGATCACCATGAAATAACTTCCACGATAGCTTTTTCAAATTGAAAATTTTCAGTAAAAAAAAGTAATAATTAATCCTTTTCAGAAAAACATGCACGACTTTCTAAATAAGATTATAAATTTATGTTGTAAAAGCTAGTATGTTTTAATAAGTTTCTGAAAAGTGAACGAGATATGTATAAAAAAATTAAGAAATTGTAAAGATAATAGTTAAGATTTATATGCAAATATTATAAACTATAAAATCACCCGTCATGGTTTGACGGGTGCAAATTGCCTCTTCATTCGAGAGATTTCCTTTCAAATTTGACGTTTTTAAATAGATATACATGCGAGAGAAATGTTGAACATGGATTGAAAACAAATAAAAGAAACATATGTTTTATGAGAGGAAATATTTTTTTATTTACATATTATTTAAATATTTCTTTATTCAAAAAACCTCTTTGTAAACAACATTCCGTGTGAAGTATTTTTCGTTGTTTAATAATTTTCCTTGTACTTCAGATGTCTTTGTGTAAATTTTACCGTGATTGGGAATCCTAGACCTTGAAAGTGCAACATAGAGCTGTCCATGTGAAAAGACAGGCTCATGGAGGTAAATTCCAACATGATCGAAAATTTGCCCCTGAGATTTGTTGATAGTCATCGTGTTAGCTGGAATTAACGGGAACTGGCGGCGGTTGATAACGAATTGTAAATTCACGTCACTGGTGGCTAATTTAATTCTTGGCAAGAAAACAACATCGCCACAATTGCATTCAGATACAATTTGGCGTCCAAACTATATCACGCGCATGATATACCACTGACGTAATTTACTACTTTCTTTTAAAAAACGGAAATTAATTTGAAATATAGGATTAATATAATTTAAAATTTCTCGGGAACTATTGATCGCAGCGAGATAAATTTTATATCAATCGATAAAAATTTTATTTCACTATTTTAGAGATATTAAATTTGAAATTAGAACGACAATTACTCTTTCAAATTTAAAATTACTGAGATTTAGGTTCTCTAACAATGAAATAATGCTGTTTAACATCTCGCAGTGCTATGGTGCGAGTTTTATTGTTGGTGACGTCAGAGCGTTACCGGAGAATCTGGGCTAATATATTAGTAATGATGAAGCAAATTTAAATGATGAAGAAAAAATTAAGATTTAGTTATGATGTTTTTTTCCTAATTTTCGTGAGATTAATTAAATGAAATATCGCATCGCCAATGGAATAAATTAAATTCTTTATTAATTAATGCTTTCTTTATTTAATGAAATTACCTGTGGCTGAACAATCAGTTAAAATATTGGTTTTGCATGAGAGTTATATTTGAAATAACGGTAAAATCATTATATGTCCCAGAAATGAATAGAGTAAAACCTGTTTATAACGATATTATAGGGACATGAAAAAAATATTGTTATAGAGAGGCTATCGTTATAGACAGTTTCAGCATTTGCGTAGCCAATGTTCATTTGCATGTACTAATTTTATTGCGCTTATTCATTCGCCTTACTCGCTCATATGAGGCGGTATTTTATAAACTTTAAATTATTAAAACTTTTTAAGAACTTTAAAAAAATTGAAGAAAAAAATTGTTGCTAACATTTTTACTAACAATGAAAGGATGCATAATTGGGAGGAGTAGGTATAAATTTGTGCCATAATAACACCCATGTTTTACGTAATGTCTTCAAATGCTAATGTTTTACTCTGCGCCATCGTAGACTCGAGGCTTTAACACATTAAAAACTAACTTCAAGGAACAAGTTATCAGTCCGAAGTATGCGAATGAATAGGTTAGTGCCCTGCCCAGCCGGAGACAAAGGCAACAAGCATTTGTGCACATTCCAATAATTATCTCCCCCCACCTTCCGATCTCCCTCTTTGCTACGAGAGGGCCCGGTTTCTAGCTACCTCCGATTTCCCTGTTATTTCACATTCTAGACCACAGGGTTTCGTTATCCAAGAAAATAAATACATAAATAAAAATTTTAAGATATAAGCTTTTATTCAAAATGCACTTTAAATGAGAAAAAAGGAACGCAAAAGTTGAAAAAAAAATTCTGATTCTAATAAAAGGCATGGTTCGAATAAAAGCGTCGGCGCCTTTATCTTCTAGGAATATTCAGTTTGTTTCAGAAAATATACACAAAATATAAGGTGCTATATGAGGCGCCTACGCTTTTATTCGAACCTTGCATTTTAATGGAATCAGAAAAATTATTTTCAACTTTTATGTTAATTTTTTCTCATTTAAAGTGCATTTTGAATAAAAAGCTTATACCTTAATTTTTCTATTTATTTATTTTATTTTCTACTTTTTAGTGACGGCTGACACGAATACACACGACATGTTAGGCATAGTAAACCAAATTCAATTATTGAATTCTTCAATATAAAACACATATTAATAGCCGCTCACATTGGGTAGCCGCTTCAATACGCGCCATCTATGTATATATTTCTCTCACGCAGCGAGATTGCGATTACATTATCTCGAATTTGAAAAAAGTGCGACACAGACCGAGAGACGAAACAAAATTCACTTCCCCGATCTGACCTTTTCCCCTCAAGCCGCTTCGAAATGGGGATGTTTCACAGGCCGCGCGCCCTTCTATTGTGTGTCGTCTAGTGGTGTTGTATTATATGTACCCTACGTAACGTGAGGTTACCACTTTCCAAACTTTATCGCCCAAATATAGGATCGTACTGTAGTAGCTTTCTAAAAAGGTAAAATGATAGTTATAGACAGCTGCATTTAAAAAGTGATTATCGCCCTAGGCAGGTTCAAAAGACATTGAGTAAATAGGAATTCCGCCGGAACAATAAAAAATAACGTTATAGGCAGATTTATCGTTATAGACAGCATCTTTAAACACAGGCTTCACTGTATTTTATCAATCATTTTTATGAATTATTTTTACTAATCATTAATTTTTATAATCTTGCTAATATGACATTCAGATTAAACTTTTTTAATGAATGGCTACACTGTAAAAGAGAAACAACCCATATAATAGGTGGGATAATATGAGCGTTCGCGCTGATAAACTTTTATTATAGTATTCACGACAGGAATTTCGAAAGATGAATTTCAAAATGAAATTTGTTTAAAGTCAATATTTGACATCTTTTCTGAACAGTTAGAATGATGCAATGGTATTATTATAAACATCAGTTTAAAATAAATTTTCTGAATTTTAAACAGTATAAAGATTATTTTATAGCTTGTTTATTTAGTATTTTATTTCATTACTTTTTACGCTTATTTATTTTTACTTTATTTATTTATTTTTCTGGAAAAGAAAAACGTGAACATTATTCGAACTTCTCTTAAGCATGAAATAAGTAAAATCAATAGACAGGGTTCCCACTTATATCCATTACACCTCCTTTAACTTCTAAACGGTGACAGCTTAGGCCATAAAGTTGGTGTCTAGGTATAGTAAAAAGGCTATGCGCTACTCGATGAGGCAACTTACAACGCCATCTATCGGCAAATTTTGGAATTAGCGCTCCTATCTCGTAAACGGTGAAAGATACGAGAAAAAAGTCAATTAGAAAGTTGTAGAGCACTCTCGATTTAGTACGAAAAGATACCTTGCGGACATTAATACTCAAAACATAATGTAAAAAATGAACATTTGTTTGGTCACGATTTTGAAAATTGTCGTGTCATACAGAGAGGAAGAAAGAAACTGAGACACGTCCCTATCTTCTGGGTCATTTATTTATATTGCTCAACATGCTCTCCGTCATCCACTATACAAATTTGCACTCTGGACTGGATTTCTCGCTTCTCTCGTGTTTCACGACGCCATAGTGTTGAAAATCACAATCAAACAAATGTTCATTTTTTACATTCTGTTTTGAGTATTAATGTGCACATGGTATCTTTTAGTAGTAAATCGAGAATGCTCTACAACTTTCTAAATGACTTTTTTCTCGTATCTTTCACCGTTTACAAGATAGGAGCGCTAATTCCAAAATTTGCCGATAGATAGCGTTGTAAGTTGTCTCATAGAGTAGCGAATAGCCTTTTACTATACCTAGACACCAACTTTATGGCCTAAGCTGTCACCGTTTAGAACTTAAGGGGGGGGGTAACGGATATAAGTGAGAACCTTGTATTCTACATTTATTGTTAACTGATTTATTTCAGATCCTCCCGCATCACTACCTGACGATAGAGAATGCTAGGTTCCGAATCATGCTATTGTGATAACGTCTAATGCGCCGCATCAGTTTGATTTTAGAATCCACAGCATTGCAGAAAGACAAAAGATGTAATGTCACAGCCTAACGTAGGACAGCGTGCAGCTAGATGATACGCACAGATGTTCTGCTACGTGACTGTGCACGCAAATTGACTCCATATATTTTTTTAACGTAGGACTACGTTCCTCCCATTGGAGTTTCAGGAAGGAATTTGATTCACACGCTAAAACGCCAAAAAATGTTGTATGGGAGATCATCCATATCTCGGTAACTACATGTGTTAAAAACATAACTATTGTCTTATTTTAGAGATAAAGGGTAACAACAGAAGTTACAAAAAAAAATGAAAATCGAAAAGAGTCACGCGAGTAAAGTAGTCCTACGCCTTTAATATCAGCGGCTGTTTCAAAAAGACAGCCTCCCGTCATTTTTTTAAATCTGATTTCTCGTTCATTATAGAATATCCATTACAGGAGGTTTTACTTAAATCTTCCTTTGTGATGCAGTGTACCTGAGAGATAACTGTGGCCCAAAAGTTACTGGCTTTCAAAAATTTTCTCGTAAGAAGGTCTCGCAGTTTTAAAAAGATATGATATGATACCTTTTAATAATATATAAAATATTTGAAAGACATTTATAACATTTGGATACTTCTAAGACTGCAGAAATCATACATAGAGTATTTATCTACTCAAAAAATTACATAATTCATACTTTTAAATATAAGAATAAAAACAATTTAATAAGAAGAATCTTTTGTAGCCGAGCATTGCGGAAAAAATTAATACAGTCAAGAATTTTCCCGTAATTGCGTGTGAAATCAATGTTTTTTCTAGAAAGAAGCTTTATCGATTGCACATTATGCTGTATTTTCTTTAAATCTCAGATTTAATATTCTTTTTCCACACCAATATATTATACTTACTCGACTATAAATGTATCCATTGTTAAAAATTTTGAAAAAGTCAACATAAAACATGGTTAAATAAGATTCTATAAATCAAGAGAACTTTTTTTCTTTGTCTTTTTTAATTTAATTCCAAAAACTGGATTTTCTGAATATTTGGTTATGAAAAAAGGATAATGAATCACATGGCGAAAATGGAGCTTTCAGAACATTTAGGATATAGAAGATAGAAAACATTACACAGGTGATAAATACATTATAAAATAAAATACTTCAGAAGAAAAGACCGCGATCAATATAAAAAGGTTTTATGTGTACCATTTAAAATATATTACACTCCATTTCACATATGTTTGCATACAAAATAAAATTTAATTAATGGACAATTTGGCAATATCTTCCCTATTATGAACAGATGGAATGAATAGCTTGAAAACTCCAAATAGGAAACGACTTTCCTTCTTTGAAAGAAATCTTCAATAAAATTAGGCTCTTATGATCTATTTTTAAACTTGATTACAATTTATATCTTCATGGGTGCAACGCTCATCACAATAGCCTGAGGAAAATCAATTCTATAAATGTAGGTGTGTTCTTTTAAACATTATTTGCAGACTAAAGTTTATAACAGATTCATTTGTCATGCCTTAATAAAAAGAAGTACTTTTATATTTACATAGAACCCTTTGCAACCGCCTACTGTGAAAGTTCATTATGTTTTTATATTTATGTTACTCGCTGCGAATTTTTTTAACATAGCAGCAATTGCTGAACAAAGTATTGTTGCAAAAGGTCTCTCTGTGGTGTATGGTATAAACAGTCCAACACGCAGGGTAATGGAGAATGAAGGTTTATTTACAAAATATGCAGGAAAACACGTAACACAGGTA